>QEPC01009250.1:903306-919995 GCA_003113815.1 Sphenodon punctatus
TTAGATTTAGCCACAAGAAGATCGTTGGTGATCTTAGCGAGAACAGTTTCAGTAGAGTGAAGGGGGCGAAAGCCAGATTGGAGGGGGTCAAGGGAAGAGTTGGCGGAGAGGAAATTGAGGCAGTGGGAGTAGACAACATGTTCCAGAAGCTTAGAGGTGAAGGGTAGGAGGGAAACCGGCCGGTAACTAGAGGGGTCAGAGGGGTCAAGGATGGACTTTTTGAGGATGGGAGAGACAGTGGCATGCTTGAAGGTGGAGGGGAAGGAGCCAGTGGAGAGGGACAGATTCATGACATGTAAAAGGGAGGGTGACAGTGGGAGCAATGGAGGTCAGGAGGTGGGAGGGGATTGGGTCGAGAGGGCAGGTGAAGGGGTTGGAGGAAGAGAGCAAAGAGGAGATTTCCTCAAGGGAGACAGGAGGGAAGGGGGGGAGGGGTGGTGAGGGAGCGGGGAGAGGAGACAGGTGGGAAGCAGTGTCGTGGCGGATCTTGTCTATATTTGAGGTGAAGAATGATGCAAGATCCTGAGCAGAAAGGGAAGAGGGTTGAGGGGGGCAGGGGGGCTTGAGAAGGGAGTCAAAGGTGGAGAAGAGGCGGCAGGGGTCACGAGAGTAGGATTCAACCTGGGAGGCATAGTAGTGTTGCCTAGCTAGGGAGATAGCGTAAGAGAGGGAGAATTTATAGTGGAGGAAGTCAGTCAGTTAGTCACAGTTTATTTGTAGCTCGCACTCTCTTAGCCACGCTAGTTCGAGTCGGCTCACAAAGCAAAAATGGGATAAATATCCCAAACAGGGGAGTCCCTACAATAATATAATCCAGTACAGTACACAATCAATAGAACCCGTCATCCCCACATCATAACAATGATAAATACACTCATTAAATAAATATCAATAAACCCCACTGACAAAACTCAACCCACTTAGGCTGCTCTCTGCTGCCACCAGAGAGACAATCCTCCCTTCCTTATCATCCCTGCTGCCACCAAGGAAAGTGATCTGCCTGGATCTCCACCTCTCTCTCACCGGGGGGAGGAATATCCTTTTCAGTTTTATCAGTATCATAGGCGTATTCCACCCACACAATACCCCCTCCACCTCTGGGCCCCGCCGAAGGGCACGGTCAAAGGGCAGGCCACTTTGGACGTGCCCCTGGCATGTGCCTCCGGCATGGCCGCCGGCCATCCCTGATGATATGGGGAGCTGCCTGGAAGTTGCCGTGTCCCTGCGGACCCCTTTCCCCTACACACAGTACCGGGTAAGTCCATGTCCATAGGGTGGAGGGGGGGGGGCTTCTGGACCCCGCTCAGACATCACCATTGGCCGCATCATCCTCCTGCTCCCTGGGCTTTGCTGTCTCACCTCCATCCTCCCCCGATGATATGGGGGGGGCGGCCTGGAAGTTGCCATGTCCCTGCCTGCCCCCACAAGGGGGGGAGGGGGGAGGAGAGAGGATTGGAGGAGTCAGGGTGGGAGCGGGTTTGCGCCAGAGGCGTTCAGCAGCCCAGGTGCATGAACAGAGGTAGCGGATAGTAGGGGTGAGCCAAGGACGGGGGTTTCAGGGTCTGTTACTAAGGGCTACTTAAAATGACTGCTGGTCACAAGATGGCTTCCGGGTGGAACCTGGTCTGAGGCGGATGCATCCCCTAAAGGTCTCTGGGACTATATAAGCAGGGATCTCATTTAGAGCAAGGGGGTCAACAGGGAAGGAGTGCCTGAGGGGAGGGGACTTGATTACCCTGGCTCAGGACTCCCTTATAAGTGTCAGTGTTTGGAGATACATAGAGGACACAGACAGGGTTGGACAACCAGGTGGGATTGCTCCAGCTGCAACTCTGGGGGGCTGAGAGCTTTGCAGGGCCAGGGAGCCCAGTCTGACTCTCACATTACACTACTGGTGGTGGAAGTTTGACTATAGCGGAGGCTGGGGGGCCACACGCATGTAGAATGCACATGCACACTGCAGTGGAGTGTCCTAGCAGGGAGTTCTTCCCTCCTACTGCACCAGGGCCCATTCTCACCTCACTATGCCCCCGCAGCCAGCAAAGAGAGGAAAGGAGGGGCTGAACATGATCAAAGTGGCAGACAAGGTGGATAACTTTATCTCCAGGCCAAATACATCCAGTTCCTTCAACATTATTTTTATATGGCTTACACTCTGAACTCTTAGTCATCCTTGTTGGCTCTCTTCTGAGTCTCAGCCTCTCATCTATCTTTGTGTCCTCATTCATTTCATCCACTAGTCCTTTATAAATGGACCTAGTTTCCCTGCTTGGATCGCTTTGTACCTTGATGGATTTGTAAAAGAACGCCTTAAACCTATTAGCTCGGACGGTTACTATTGCCTGTTGCTTTTACACTGCTATTTTCCCTTGTACTTGTACTGTCAAGGCTTAAATTGATTCTAAATGTTCATTTCATTGCCTCTCCACTTCCAAACTCTTCTTAACTATTAGGGCGCTGTTAGACGATCCCGCTCACAAGCGGAATCATTCAGTGCCGGCATCTTCCCCCCGCCTTCCTCTGAATGCCATGTCTGATGATCAGAAGAGCATCAGACACGGCGTCCAGTGTTTGTGCGCGTGCGCACCCTTCTGCGCGTGCGCACTCGCCCAAAGAACCCGGAAGTGCGGCGTAAAGCCGGCACTTCGGGGATCCGCGTCGGAGGGGGCAGGATCGCCTGCCCGGTCTGACGCGGGGGAAGATCCGGCTGCAATGTTTAAACAAGCGCCAAGAAATGCGGCTGATCAAAGGATCAGCCGCGTTTCTTGTCTCGTTTAAAAGCGCCCTTAGGTTGCCTTCTGCTTTTTGCCGCTTCTGCAGGAATTACCTAGCTAGCCTTGGAATTTTCAGACCACAGTATTCCTCTAACTGTCACCCATCTCTGGGCACCATTTGAAACCCAGTGCTCTACTGACGAAGGTGGNAGCGGGGAGAGGAGACAGGTGGGAAGCAGTGTCGTGGCGGATCTTGTCTATATTTGAGGTGAAGAATGATGCAAGATCCTGAGCAGAAAGGGAAGAGGGTTGAGGGGGGCAGGGGGGCTTGAGAAGGGAGTCAAAGGTGGAGAAGAGGCGGCAGGGGTCACGAGAGTAGGATTCAACCTGGGAGGCATAGTAGTGTTGCCTAGCTAGGGAGATAGCGTAAGAGAGGGAGAATTTATAGTGGAGGAAGTCAGTCAGTTAGTCACAGTTTATTTGTAGCTCGCACTCTCTTAGCCACGCTAGTTCGAGTCGGCTCACAAAGCAAAAATGGGATAAATATCCCAAACAGGGGAGTCCCTACAATAATATAATCCAGTACAGTACACAATCAATAGAACCCGTCATCCCCACATCATAACAATGATAAATACACTCATTAAATAAATATCAATAAACCCCACTGACAAAACTCAACCCACTTAGGCTGCTCTCTGCTGCCACCAGAGAGACAATCCTCCCTTCCTTATCATCCCTGCTGCCACCAAGGAAAGTGATCTGCCTGGATCTCCACCTCTCTCTCACCGGGGGGAGGAATATCCTTTTCAGTTTTATCAGTATCATAGGCGTATTCCACCCACACAATACCCCCTCCACCTCTGGGCCCCGCCGAAGGGCACGGTCAAAGGGCAGGCCACTTTGGACGTGCCCCTGGCATGTGCCTCCGGCATGGCCGCCGGCCATCCCTGATGATATGGGGAGCTGCCTGGAAGTTGCCGTGTCCCTGCGGACCCCTTTCCCCTACACACAGTACCGGGTAAGTCCATGTCCATAGGGTGGAGGGGGGGGGGCTTCTGGACCCCGCTCAGACATCACCATTGGCCGCATCATCCTCCTGCTCCCTGGGCTTTGCTGTCTCACCTCCATCCTCCCCCGATGATATGGGGGGGGCGGCCTGGAAGTTGCCATGTCCCTGCCTGCCCCCACAAGGGGGGGAGGGGGGAGGAGAGAGGATTGGAGGAGTCAGGGTGGGAGCGGGTTTGCGCCAGAGGCGTTCAGCAGCCCAGGTGCATGAACAGAGGTAGCGGATAGTAGGGGTGAGCCAAGGACGGGGGTTTCAGGGTCTGTTACTAAGGGCTACTTAAAATGACTGCTGGTCACAAGATGGCTTCCGGGTGGAACCTGGTCTGAGGCGGATGCATCCCCTAAAGGTCTCTGGGACTATATAAGCAGGGATCTCATTTAGAGCAAGGGGGTCAACAGGGAAGGAGTGCCTGAGGGGAGGGGACTTGATTACCCTGGCTCAGGACTCCCTTATAAGTGTCAGTGTTTGGAGATACATAGAGGACACAGACAGGGTTGGACAACCAGGTGGGATTGCTCCAGCTGCAACTCTGGGGGGCTGAGAGCTTTGCAGGGCCAGGGAGCCCAGTCTGACTCTCACATTACACTACTGGTGGTGGAAGTTTGACTATAGCGGAGGCTGGGGGGCCACACGCATGTAGAATGCACATGCACACTGCAGTGGAGTGTCCTAGCAGGGAGTTCTTCCCTCCTACTGCACCAGGGCCCATTCTCACCTCACTATGCCCCCGCAGCCAGCAAAGAGAGGAAAGGAGGGGCTGAACATGATCAAAGTGGCAGACAAGGTGGATAACTTTATCTCCAGGCCAAATACATCCAGTTCCTTCAACATTATTTTTATATGGCTTACACTCTGAACTCTTAGTCATCCTTGTTGGCTCTCTTCTGAGTCTCAGCCTCTCATCTATCTTTGTGTCCTCATTCATTTCATCCACTAGTCCTTTATAAATGGACCTAGTTTCCCTGCTTGGATCGCTTTGTACCTTGATGGATTTGTAAAAGAACGCCTTAAACCTATTAGCTCGGACGGTTACTATTGCCTGTTGCTTTTACACTGCTATTTTCCCTTGTACTTGTACTGTCAAGGCTTAAATTGATTCTAAATGTTCATTTCATTGCCTCTCCACTTCCAAACTCTTCTTAACTATTAGGGCGCTGTTAGACGATCCCGCTCACAAGCGGAATCATTCAGTGCCGGCATCTTCCCCCCGCCTTCCTCTGAATGCCATGTCTGATGATCAGAAGAGCATCAGACACGGCGTCCAGTGTTTGTGCGCGTGCGCACCCTTCTGCGCGTGCGCACTCGCCCAAAGAACCCGGAAGTGCGGCGTAAAGCCGGCACTTCGGGGATCCGCGTCGGAGGGGGCAGGATCGCCTGCCCGGTCTGACGCGGGGGAAGATCCGGCTGCAATGTTTAAACAAGCGCCAAGAAATGCGGCTGATCAAAGGATCAGCCGCGTTTCTTGTCTCGTTTAAAAGCGCCCTTAGGTTGCCTTCTGCTTTTTGCCGCTTCTGCAGGAATTACCTAGCTAGCCTTGGAATTTTCAGACCACAGTATTCCTCTAACTGTCACCCATCTCTGGGCACCATTTGAAACCCAGTGCTCTACTGACGAAGGTGGAAGCTGAAACGTTTAGCTCCAGCTTCAGCTATTTATCTTTCCCTCTACCTCTGTTTATCAATCTACATCTACAAAAAAAATATTATTAAATTATTGATTGACTGCATCCTCCTGGGATCCAGAGCTTCCTTGAGAGTTGTGCTGTTCAGCTGCTTTCCAAGTATCTCTCTCTCTCTCTAATATGTGTGTGTATGTATATATGTGTGTATATATGATATATACAGAATCTAAGCTAAACCTAACCTATGTGTAATACAAAATATTCCTATCCTATAATCCTAATATGTATAATAAAACAGCCTAGTATCTAAATATCTAATCTATATATATACGACTAATATCTATGTCTATATAATATATGGACAGGGGATGGGAAAAGGAAAACTCAGAGGTATTGTGGGGAAAAGGGGAGGAGGAACCAGGCCCTCGAGGTCTGGGGCGTCAGGGCCCCCAGGAACACGCACGCCCACTCGCTCGAGCTACGGGTATCAGCAAGGCTATGGGGGAAAAACAAGCCCTCAGGTTGGGATAGGGCTACCAGAATGGTGAGTCCCCAGCCTGTATCATCACAGGGCACGGAGGCAATCACAAGCCTTAATTGCTGACCCTGCTCGCAGCCACACGGGGGTCCAGGAGGGGGATGGAGGCGTGCAGCAGTTGAGGGGAGGGGAGTGTGGAGGACCCAAGGGGGGAAAAGGGGAAGGACAGGACTCTCACGCAGGGGAAGCCCCCAGGCACCCGTGCTCCCCTTGATACTCCTGGGCAACGCACTCACCTCTCTTATCCTGTGGTCACAATCAAGCACGCACACACCCTTCTTGCACTCCAATCAGTCACCCACACTACAATTGGCAGCTCCACTCTCCACGGCACACAACACAATAGGGGGCCAGTCTCACGGCACGTCAGGCACCGATCACCAGCACTGTGTCTGTGCTGGCAGCAGTCTTTTGTAGGTTCCCCCTAGGGCGTTGCTGGAGTCGCGCTGAGCGACGCACCGGGGGGGGCGTGGTCAGCTCTGGGCCGGCCTGCGTCTTGGCCCCGCCCCCTGGGAGATCAGCGTGATGCGGAAGTGGTTTGTCTTGCGGGGGCATGGCTGTCGGAGGTTCCTGTGGCGGCGGCGGCGGTTGCTTTGGGCCAAGGTCAGCAGCGGGGGCTGTTGGGGGTACAGGGAGCCTTTGCGCCGGGGTCTGTGCTGGCGGGGGGTGGCGGTTGCGGCCCCCTAGTCCCTGCCTCCTTACAGCACCCCCCCTCCAAGCCGGATGACCCAGCGTGGGACGAGGTTTTAACGGGTACCGCAAGTGAAACAAACGGGTCAAACGGGGGGCATGGACGTCGGTCGCCCGTTCCCAAGATCGTTCCGCCGGCCCGTAGCCTTTCCAATCTATTAGGTACCAGAGTCGCCCTTGGCGTCGACGGGCGTCAAGGATCTGGTGAACTTCGTATTCGTGGGTTACGGGTAGGGGGCCGACGTGTTTATTGGCGGGTTGTTGAGGGGGGTGTGCGGGTTTCAGTTGGGAGACATGGAACGTAGGGTGGATGTGATAGTGGGCTGGGAGTTTCACTCGATACGCCACATCATTAATTTGTCGTTCGATAGGGAATGGTCCGAAGTAGCGATCATCCAATTTAGCAGCGGGTCGTGTAGAGGGATAGTTGCGTCGGTCGACCCAGACCCAATCCCCAGGGGAGTATTGGGGCGAAGCTTGCCGGTGACGATCCGCATATTTCTTGTATTGTTGACGGGCCTGTTGCAAGGCCTCCTTAGCGAGGACTTGGGCCTGCCGAATTCGTTCCACCAGGGCTCCTGCTGCGGGGACGGAGCACGCGGTTAGCTTCGGGAGGCAGAGGGGAGGGTGGTACCCATACGAGACGTAGAAGGGGGAATTCCCCAGAGAAGCGTTAAGGGTATTATTATACATAAATTCTGCGATGGGCAAAAGTTCGTACCAGTCGTCCTGGTGATATCCCGTGTAACAACGGAGATATTGCTCCACTGCTTGGTTCACTCGTTCCACCTGCCCATTGGCTTGGGGATGGTACCCGGAGGTCAAGCTGCGTTTGATTTGCAGGCTTTGCAACAAGTCTTTCCACAGTCGCGAAGTGAATTGGGCGCCTCGGTCCGAGACTATTTCGAGGGGCAACCCATGTAGCTTGATCACGTGGTGTAGGAGGAGGTGGGCGGTCTCGCTGGCCGTAGGCAGCCCGGTTGTGGCTACAAAGTGCCCTAATTTTGTAAAGTGATCCACGATCACAAGGATGGTGGTGTAGGTGGAGGAGGGAGGTAAATCGACAATGAAATCAACACCAATGCGCTGCCATGGTCCCTGTGGCAGGGGAGGCAATTGCAGCAGGCCCTGTGGTCGTTGGCGGGGTACCTTCGTGCGGGCACAGACACTACAGCGCTTGACGTATCGCGCCACATCTTGCTGCAGGGTTGGCCACCAGAAATGCCTCTGGAGGAGGGCCGTGGTTCGGCGGATCCCTGGGTGCCCTGCCAACGGGGCATCGTGGTGCCCCCACAACAGGGGTTTTTGGGCCTGGGGTGGGACCACCAGACATTGTCCGTAGTACAAACATCCATCCTGTCCTCGCTGTAGTTTACCGTTGAGGTCTGTCCGGAGCGGGCGGGGGCAGTTCTGAAATTGGGCGGCGGTGAGGACGTGGATTCCTACGGTCCCAGCCTTCAGGATGGTTTCTCCTCGGTGATCCGGGGGTTCCCCGACCTCGGTACATCGGGACAGAGCGTCGGCCACAATGTTCTGTGCGCCTGGACGGTACTGGATGTGGAACTGAAAGCGCGTGAAGAAAAGCGCCCAACGCCCGTGCCGGGCATTGGTGATCCGTGTAGTCTGGAGATAGGTGAGGTTGCGGTGATCCGTAACCACTGTCACAGGATATTTCGCTCCCTCGAGGTACTGTCGCCAGGCTTCAAAGGCTGCCTTGATGGCCAGCAGCTCCCGATCCAGCACGGTGTAATTTTTTTCGGCACTGGACAGTTGCCGAGAATAATAGGCGCAGGGTAGTAGTCGTTCTCCCCCCGCCTCTTGTTGCAACAATACTGCTCCAATGGCCACACTTGAGGCGTCCGTTTCGACGGTAAAGGGGTGTTCGAAGCGAGGGTGCTGTAAAATGGGTGCTTGAGTGAAGGTGGTCTTTAGGGCATCAAAGGCTCGTTGCTGTGCCGGCTCCCATGCATACTTTGCCCCCTTTCGTAATAAGGCCGTTAAGGGGGCAGTCAATTGGGCATAATTGACGATGTATTGCCGGTAGTAGTTCGCGGTCCCAAGGAACCGTTGGAGTGCTTTAACCGAGGGGGGTGGAGTCCATTGAAGGATTGCGGCGATTTTCCCAGGGTCCATCCGGATCCCTTGTGGGGAAACGATGAAGCCGAGGAAGTCGATGGTGGAGACGTGGAAAGCACACTTCTCATATTTACAAAATAACCGATTCTGTCGTAGACGCTGTAACACCTGCTGTACCTGGGGAACGTGTTCGGCAAGGGTCCGGGAGAAGATCAAAATGTCGTCAAGGTACGCCACGACGCAGGTATCCAACATGTCACGCAGTACATCGTTGATAAGGTGCTGAAAGGTAGCTGGCGCGTTTGCCAGCCCGAACGGCATGACCGTATATTCGAAGTGCCCGTACCGAGTGCGAAAGGCCGTCTTCCACTCATCCCCCGGGCGTATGCGCAAAAGATTGTATGCTCCCCGTAAGTCCAATTTGGTAAATACCTTAGCTCCGTGGAGCCGATTCAGAAGTTCTGGGATCAAGGGGAGGGGGTAACGGTTCTTTATAGTGATGGCGTTGAGTCCGCGATAGTCGATGCAGGGGCGTAACCCCCCATCTTTTTTGGAAACAAAAAATAATGGTGCCCCCGCTGGGGACGTGGAGTGGCGTATGAAGCCACGGCGCAAATTATCCTCTACGTATTCTTTTAATGTGACTAATTCGGGAGCGGACAGAGCATAGATCCGTCCATACGGGGGTTCCGTCCCTGGGAGGAGTTCAATGGGACAATCGTAAGTCCGGTGGGGCGGTAAGGTCTCCGCTTCCTGTTTACTAAACACCTCTCGGAGGTGACGGTAGGGGGCCGGCAGTCGGGAGAGACTGTCTTCCGTCTGGGTCCCCAGCAGGACGGCCCTGGGGGGGGTTACCATGCATGTGGCAGAGCAATAGTCCGTCCGGAATACCAGGGTCCCCTGTGCCCATTGGATTCCGGGGTCGTGGGTGCGAAGCCACGGGATTCCTAGTACCACTTCGAACATTGGGGAGGCCACGATAT
Source organism: Sphenodon punctatus (assembly GCA_003113815.1). Lineage (NCBI taxonomy): Eukaryota > Metazoa > Chordata > Lepidosauria > Sphenodontia > Sphenodontidae > Sphenodon > Sphenodon punctatus. The sequence goes on from QEPC01009250.1 coordinate 912,998, forward strand.
CGAAGCGCAGTCGTTCAACGTGGGCCCCGATAGCAACTTGAAGAGGTGTAGTTTGCCATATCAGGGGCCCGGAGCTAAGGGGGGAACCATCAATAGTGCGGACTTGCTCCGCCGTCGCCCGGGGGGTCTGGGAAATATCATGCTGTTGTATAAACCCTTGATCCATGAAGTTCCCCGAGGCCCCGGAGTCGATAAGGGCCCAGGTCACGATGCCCCGAGGGGTATCCCCTTGAAGGGTAACAGGGATTCTCAAATGTTGTCCTCCCCCCAAGCCGGTACCGCAGAAGCGGGGGGCCTGCGTTAGGGTGCATCGTTCGGCCGCCGGGGACCCCCCTATAGTTCCCGGGGCCGAGCTTTTCCCGCTTCCCTCCGAGCCGGGGGCAGGGCAGGGCATTCCCGGGCAAAGTGCGACGACTCACCACAATAGAAGCACAGCCGGGAGGTGCGTCGATGTTCACGTTCTGCGGCGGTCAGGGGGGCCCTTGAGGCCCCAATTTGCATGGGTTCCCCTTCGGTCTCTCGCACTCCCTCGCCCCGGGCCGGGGACGGGGGCGGTATCCGGGGCCCCACAGGCCGATAAGGTTCTTGTCGCCGTTCTCGCCGCCGTTCCCCCAAACGTTCATCGATTTGGACCGAGAGGGTGACTAGGGCCCCCCAGGTATCGGGTAAGGGGATGGTCGCAAGGTGGTCCTTGAGCTCCTCGCTCAGCCCCCGTCGATACATCACTCGGAGCACGTGATCCGGCCAGTTGAGGTCTACTGCCAACTGCTGAAAGCGGGTAACGTAATCCAGTAGCGGGCCTTTCCCCTGTTTGAGGTTCATAATGGTAGTCTCCGCGTCTTTTACTCTATGCGGGTAATCGAAAAGAAAAGTAAATTCTTGTATAAAGCGAGGGTAGTCTTGGAGCAGCGGACTCTTGCTGGTCAGCAAGGGGGTGGCCCAGGCCAACGCATGACCCTCCAGGAGACCAATGATGTAAGCTACCTTCCGCGCGTCGGTATTGTATGTTTGGGGCTGCATGGTAAATGCTAGTTCGCAGAGGGCCACGAATCCTCTAAACTGTCTGCGATCCCCCGTGTATTTGGCGATCTTGGGCCCCTTGGGTTCGCGGTGCAGGTGGACCCCGGGTTCCCCTGGGTCGACCGCTGCCGCCTGAGGCGGAGGTGGGGGCGCCCCTGCTCCCCCCCCGGGCTGTTGATCCTTTAAATCCCTTACCTCCATGGCCAGGGATTTAACGATACGTGAAAGCTCCTGGACCTCTGCAGCAAGCTGCTCCATTGCCTGCAGCTTTCCCTGGGACGGTGGCGTAGGGGGAAGTATTAAATGCTGGTGATTCTGTGGGGAAAAGGGGAGGAGGAACCAGGCCCTCGAGGTCTGGGGCGTCAGGGCCCCCAGGAACACGCACGCCCACTCGCTCGAGCTACGGGTATCAGCAAGGCTATGGGGGAAAAACAAGCCCTCAGGTTGGGATAGGGCTACCAGAATGGTGAGTCCCCAGCCTGTATCATCACAGGGCACGGAGGCAATCACAAGCCTTAATTGCTGACCCTGCTCGCAGCCACACGGGGGTCCAGGAGGGGGATGGAGGCGTGCAGCAGTTGAGGGGAGGGGAGTGTGGAGGACCCAAGGGGGGAAAAGGGGAAGGACAGGACTCTCACGCAGGGGAAGCCCCCAGGCACCCGTGCTCCCCTTGATACTCCTGGGCAACGCACTCACCTCTCTTATCCTGTGGTCACAATCAAGCACGCACACACCCTTCTTGCACTCCAATCAGTCACCCACACTACAATTGGCAGCTCCACTCTCCACGGCACACAACACAATAGGGGGCCAGTCTCACGGCACGTCAGGCACCGATCACCAGCACTGTGTCTGTGCTGGCAGCAGTCTTTTGTAGGTTCCCCCTAGGGCGTTGCTGGAGTCGCGCTGAGCGACGCACCGGGGGGGGCGTGGTCAGCTCTGGGCCGGCCTGCGTCTTGGCCCCGCCCCCTGGGAGATCAGCGTGATGCGGAAGTGGTTTGTCTTGCGGGGGCATGGCTGTCGGAGGTTCCTGTGGCGGCGGCGGCGGTTGCTTTGGGCCAAGGTCAGCAGCGGGGGCTGTTGGGGGTACAGGGAGCCTTTGCGCCGGGGTCTGTGCTGGCGGGGGGTGGCGGTTGCGGCCCCCTAGTCCCTGCCTCCTTAGAGGTATATCCACTATCTCTAATCTATCTCTATTCTATATCTATCATCTAATATGTATATCTAAAGTATACTACCTATCTCTATCTATCTGTATATGTGTACAGGGGGAAACAGACAGGGGAAGGAAAAAGGTTAAATGTAAGGGTAAGAAATAAGGATTGGAAAGGTAAAGTGAGAGGATTTTTAGTGCAAGCACTAGCAGCTTCTGCAAACGCACCCTGACAGAGCAATAGCTAACACAGAACCAGAGTCAAGCAGCCCAGCCCTGCAGTATAAAGGGTTGCAGTACCCTCCTCCAGAGCTCCCCTGATTGGTTCTGGGAGGCAGGAGGCATTGAGCAATCACAGGGTGCCATTCAACTGCCTGAGACCTGCTTGTGCTGCTCATTGGCCATCTATTACATCCATCAGGTCCTTCCCCTCCCATCACAGGCCCAGTTCAAGAGTTCAACACTGTTCCTGGCTCCGAGATGTCTGCTCCCTCCTCCTCTCGCCACATTTCCCTCCAAAAAACACCTGCCAGGCTGCTAGGAAATAACAAAATCAATAACAACGTTTATTATTGTTATTGATTTCATATTATTTTTTGCCATTTTAGTTATTGCAATAACGTTAATGAAAACAACAAATTTTGTTTTTGTTATTGATATAACAAAAATGACATGCACACCCCCTACCAGCCAAACCAGTAGACAGGTCCACCACTCATACATACTGTGAGCAGGGGAAGCAGCCTTTGCAAGTCACAAGTTCTAGCTGGGTTCCCCAGCGCTGATGCCCAGGACATGTCACTTGCAAAGGCCAGCTCGGCACGGTTCCACCTCTCCCATGATCCATGGCCAGGGGAGTGCATGGCAGCTATCTACATGGCCATGGTAGCCATGCTGGGAGCTGCCCATTTGAAGAGCTCCACACATGTTCCACCTGAGTGGGTGCTCCATGGTAGAGCCACTCAGCAGCCATGGAACCCTCCCCCCCCCTCCCCATCAACTTGCTCATCTGAAAACACCCATTGTAGTGGGCCTGGGCATGTGTCCCAATTGGGGGCCCTCATAAAGGCAAGGGGGCAGGATCTCCCTAAACAGTGGCCCTCCAAAGGTTTCCGGCCAGCTCCCAGTGAGGCCCCCTGGAGTGGTAGTAACACCACCAGGAAAGATGTTTTAAGGTTTGGTGGGGCCAGCGCTCCACCCCTGCCCATTCTGAAGCCTGAGTGCCACTAGAAAATGTTCAGAGTGGGTGGGTGAGTATTGGCTCCGCTCCCTACTCCACCTACCCTGAAAATTCCCTAGTGGTGGTCAGGCTGCTTGCAGAGGGCCCCCCTAGAGTCCATGGCCTTGGCTCAACTGCGCCCCCTTGCTCTAGGGTATCTATGTCCTGATTTTCTTCTTCATTATTTATTATTATTTCTATAGTGTCATCAATGCACCTAGCATTGTACAATTATTAATTAGACAGGTTCCGGCCCCTGGGGTCTTACAGTCTAGGAAAGACAAGGGAGAATATCCAAAGGAGAGGGGAACATAACATAAGGAGAGACAGGGAGATGTGCATGTGCTTGTATTTTTGTTTGCACAGGAGAATGACCAATGAGAGAGAGTTAATCATTAGTCTGCAGTGCTGATAAATATCGGAAAGAACTGGCTAAGGAGGGAACGTTCTAAGCCAGAATTCTGTCTAAAGAAGGGATAGAATAGTGTCAGCGGTTAGATTCAAAGTCCAGGTGGGTGATTTCTGAATTATTTATTTATTCATAAATAAATAAATCTCTTATTACAACCATTCAGCCCCAGGTACATTGCTGGCACTATAGAAACTCTACCTCTCTTTTTCATCCGACCCAGACCTGGCCGTCTCGGTGCTTACCCGGTGTCTGGCGGCTGTGGGAGACTGGATGAGGGCGAGCCAACTGAAGTTGAATCCCGACAAGACGGAGGTGATTTTGGTGGGTAAAGCGGTGGATGTTATGGTCCCCGTCATTGACGGGGTTCACCCTTCGCTGGTTCCCCAGGTTTGCAGTCTGGGTGTGCTCCTCGACCCGCAGCTTCACATGGATCTCCAGGTGGGGCTGGTGGCTAGGAGTGCATTTTTCCAATTACATCTGGTGCGTTGGCTTCTGCCATATGTTTCAGATAGCGACTTGGCCACCATCATCCATGCTTTCATTACCTCGAAATTGGAGTATTGTAACATGCTCTACGTGAGACTACCCATGGTGATGGTCCAGAGACTGTAGCTAGTGCAGAATGTGGCGACCTGTCTCCTTACAGGATAGGGCCACCGTGAGCACGTTACACCGGTGCTCCAGGCTCTGCACTATCTGCCTATAGTCTTCCGGGCCCGATTCAAGATGTTGGTGTTAAGCTATAAAGCCCTATATGGCCTTGGCCCGACTTACCTACAGGATCGCCTCGCTCTCCATGCTCTGGAGCAACCCCTGCGGTCAGCTGGAGCACCCACCTTGAGGTTGTTCCCCGTGTGGCCCGGGGAGTCACTATGGAGAGGGTGTACGTGGTGGCCACACCTCGGCTGTGGAATTCTCTCCCGGCGGAGCCCCGGATTGCCCTGGACCTCCCTTCCTTCTGGCGTATGACTAAGACCTGGCTGTTCTACCAGGCGTTTGGCGGGGGAGATGGGGTTTAGGGTAGGGGGTTGTGGGTTAGGGAGGGGGGAGGGAGAGATTTATTTATTTATTTATTTATTTTATTGTGATGTTTTAAGCTTGCTGTTTTATTGTTTTTAATGTGTGCAAGCCACCCCGAGCTGCCTGAAGCAGGAGGGGCAGGATAACAACATTTGTTAAATAAATAAAAAGCAATAAATAAATAATAAATCAGAGTAATAATAAAATGGGAAGTTCTTATCCCACTTTATTATTGAATTGAAATCATTAACATTAAATCATTATAAATTGAAATTAGAATTGAAATTATTACGTTGTTATCCCACCCTTCCCTAAAAAAGGTTCAGGGCAGCTGACAATGTATAGAAAAACATATTAAAAACATTCCATAAAAACAGTTAAAATACAAAAACAACCCCAAACCCTTCAACCCTCTCACAACCCCCCACAAAACCCACCCAACACCACCTCCCCATTTCCCACATGCAACCCCCCTCAGCCGCGCCGGTGTAATGTGCTCGCAGCACCTCACCCCCGAAAGGAGGCGGGCCACCGCGTTCTGCACCAGCTGCAGCTTCTGAACAGTCATCAAAGGCGGCCCCATGTAGAGTGCCTTGCAGTAATCTAGCCTCAAGGTGATGAAAGCATGGATGGCATTGGCCAGTTTCGAATCAGAAAGAAAAGGCTGAAGCCTTCTCACCTGATGGAGATGGTGAAAAGCACTCCTGGCCTCTGCCACAACCGGACAATCCAAGCACAGCAAGGGGTCCAGAAGCACTCCAAGGCTGCAAACCCAATCCCCTCTAGGCTACAAGACTGGCCAACCATCATCACCTCGGTCTTGTCTGGATTCAGTCTCAATTGGCTCACCCTCATCCAGTCCCCGAAAGCAGTCAGGCAACGGGTAAGCACTGAGACTGCAGGGCTTGGGTTGGATGAAAAAGAGAGAGCTGGATGTCATAGGTGGACTGATGGCACTTCACCCCAAGCCTCTGAATGACCTCACTCCGTGGCCTCATATACATGTTGAACAAGGGGGGAGACAGAATGGAACCCTGCAGGACCCCACAGGGGAAGTCCCAAGAGGATGACGAGCAATCGCCCATCACCACCCTCTGGGACTTTCCCAATAGGGAAGAGCGGAACCACTCAAGAGCAGTCCTGCACACCCCCGCCTGGTCCCACAGTCATGTCAACAACACCTCATGATCAACGGTATCAAAGGCCACTGAAAGATCTAATAGGATCAACAGGGCAGAATTTCCCTTGTCAATCTCCAGGCGCAGGTCATCGACCAAGGCCACAAGCATAGTCTCCATGCCATACCCAGGACAAATGCCTGACTGGAATGGGTCCAGGAATCCGATGATTTCGAGATGAGCTTGGAGCTGTTGGGCAACCACCTGTTCGATAACCTTCCCTAGTAAAAAGGGAAGGTTAGAAGGCAGGTTAGTAGCTGGTCTGTACTGCCCTGGCCACTAATAGGTATCCCATTATGCTGCATTCCCTCCCTCCACCCCCCAAGAATTCATTTACCCAACCAGACAAACACTGGGGGATTCATCCCTTGAAGGGAAAATCACCCATATGTTTATAGTGCTAGCAATGTAACTGGCACTGTACAATCATTAGAAACAGGTCCCTGCCCTGAGGAGCTTACAATCTAGGAAAGACAAGGGGAGACAGGGAGAGGGAAACATAGGAAGAGACAGGGATACATTGCTTTTCTCTTTCCTTTTCCCTCACACCCTGCTTATACGATGTCTGTCGTCACAGGATCCTGTAACAAAGCCAAAAGTGTGTGCCTACAAATTTCTTGTTCATGAGTGTAGCTCTGTCTCTTCCTTTGTCACCATTTCCCTTGTCCATTCTAGATAGTAGGCTCCTTGGAGCAGGGACTTAGCCCTGTCTCTTATCACAAGTGTTCAGCCCCAGGTACATTGCTGGCACAGGTTTTAGGATTGATCATCCTACAATAGATCATTGGGTGATTTCAGACGTTACGAGATCACGCTGAACCACACTGAACCACGCTCAACCCCCCCGCGGGGCCAAAGGGCCCTGAACGTCTGAACGGCGTGCGCCAGATGTTCATCACGCTCAATACCCACATGGGGTCAGGTTCAACCACGCTTCCCGGGCTAGCCGGGGGAAGGTCCCGGGAAGCGTGGTCAAACCAACCCCCACAGGGAACCAAG
>QEPC01009250.1:941488-990638 GCA_003113815.1 Sphenodon punctatus
TAAGATTACTAAGGCGTGGATGAGAGTTTTGGCAGAGGAGACAGACAGAAAAGGGTGGATCTTAGCAATGTTGTGGAGGGAGAAGCGGCAGGATTTGCCAACAGAGTCAATGTAGGGTTTGAAGGTAAGGTGCGAGTCGAAGATGAAGTTCAAGCTACGGGCTTGGGGGACAGGGAGGATGGAGACCCCGTCAATGGCAATTGACAGGGAAGAGGGAGAGGAAGGATTGGGAGGGAAGATAAGAAGTTCAGTTTTCGCCATGTTCAGTTTGAGTTGGCATTGAGACATCCCGGCGGAGATATCATAGAGACGGTTGGTGAGACGAGCTAGGACAGAGGGGGAGAGGGAAGGAGTGGAGAGAGAGAGTTGAGTGTCATCAGCGTATAGGTGGTATTGGAAACCATGGGAGACAATGAGTTTGCCTAGGGAGTGGGTGTAGATAGAGAAGAGAAGAGGGCCAAGGACAGAGCCTTGGGGAACCCCGACCGAGAGGGGCAGGGAGGAGAAGGGGGAGGAGTTAGGAAGAGAAACATTGAAGGAGCGGTCAGAAAGGTAGGAGGAGAACCAGTCAAGGACAGAGTCCCGGAATCCCAGGGAGTGAAGCGATTCAAGCAGGAGCGTTCAACGCATTCAAGGAGATTGGAAGTAAAAGGGAGGAGGGAGACAGGATGGTAATTAGAAGATTCAGAGGAATCCAGAGTGGACTTCTTGAGGAAGGGGGAGACAGTGGTGTGTTTAAAGGCAGAGGGGAAGGAGCCAGTAGAGAGGGAGAGGTTGATGATATGCATGAGGGGAGGGGCGATGGTGGAAGCAATGGAGGTCAAGAGGCAGGAAGGAATGGAGTCCAGGGGGCATGTGGAGGGTTGGAGGAAGATAGCATGGAGGAGATTTCCTCAAGGGAGGCAGGAGGACAGGAGATAGGTGGAGGGAGCGGGGGGAGTGGTAGGGGAAGAGGGCCTGAAAGCAATTTCCAGGCAGATCTTGTCAAGAGCAAGATTCTGAGTGGAGAGAGAAGAGGGAGGAGGAGGACAGGGGGGGGTTTGAGAAAGGAGTCAAATGTGGAAAAGAGGCGGCAAGGGTCCCGGGAGCAGGACTCAATGCGTAAGGCATAGTATTGCTGTCTAATGAGGGAGATAACAGACTTGAGTGATGAGAGGCAGAATTTGAAGTGGAGGAAGTCCGCGCGGTAGTGGGATTTGCGCCAGAGGCGTTCAACAGCCTGGGTGCGGGACCGGAGAAGGCGAATAGTAGGGGTGAGCCAAGGGTGAGGGTTATTGGAGTGAGCTGGGCATGAGGAGAGGGGGCAAGGGAGTCGAGGATGGAGGTGAGAGAGGAGTTGAAGGCGGAGATGGCAGAGTCAGGGGAGGAGGAGAAGACTGAGGGGAGAAGAGGAGAGAAGGAGGAGGCAAAGTCCTGGGGCACAATGGCCTGCAGATCACGGAAGGGGCGGGGAGGTTAGGGATGTGCGAACAGAACCGAGTTCGGAAGTTTGGTTTGGTTCTGTTCAAAAATCGAGTTCGGTTTGGAAGTTCAGTTTGGTTGACCGAACTAGTCGAGTTCGGTCAAATTCTGAACTTCTGAACCGAGTTTGCACATTCAAAACTGGTATGTTAAGCTGTTTTTGGCCTTCCGAACTGGTTCAGATTTGACTGAACATTTCGGTCGAATTTGAGTTCGGTTCAGAAGTTTGGTTCGGTTGACCGAACTAGTCGAGTTCGGTCCGAACTTTTGAACCGAATTCGCACATCTCTAGGGGAGATGGGGAAGAGGAGGGGGAGCAGTGTGAAAGGTTGAAGGAGGCAATGAAATGGTCAGATATGGAAAGGGGCTCGAAGGAGAGTTCGAAGACAGAACAGTTCCTAGAGAACATGAGATCAAGAGAGTGACCATCAGTGTGGGTGGGGAAGCTAGTCCAGAGGTGGAGATTTAAAGGAAGAGGCTAAGGAGAGGAAGCGAGCGATGCCAGGCTGAGAGGGTGCATCAACATGGATATTGAAGTCGCCAAGGATGAGTGTGGGGATGTCATCAGAGAGGAATAGGGTGAGTCAGGACTCGAACTCGGAGAGAAATCAGGAGAGGGAGCTGGTGGGGGGCAGTAGATAACAGCAACACTGAGATGGAGAGGGGAGTAGAGGTGTATGGAGTGAGCCTCAAAGGAGTGGAAGGAGACAGAGGGGGGAGGGGTTGGAACTGGCAGGAAGAGACGAGGAGGAGGCCTACGCCACCACCTTGGCCTTCGGCCCAGGGCTGATGGGAGAAGGAGAGACCACCATAGGAGAGGGTCCAGTCTGTTCAGTATCACGTATGAACACAATAAAAGCTTTGCTGGATTAGAATAATTGAATTGTCAGGTTAGAAGGGACCTCAAGAGTCATCTAATCCAACCCCCTGCAAGGGACCAAGAGACCAAGTAGAAACAGAAACCCCAGTAGACTGAATTGGTTCCAGTGCTTGTGTTTGGCTATTTTTGTGCAACTCTTAGAAGGCTTTTGAATTTCAAGTTGATGGCATCAAGTATTTTCTGCTTGTTTTCCTGCAGCTGGAATCCCAGCCTCGGTTTATTTTGGTGTTTTGATAGACAGGATTTGATTAAAATGGGAAGCAAGTTCTGTGGGAGGTAAGGAGCAGGTCAGGTGTATTTTTCATTTTATTTAATTTTAATTTTGCACCCCGCAGACTACACCACAGATGTTTCGTAGCGGTTTACATGCACAAATGAAATACAATATAAAAATTGTATGACGCTACTGCATACAAGTGAGAGGTTCTTTCTTGGAGATCCTGTAGTCCTTTTCCTACAGAAATACAGCATTACCTCTGATGCAAGTTGGGAAATGCCAAAGTGAAGATTGTACTATCTCTTGGCAGAAATTCCAATCTTTCACAATTATTTTCTCAGAAGGCCGTGATAGTAGAATTCTTTCCTCATACTACATGACTCTTGGCCAGTCCACCAGGACAAACCAACTGGAACATCGCCTTAATTGACTTCTGATAAATATAGTTGGTCTTTAGGTAGGTTTCTAATGTAGGGCTGCGTCAAATTGGCCATTCCAGTTCCATGGAAATTTTTGTTAGGACTTCTGATTAAACAAAATTTTCAATTGGAATTCCAATTGGCAGCAGCCGAAATGGGCATGTGCAAATCGGACCAAAAAATTTAATTCAATTCTAGCAAAATGGAATCAGAACATTCATTCCACGTTTCACTGGAATGGACTGAACAACCAGATACTGTCAGAAAGAGAATCTGGTCAGAAACAAAATTGCATCCCTAATTTAGCTTGCTAGCCTCCAGTTTTGGAAGTGAGGCTGCAGGTTTGTTCACATGAAGACTCTTACCAGCACGATTTCAAGGTTAATCAGAGGTTACTGCTAGACGATAAGTACTCCCAAGTGGGGCTGGTGGTTTTTATCCTTTGAAGAAGCTGGCACAGAGGGCAGTCTGTGAGCATTTCTGGTAATCAACTTTCATGCATATAGAACTGGTATCCTACTATTCTTTGTGGCACACCTGAAGACCCCCTTTCAAATGCTCACAGTCAGAGCATCAAAATCTCAGACAATTGCACCCTGGGATATACTTTGATCATGGAAGGTGGCAGCTTTACCATCAATGGTAAAACAAAAGTATATACCCTCTGATGGCTAAACGTTGCGTGAGTGATCTTGGGGGACGTTCCAATCTTTGTGACTATGGCAAAAGGAAAGATGGCCAGCTTGTTGGTTCTTTCACTTTGGCTAATCTCATGGATCCATAGTTGGCGAATTGACTCAGACTGCCAATCGTAGGGAAGCTCCAACCATTGACCCTCCTGCATTTTCGTGGGTCTATGACCCCCAAGGCTGCTTAAAAAACCCATAAAATTGATTTGGCAAGCCTGAACCATTCCTCCCCCCCATGTATTCCTCAAGAAGTGTGAGGTCAACTGTCCTGTGTTGTTTCATGTTCCTCCCCACTCCCCATTTTTTTAAAATGGAGGTTTTTATCATTTCATCATCAGGGGTACTTTCTACCCCCAATGTATGTCAATGGGAAAATGAAAGCACTATACGTCCTTTGCACTCGGGGTCTTTTTGACCCCTTGCACATATATTCTTAAAAAACATGTGTCTTTTAAAGAAATGAAACTTAACTGAGCACCTGCTTTCCTAATGAAAACCCTCAATGAGGGTGAAGGAAAAAAACGTAGCACTTAGTTTGAGTTCACAAAGGTCATTGGTGGTGTGTTTAGGAACATATCACCATAAACTGCTTTGGAGGCTTACATTGACCCCGGTGAAAGGTCAACTTGCCAACTTCTATTGTTCCTTATCTTTACACAGCAGTTAAGATCTATTTAGAGTGAACTCTTGACACTTTTTTTTTTATCACAGCTGTTAGCAGTTTTGTGTTGGAAAAATACCTATTCATTCTGCATTGGGGGTGTTGATGACCTCTGCATTTACTATGAGGTTTGGAGCTCATTTGAAAACAATGAAGTCCTGTATTTTTCATAAATGTCCTCTTGGCATATCTGGCCATCCTACTGTGAACTCAAGACTTTTGAGCTGGCTCCTCCTCTCCTTTTCTGGATTGGAGGGGGGGGTCAACAATACCCCCTGTACCGTTTTTGTTAGTTGTGCTGCTTTACATGAGGGGTCATGGTGACCCCCAATACCATAGGGGTTGTTTTGTATTTCTGTTTTTCAGTTGTTATACTAATAAACTGCCAATTTTTGTTCTTAATCTGGAGTCCATTTCAAATCAATCACATTCATTATGTTTCAGTTATTTATTAATGGGGGTCCTTTTGATCCCTGATACAGTTATTAGTCAGTCAGTTTCTCAGGCGCAGGATTGAATCCTCTCTTTTGTTCCTTAGCACTTCGTTGCAAAGGAGCACTCTGAGCACTTTGTCTGCTACTCTAAACAGTTTGACCGTTTAAAGGCAGCAGCTCGTTAAGCTCGTTAACAGTTGGATCATGCAGCACAATGACTGTTCCTCACAGAAAAGGAGAGAGAGAGCCTTGCCCAGCAGCCCTCTGCTTGAGATGAAAGCTTCTTTCCTTCCCTCAAAGGAAAAGCTGAAAGGAAAACAGATCCCGCCCCTGTTTCTGTGTTTATACTGCTTGGGTATGGAGAAGGAAAGGCCGGGGCTGCATGTATAAATGTGTGCATGTAGGATTGCTTCTGACCAAGTGAGGTCCCATGAGGCAGGGAGGGGAGGCTACCATGCCTCTGGTAGCCTTACCCCTCCCTGTGCAGCCGGGCCATGTGATGCAGTGCATCATGTGACCTGCCCACCAGATGTTCTAGCCACCGGCTGAGCCCCTTCTGACCACCGCATGGAAAGCTCCACAGCAAGTCTGTGGCAATGGGGCACTGGTGCCCATCATACACAGCCACGTCACGGCCTGGGGTGTGATTTTAGTCCGGCCAGGGAAAGCAAAGCAGTAAATGGCAAAGCAGCATGCAGAAAGTCAGTAAATTGAAAAAGGAAATGTCAGTCGAGACACTGTCGAGTACCAAGAGGCTCTCGATTCAACTGAGACAGTATTAGGAACCAGGATTTCAATGGGAATTCCTGTTTTTGCAAAATCTTGTTTCAGTCCTTATGTAGACTTGTACCCAATAGGTGGCCTCCAGAAAATTATTATTATTATAAGCATTTATATAGCACCAACGATGTACCTGGTGCTTTACAAAAAACAAGATAGACGCGGTCCCTTCCCGAGAGCTTACAATCTAGAGACGGAAGGGGGAACAGAGGGAGAGACAAGGGATGCAACATTCATGCGGATGCGAGAACTCAGGTAGACGTTCTTGGCTTCGTTACAGTAAAATGTGAACTTGTGCAAACAATGAAATAATATTATGCAAAGAATATTTTTTGTCCAAAATATTTTATTCTTATATGGATTTATTTATTTATTTATATTTATTGTCCACCCCCTCATGCCTACAGCATCCCGGAGCGACTCACAACAATAAAAACAATAATAAAATACATGAAACATCATCAATGTGAGCAATTAAAACCACCCTCCCACCCCAAAAGTTCCCCCCCTCCCTACCCTACCCTCCCACCTTCCCCTCCGAAGGCCTGGGCGAACAGCCAGGTCTTACAGGCTCGGTGAAAGGCCATCAGACATGGTGTCAGGCGAGCTTCCTCCAGGAGGGAGTTCCAGAGCCGCGACCCAGCCACCGAGAACGCCCTCTCCATCGTGGCCCCCCGTTTAACCTGGGGGACCTCCAGGAAGGCGCCCCCGGCAGACCGCAGGGACTACCCTGGGGTGCAGAATGCGAGGTGGTCCCCAAGGTATGAGGGGCTTTATAAACCAACACCAACACCTTGAATCGGGCTCGGTACGCTATAGGCAGGCAGTGCAGAGTGCAGAGCACAGGTGTTATATGCTCCCGCCGCCTCGTCCCTGTAAGGAGATGGGCCGCCTCATTCTGCACCAGCTGCAGCCTCCGAACCAGAACCAAGGGAAGCCCCATGTAGAGCACGTTGCAGTAGTCTAGCCTCAAGGTGATGAAGGCGTGAATAAGAGTGGCCAGGTCGGGCCCAGAGATGTATGGGCGCAGCCTCCGTACTAGATACAGCTGGAGAAAGGCGGCTTTAGCCACCGCCTCCACCTGCCGATCCAGACGGAGGCCCGGATCCAAAACCACCCCTAGACTCCGAACCTGCTGGGCTATGGGAGGGCAGACCCCACCCACCCACCAGAGGGGTTGGCACCTCCCTTGCCCTACCCACCACCATCACCTCCATCTTATCAGGATTGAGCCTCAGTCTGCTGTGCCGCATTCAAACTGCCACGGCCTCCAAACATTGGGAAAGCAACGAGACAGCGGGACCTGGGTCGATCAAAAATGAGAGGTACAGCTGAGTATCATCAGCATATTGGTGACATCGCACCTCGAACCCTTTCACAATCTCCCCCACGGGATGCATATACACATTAAACAAAAACGGAGACCGAATCGAACCCTGCGGAACGCCACAGGTCAAGGTCCGGGGGCTCGATGTTTCAGCCCCCAGCACCACCTATTGGCTTCTTCCCGAGAGGAATGAGCGGAATCACCCAAGGACAGTCCCGTCCAGACCTCCCAGGTCTCGCAGCTGTCTCAGCAGCAGCCCATGGTCCACGGTATCAAAAGCGGCCGAGAGAGTTAGCAGGATCAAAAATGTAGAACATCCTGCATCCATCTCCCGGCGGAGATCATCCACCAAAGCCACCATTGCCATCTCAGTACCATAGCCGGGGTGGAACCCAGATTGAAAAAGGTCAAGGAAACCAATACGGTCCAGATGCGCCTAAAGCTGCAGAGCTGTGCCCCGTTCAATAACCTTCCCTAAAAAGGGGAGATTAGAGATGGGACGGTAACTGGTGCAGGTACAGCATACATTCATCTACTATCAGCAAGAAAATACCACTTAATGTACCAGTTTTAAAAATTTACGTTAACTGCACGTAGACTGAATTCATCTCAAGCCACAACATTCAGAGAAGGTTTGATTCCCTTCTCACTTGCATCAATGATGACAAAATAATTAAGAGGATCTCTTTTATATGGACCGATTTCTGTTGGAGAGAGTATGCAAGCTTTCAGGCCCAAAGAGACCTTCCTCAAGCATGTAAAAAGTCAGAAGGGCCTTGTGTAGCCTGAAAGCTTGCATACGCCTTCCAACAGATATTGGTCCAGTAAAAAAGATCATCTGAGCTACTTTGGGTGCTTTTACACAGACGGCACCCAGGGCTCTGCTCCACCTCACACCTGGGTGGCCTGTCTGTGTAAAGGCAGGCTTCCAGGTTTTCAGACAGAGCAGAAGTGGAGCAAGCGGCACCAACTCCACTCCATTCCCGCTAGTGGTGCTCCAGAACCGCCAGTGGAGCGGTCCGCTGAAAGCTGGGACACCGGCCAGGGGTGGAGCTAGTCTGTCTGTCTACTCATGGACGGCCTCTGCAGCTCTGCTCCTGGCCAGACACTGCCATAGAGCTGCAGGCAGCAGCCTAGAGCATCAGGCGATCTGCCTGCAGCTCTATGGTGTGGGGGGAGGGGCGCCACATGGGTGGACTGTGGGGCCACGGCAGCACCCGGGTCTGTATAAAACTGCTGCATGGATGTGGGGGCAGCAGGCCTGCCCACCCCAAGTCCATCTAAAGACACCCAATGTCTCCATCACCAGAATGGCAACCACAGATTCTCTAGACCACAAGATAAATCAGGAGCAAGTCTACAAAAGTGAATACAGCAGCAGTTGCATCAGTGTAAAACAAAAGTGAGGGAATTAGCCCATTTTGAATACCTTAATGGTCACACAGAGATTTGAATCTAGGATTCTCCCCCCCCACCCCCGTTCAGATCCATTCTCAATACAGACACGGGATGCAACCCTGAAGTCGTTTGTGAGTTTAGTTTCACCCTTATTGGGATTTAGGAGTTTGCAGGAGGCTACAGGATTATGCTCACAAATCTGTTCATGAGCAGCTTGCATCTATACCCAGGCGTACCTACATACCCCCGCCTGAAATTCCAGTGATGGATTGGTGCTTGAGAGAGCCACGAACAATGAATGTGTTGGGTTTAGACTGTAGGGTGTTAACACACAGGGTAGGCACTTGGAGCTTACATAGGTGGCGTGCACAGCTGTGTCCTGGGACTTGCTGCATAAATGACAAAGTACCAAGATAGGACTCAAAAGACCTGGGTGCGATTCCCGGCACTGCTAGTGGCTTACTGTGTGCCCATGCGCAAATCGCAAATGGGTAAATCGCGTTGCCACTCGCGTTGCCAAGCCTGCCTGAGAAGCCACACCCGTTGCACCAGATCTGGTCAGAACTAGGAAATGCACCCTATTTTCCAGCTTAGCAACCCAACCACTGACGTCCCCTGCCTCTCTACAGCTGAATATAAAGCAGGAGTGCTTGGGATCTAATCTACGTGATGACCAGAAAAGGGGGTAGGGGAGGGAAACCATTAATGAAAGCCAAATAAGGTTTTCTCTGGTCTTCGTTTCCAACCCTGAAATGGCCAACATTGGTCTTTTTCTGGTCTTTCACTCGCCCATGGAGAGTGAGGAGTGAGGAATGAACTGGGGGAAGGCTTTAGAGCTATGGCTACAGAAGGGATGTTAGAAGTTGGGGAGAGTAGCACCTCCTACTCTGGAGCCACCCTATTCTCCTTTGCTTGTCCCCATGATGGGTGTGAGGCTGTTTTCCTCAAGGAGTGGCGGCTACAAGAACATCTCTGGGAACACAGTGAGAAGCCGTTTCAGTGTGACCAGGAGGGCTGTGGGGAGCGGTTTCAGTGACAGAATGGTCTCCAGAAGCACAGGTGGCAGCACAGGGTGGCCAAGTCATCAAGCCCCTCCTGCGCTGCCTTGGTGATAGAGATATCTGCCAAGTTACATCCACTGCAACAATGGAGAGAGGAAAGTGCTGCAGTGCAGCTATGAAGGATGTGAGAGAACCTTCCAGAAAAAGAAGGCGCTCAAGGCCCACTGGACCAAGCATGACACGGTGCTACCATTTGTGTGCCAACAGCCAGGCTGTGCCAAGAAGTTTGCCAGTGCTACCGGGAATATGTGTATGTGGCAAGTGGAAGGACTCTCCCTCCTGGTGAGCAGGAGGTTAGATGGAGGGTTCCACGCTGGTGGGGGTGGGGGGGTTTAAGGAAGTAGTTAGGCTATGTGAAAAGATGGAGGGGGTATAATTTGTAATTAATTTAAGGGGTGGATACTGGATAGGATTATATTGTATATGTAATGATTAATCTTAGATCGGTGTGTGTGGGGGTTGTTATTGCTGCTACTGATGTTTGAATTATTTGATGCTTATGTATACTATGTATTGTAATATTTCATTTTGTGAGCCACCTCGAGTCATTTGTAATGGGAGAGGTGGGAACAAATTAAAATTGATGATGATGATTTCCCGGGGCTTAGTCCCACCTGAAATTTAATTGCCGGGGCTGAGCTCTGACAAGTCCCTCCAGTGCCACCCTCCCTACAAATTAAGCCCTGGTTTAAGTGGAGATCATTCTGTTGACCTCTTTATAAAGTGCTTTGAGCTCTGTGGGGTCAGCTCATGGGCCAAATCTGCTCCCTGACTAATTTTTATTTGGTCCCTTTTTAATTCCTGGTTCTGGCCAATGGACCTCATTCCCAAGCCTGAAGGATTGAAAGAATGCGCTCAGGTGTAGGGAGTGGAGATGAGGACATGCCCTCAAGGATAGGGGATGGATCCATGGCCTAGATCCATAATCTACACCCGCCCTACTTTGAGCACACCCTTTAGGCAACCTTGCCCTCAACTTTCAGGATTTGAACTCAGGACTCATAGGCCATTTTATAGGGCACTTACCCACACAGGTTTCCCCCCCTCCCCCCCACAACCAGACACCTGTCTGAATACGGCATGCGGGGGCACACACTCCTGCGACCCACCCATCACGCTCATGCACAGAGCACCTGGGGAAAATCGGCCAAACGGTACATGCATTCAGGTGAACACCAATCGCGCACCTGTTCTCGGTCGTATGAATCCCTCCCGCCCCCCCCCCCCCCAATTGCGGGAAGTGTGTGGTCCCTCCATGGCAGTGCACCAGATCCGCCTCCCTGCCAGGTCTGTTTTAAAATGGCCATAGAGCAGCCCAGTTTCTACCAAATCACACTGGTGATTCTTGTGCCCCCAGTGCCACTGAAAATATATTTCCCAGAGTTACCTCATTAGTTACATTCACTTTCTTTGACAAGTCACAGAGTGACCTTGCTTGTAAATGGGACATCACACTTCATGTATTGAAGGGCTTTTTAAGGGCTTTTTTTTGATCAGTCATAAGAACATCTGTTATTCTGAAACTGCTGTTCCTTGGCCTATCACCAGAAGGTTGACTGCTGCAGAGCTTTTAGCACTTGGAGAACTCTGGAGCAATTTGTTAGGGGGGGAAAGGTTTTTTAAAAAATAAATAAAAATAAAATCTTGCTCTCTTCCTAGCAAGGTACAATGACAAAAGTTTTGTGTTTTTTTTAAAATGCAAAGAGGCATTGGATCAAAATAGCTACACCAGTCACCAAGAAAGTGCTTGATTCAATACTAGCACTGAAACTAATGTTTAGGAGAAACACGAAGTTCAGAGAATTTGGTGTATTTGTCCCTGTTTAAACCAGAGATGGGGAACTTACGTCATGCAAAGGGCTAGTTTTTATTTTATTTTTAAAATTTTGTTTTGTTTATTTAAAATTTATATCCTGCCCGTCCTGCCCTCAGGGCAGCCCGGGGCAGTGAACAACATTCAATAAAAACAATACAAAAATTTTAAAAACAATTTAAAAATACAATATTTGGGGAAACCCTACCCCCACCCCACCCCACTCCTACCCCTCGCCAAAATTTGTCCCCGTTTCAGATTTGATCCCTGGATCCAGTTCCTACCCACCTCCCAAGCACTGAAAAACTGAGTTGAAGAGATGGGAGTAGAGATGGGTGTATGCCCCTCGGCTGGGCATACACAGGAGGAAAGGGGACAGGCCCATGTCACAAACCCAGGAGGACCCTCCTCTTTCGGAGTGCACCTGTTTTTAAGCACCCCTGCCCCCAATTTCGGTATGGCCCTCTGAACTACTATTAATTTTCAGAGTAGTCCCTGGGAGGACAAAGTTTCCGCACCGCTGATTTAAACAAAGCAAATACAAAGCAGCGTTCACCTCCCTTTTTCTGTGCAGTTGGGAATATATTTTTTTCTATTCTTTTGTGTTTGTCTGCTCAGTTACCTCATTTATTCCATACTCTGCGTTCATTGATTTGGCTACATGGGCATTTCAATACTTCGTTCACTTTGGCAGTACTATTTAGCCTTAAAACAGTACTGCTGGGTAGAATCCAGTTCACAGATAAGGGGGCCGGGCAAAAGGGACTTTTTCCAGGTGGCCACTCTGCCCATCAGTGGATTGTGACATCCTAACACTCTCATGCTCAAAAGGGGTGGGGCGCCTGGGAAGGGTCCTGCCGCTTTGAGAGCATCCATGGGTATTTTCAGACGTGACGCCACCACTACTGTGCGTGGCTACCGGTGGTGGTGTCACGTTTGATCCCACCCGCCAGATGTTACTGTGGGCGAGATCAAACGTTTCCCTGAACCGTGGCCGGATTTAGGCCACTTTCAAACCTTCCACCCCACCGGCACATATTTTGGCTGCAGGACGGAATGTGCATACCGGGATATGAGTGGGGTTTGGCCAGTCTGAAAGCCCGCCCCGCACATGACTTTGCCGGCGCAAACACACAGAGGTACAGAGTAGGAACTCCTGCTCTGAATCTCTGTGTGTGTTTGCTGGCAAAGCAGCAGGGGGTGGGGGGCTTTCAGACCAGCCAAACCCTACGCATATCCCAGCATGCACATTCCCTCCCGCAGCCAAAATATGCACCAGGGGGAAGGTCTGAAAGTGTCCCAAGTCCACGTTGTGAGGTGGGCTCCCTGCCAACTCACAGCATAGGGTAAACCCTGCCACTGTTCAGGGAAACCATCCCTGGACCGGGGTTGAGCGAGTCGTCATGTATTGGTGAAAACAGACATGATACCAACTCCACTTTAACACTGCTTTAATATTTCTTATGCATGTTGCATAGGGCACCCATAGAGCCCTGCAACATGCATAAGAAATGTTAAAGTGGTGTTAGCGTCATGTCTGTTTTCACCCTATGATGGCCCACTCTACCTAACGCCGGTCTGTGGGGAGGGGGGTGCAGCGACCTCATAGGCCGCCGCACCCGCCCATCAGGGAGGAGGCTGGGCCGTGCTCAGCAGCATGGGGGGCAGGGCCGTGTGGACCATGGATGCACATCGCTCCTGCCCTTTCCCCACCCTTCCCCAGCCTGGGATACCGGCATGTCTATTCGGCAACCGGGCCAGCTCCTGCTCAGGGTTGAAGGCTCTCACCCAGAGCAGGATCAAAATGTGGCGGCACATAGCAGTGTCACAGTAGAAAACACCCAGGATGTTTTTAAATGGGGCAAGGCCACCTTGAACCTTCCCTGCCTCCCCCTGTAAATTTTTCTGATGGCTCATGATTCCAAAATTGCAACTTTTGAAATACATCAACCAGTTCTACAGTTGATTAGAAAGAAACAGGAAAAAATGTGAGTGTTTCACAGAGGTCTCCTCATGCCCTCACTCCTCTTTTTTTGGTCAAAACTCAGCATTTTGAGTGATTTTTAAAAGTTTTTTTTTTTAAACAAAACCCCTTCATTATTTGCCCAGGGGCTATGCTCAGGTAGATAGGAACTTCAGTGGAGAAAATGCCAGTGTCATTTTTTTCCCCATTTCTTTTCAAAAGCGTGTTTCTTCATTTGCTGCTGACGTTTCCATGCCAGGAAGACTTTCCTTTTTACCGAGAATAGTTGATCCATTCATTGATGGCGCCGCAGGGATTTTGACATCCTCTATTGCGTTGCTCTCCCGTCGGAATTGTTTCATTATTAAAATGAAGAGCACTATATATAAAAGACAGCAACCGGCTCTCAATCCAGCAATAAGTCCCAAGTAGACATTTCTAGGAAAGAAAATAATAAAGGAGATAATGAAGATATTGGTGCTAGGCAGCTGGCAACGGCATTTGAGACTAACAGCGAGCTCCTTGTAGCACTGGGTCAGCGCAAGCCCATTCACTTCAATGGGGATTGAAGCCAAGTGGATTTGATGATTGAAGTCACAGGCATTAAAACAAAGGTGGAACTGACCCACAGCTGAACTTTATTTGGCCCCCTTTCCAATTCCTGGATCTGGCCTGTGGATCCAGTCCCTATTCTCAAGCACTGAAAGAGTGAGCTCAGGGGAAGGGAGCGGAAATGAGGACATGCCCACAAGAAGAGGGGATAAGACCCATGGCATATATCCATGGTTTAGACAGGGGTGGGGAACCATGGGCCCAGGGGCCAAATGTAGACCATGGCTAGTTTTTATGTGCCCAGTTTCTGAATCTGGCCTCTTGATCCATTTCCTACTCCCAAGTAGCTGAGTTTAAAAGAGGTTTGGACAAGTTTCTGGAAGATGGGTCCATTAGCAGCTATTACCCAGACAGGATCAGGGAACATGACGAGAACTGGGGGAAAACAACAGGGAATGGATCCCCCATTGTGACCTGTTGGGTGCTTCTCCCAAGCCACCGTGATTGGCCACTGTCGGAGACAGGATGCTGGGTTAGATGGACCATTGGTCTGACCCAGTATGGCACTTCTTATGTTCCTATGTTCTTAAGTACTAAAAGACTGAGCAAGGGGTAAGGAAGCAGATGAAGGCAAGCACTCGGGGCTTGGGGACAAATCCACAGCACAGATCCATGATCTGGACACTCCCCTTCCCGAGTTCACCCCCCATCTCCAACTTATATTCTGCCCTTGGTGCTTGTTCTAATTTTCAAAGTGGCCCCAGGAGGGAAAAGATTCCCCGCTCCTGATCTAAGAAGATAAGAATTGCCACTTACTGAATCAGACCAATGGTTCATCCCGCCCAGCATTCTGCCTCTGACAGTGGCCAGCTTCAGTTGCCTCTGCAGCAGGTTAAAATGGAGTAGACCTTCCCTGTTCTTCCTCCATCCTTAGCATGTCCCATAATCCCCCCCAGTTCTTATCCAGCCCATAGAGCTTGTGTTGTTTTTCACAATAGCCCACATGGGAGAAATGAAGAGAGGAAAAATTTCCCCACCCTTGGATTAAAATATATCCTCATAGCAAAGGCATGTCTTTTGTACATGCTTCTCACCTGAATGCCAGAGTGTCATACACCCTGCAAGATCCTGCTCTCCCACAGCTTGTCGTTCCCCATTTTAAGCAGGTCTGATCTATCAAAGCTCCAAAATAAATAGGTGCTGTAAATCCACCTGCCGCAAAACCAAACAAAATCAGACTCAACAGTGGGGTGACTGGAACACGACGACAGTAAAGTGACCTACAGAGACTGACAGTTGTGTATATTGGGGGAGGTGTTGCTTAGTAGTGAGAACAGGGGACTAGGGAGTCTTGGGGTCTACAAACAGTGAGAGGAACTGCTGGCTCTGAGCCTGGTATTATGTTAAATATCTCTGTGGGCAACATGGTCCGATTAGAGATGCCCCGGTTCTTCTGGGACATTAATGATATAAATCAATAGAAAGGCCAGGATATCACTCATGCTGAGTTGAGATAGAATGGGAGATATGTCTGATTGAGGATCAAATTCCATTACGGCAAGCATTCTGGATGTAGATGATTTTTGGACTAGAACACTGGCATTACATCTGGCCAGACTTCTTCACTCATTTCTGCATGCACCCTAATTAATAGCCAAGAGAAATAGAAAACTAGTGTAGCCTCATGGATGAGGTCCTGGACTTAGGAGACCAGAGTTCAAATCTTGTCTCAGGGTGACCTTGGGAAAGTCAGTCACAAGGCGCTTTCCCACGTGCAGGAATGCGACCTTACAAGGCTGCAGGTGGAAATGTGCTTGCAAATCACGCGCTGTTTCCCTCACATCTGAATGCACTAATTTGCATAACTGACACTGGGTATTTTCAGACGTTGCGAGTTCACGGTGAACCACGGTCAATTCCCATATGGGGACCGTGAGCTCGTAACGTCTGTTGGGGCCAACCGTGATTCCTGCCAGATGTTCACCCCCGTGAATCACGGCCAGGAATCACTTTGACCACGCAAACAGCCCTCCTGCCCGGAGGACGGCCAATTGCGTGGTCAAAGCGATTCTTGCCCGTGATCAACGGGGGCGTCACGTCTGTTCCCTGACCATGGACCGGAATCAGCACCACTGATTCTGGGCCGTGGTCAATGCCCCAGGGGGCGGGCGGGCCGTGGCGCCTGCCCATCTCCCGGAGGATGGGCGGCCGGGGCTGTGCTGCCACATGTTGCGCCACGCAGCCACCCCCACCCCCAGATTCCCTGCCGGAATTGGCCAGCACATCATCTGGTCGTGACGGCAGGATTCCGGCGGGGAATCATTTGGGTGATTCCGTGGCGGGGCGAAAGCCGCCCCGTCACGTCTGAAAATACCCGCTGTTATGCGCATGTATAAGGCTGCTTGACAGACCTGGATTTTGCAGCCCTGTCAAGCAGCCTTGTAAATGCACATGGCAGCAGCAATTATGCACATTAGTGTATTCAGATGTGCGGAAAATGCGTGCGATTTGCAAGCGCATTTTTACCTGCAGCTTTGTACAATTGCATTCCCGGATGCAGGAAAGCACCGTCAGTCTTGATTCCCCATCTGAAAAATGGGAATAACAATCACAGGGTTGGTGTGAGGGTGACCTCTAGTTAAAGATTTTAAAATGCTGGCATTACATCTAGCCAATTTTCACTCATGCCTGCATGTAAATGATCAATAATTAAAAAGAAAGGTTTTTACCCAGAATCCTGCCGCATAGAGTTTCAATTCCAACAGCAAAGGATTTTAAGTCTTGAGAAACAGATCTGAAAGGCAGGAGAAAGAAGTCACAGCTTAATTGGATATTAATGAGGTTAATTAATGAGGGGGAGGGGGGAGGGTGGGTTAGGATTTTTAGTTCTTCCCTACCCTTATTTCTATTTTTATTTATTTTTTTTAACCCTGTTTTGTGGTTTTAAATTGTGTGCTGTTTTTAAAAATTGTTTTAAAAATTGTTTATTTTTATGAATGTTTTTATTGAGTTGTACGTCGCCCCGAGACGCCGTAGGCATATGGGGCGACTAATCAATGTTTTAAATAAATAAATATAAATAAACTCCAATGATAACATCAGTGTACGTTGGCTTACACCATATACCCAGAAGTGCCACTGGGATTGGAGCTGGTGAAAAGATACGTGCCGAAGTTTGAATTAGATGAATTTTGCAAATTAAAAATGTAGATCTGAATTTTAATTTCTGTGAGCTTTTGTGAAGTTCCAATGCGATTTCAGTCATCAGTAACTTGATATTTGCTATTGATTAATTTGGCATTAAAACCAAAACAAGAAATGGATTTGGTTCAGTTTTGATCTAATCAAAATAATCCATCTGAAGTTGAAGTAATCAATCTTGGCCAACTCAAAATAATTTAAATCTAATCAATAGAGCACAAGTCAAAACTGAAGTCCTCAAAAGGAGTGAAAATCAAATTCAAGTGCCTGTTAAAGGAAATCAATGTTCCAGTTGGATTTGCTAACTCAAAAGCTCTATGCATTTCAATTCTAATTGTAATTGTGACTAGTCCACTTTACTGATATAAGGGAACCCCATACAAACTATAATCCAAAATGCCCTACAAAGGGTATTTTCAGACGTTACGAGATCACAGTGAACCATGGTCAATACCCACATGGGGCCAAAACGCCCTGAACATCTGTTAGGCGGCCGCCAGATGTTCACCACAGTTGATTCCCACATGGGGTCAATTTCAACCACGCTTCCGGGGCTCCCCGCCGGACAATCCCTGAAAGCGTGGTCAAAGAGATTCCTGGCGGGAACCAACAAAAAGTAACATCTGGCCGGCAACCATGGCCCGGAATCCCCAGTGGGATTCCGGGCCGTGGTCAAATCAGGCGGGCGCTGTGGCCGCAGTGCCCGCCCATCTCCCCAGAGGGCGGGCGGCGGGGGAGCATGGGGGTGGGGCCATGCAGCCGCACGTTGTACCATGTGGCCCCGCCCCCTCCCCGATTCCCTGCCGGGATTACCCGGCACGTCTGTTCGGGGCTTTTATTGGCCACGGGGGGTGGTTGTTCTGTTCACCCCCACCGGGGATCCACCGTGGTGAATCGGGATGGCGTAACGTCTGAAAATACCCAAAGTTAGCTTATCTTGCTCCCATTGAAATCAATGGTAAAATTCTCATTAAGCAAGATTGAAGCTCTCGTTGAAATCAACAATAAGAAACAGGATCCAAGCCAAGAGCCAAGGTCTGCCCATGTGTGACACACAGACTGAAGTGACACATTGAGTAAAAACAGACATGACAACAGCCCACTCTGGCCCATACCTCACCTGCACATCTGTACAGGCACTGCCAGATGTCAGCCCAGGATTGCCTCAGACTGTCCTGCCAGTCAGCCCAGGCTATGACCTTGGAAAACCTCAGAGGTCACAGCCTGGGCTAAGGCCTGCCCAACCAAGCCACAGTGGGTTATCATGTCTGTTCAGGCTGGCAGACACAGCTCTGGTTGGGGACCACCATGGCCTGCCACCAGGGCTGACTGTCATTGGCTGCCCCTCATGGTGGGGGGGCAGGGTACTGGATGCAGCGTGGCGCGCGGGGGCTCAGTTGACCTCAGCCATCCGTCTGTGAAGGGGCTCTTTGCAAGCAGTCTCTGCACCACTTGGAAACTTGAGGAGGGAACGGGGCCAGCACTCTACTCCTGCCCACTCTGAACATTTCCTCACAGTACTCTGGGCACTTACAAAGGGTCCCAGCTAAGAAGCTTTCAGAGTCGGCAGAGGTGGAGTGCTGGCCTCAAGTCCTACCCTCAAGCTTAAAATGTCTTCCCTGGAGGGGCTTGCTGATGCTCCAGGCTGGGGGTGGGCCTTCTGGGAGCTGCGGTGGCACCGCCTTCATCTGCCTCCACTCCAGAGATGCTGCCCCATTGCCCTTAGGGAAATCCCTAATTGGAACATGAGTTCATGCTTGCCCCAACCTTGGGTGCTGCCATGAGCAGGCTAGGCTACTATGTCTTGGGAAGCCTCTTAACTCACTCTGGGCAGCCAGACCACGCACTGAAGTGCATCATGTGTCTGGCTGCCGCCAGATGTTCTCCCGTAGCTGACTGTTACATGATGTCTCCTCGGAAACAGGCCGAGGAGGTGTTGCATAGTAGTCTTCCCCCAAATGGGGTAGGCTGCCCAAGGCTTAGCAGCCTGTGTGTCGAGACCCCTTCTGCCCCGCTGCACAGAGAGCTCTGTCTCAGGCTTTAAGTGGCGGGCACTGTTGCTCCCATATCACGGTCAGGGGCTGGATTTTGGTCAGGCTGGGGGAGGGAGGTGCATCACCACTGCTTTAATAGACTGTATTTTGTCATTTTTAGAAAGACAGGAACACTAGCCCTTTGGGTCCTAGTTTTGCCCAAGACTGGATGGCCAAAGATAGTTCAAAATATTTCACCTAAACATAATCATGTACGTCGGCATGCTTCCTAAAGATAAAAAAAGGGCACAAGCACACAATACTGCTAAAAAATAGGGAAAGGTGTTGCTGCAGCTTTCCCTTGGGCATTGTCCTAACGCTGCAGAGAAATTGCTGAGCCCAGGTCCTGGAGGTTTCACGCAGCTGCAATTGTGAAATACCTGGAACGAATAAAAAGGGAAAAGGCGAGGCGTCACTTACTAAACAAGCACGTGCACATTTCCAGCCCGCTAGATTTCTGACTGGGATTCAACCACTTGTCTGTTGCAAACAGCAATGGAAGACTCCGCCCTTCCCCCATTTCTTTAGGGATTGTGGATTGAATTCACTACATGGTGCTGCTTCAGCAACACAAATCATTGGTGTTATTATTATTATTATTAACAAACATTTATATAGCGCCAGCAGTGTACCTGGCACTTTACAAAGTAATAAAATAGACACGGTCCCTGCCCCTAGGGCTTACAATCTGAGAAACAGGAGCTGGGGGAGAGACTTAGGAAGGGGAACAGAGGGAGAGACAAGGGGTCTAACATTCATGAAGATGCGAGGTCTCAAGTGCACGTACTTGGCTTGGTTACGATGAGAATGACAGCAGGCAGGTCCATGTTGCAAGGATAAAGGTAGACAGACCGTAGGTATAGGAATAGTGGCTCAGCAGGATAAAGAGTCAGACAGAGCAGAGCGAAAGAGGTGAGTTTTAAGGAGAGATTTGAAGGTATGAAGGGAGGGGGCAAGGCGGATGTGGACAGGGAGGGAGTTCCAGGATGGGGGGCAGCAAGTGAGAAGGGACGAAGGCGCTTAGACTTATGTAAGATTTACAATGCCAGTGCCACAAAGGCCCTTTTTGCATGGATGCAGCGGGTGGGGGGATGGGTGTGCACCAGCAGTGGGTGGAGGTGGGTATGCGCCCTTTTCAACGGGTGCACACCCACCTCCACCCATGGAGCCTCCTCCGTTTTTCCGGATGGCGCCGGGAGCGCACACTCGCCTCCACCCACCGCCTGTGATGTTTCCATGGGCGGACACCCATCCCCCTCCACTACCGTGCTGTTTGAATGGATGCTCCCCCCACTGCACACACACACCGCACACACTCGGGGGGTGGGGGGGCATCCGTGCAAAAGCAGCCAAAGTTCAGATCTGAGTTTAATGTTTCTCAGATCAAGGAGACGAGATACTTTATTGGACCAACTTGTGTAAGTAAGAATGTGCAGCTTTCAGGCAACCCAGAAGAACCCTGTCTCAAGCAGATTAAAACAAATGCCCATGAGTAACTTCCCGCTTACCAAATCCTTTCCCATCCCAGTAGATGCTTTGCAGCCAGCAAAACATGCAGTCATGTAAGTGATTCCGTTGTCCCCACACACAGGATCCCAGTGGCCTGATACACAGTTACACTCCGAGTTGCAGCTGGACACGTAATTTCCTTTGGGCCCCGTGGGTTGTTTGATTCTGACAAGAAGAGAGATGGAATCTTGAATGAGCAAATAAAACAACTGCTTACCGGGAAAATAAAAACACGCAGCACAGCAGTGATCAAACTGAGGAATTGGTGAACTGCAGTAGATTGGGGGAGGGGGCAGTGTCAGAGCGGTGTGCAATGGTGCTTAAAGGAAAAGAGGGTAACTGCCTGAAGAGTGGACATGCAGTCATTATCATCATCAGCCATGCAAGAAAACAATCTGCAAGGACATCGGCAAATCAAAACCACTGAGTTTCGCACAACTGTCATTGAGCAACACTGGACCCTGCCACTGCCTAATTGGACTATTTGCATGCTCTAAGGAGCCAATCCAAGGGCCACACGTGCACCTGGCCTGTGCTTATGTTGTGTGCATTGCACACGCTGAGGTTCCACCAAGCACACATGTTGCGCATCATGTTGTGAACATGTAGCCCTTGGATCAGCCTCTAAAGCTGCATTATTAATATTTCCCCCAATAACATAATGTGGACCACAAGCTCAGCTCAGTGTTAACTTATCTAGCTCCATTCATTGTTTCTTGCCTTGGGAGAAGACGGCTGTGACAGCAGCGAGGCACTTCCCTGGCCCGCCCCAGGGTGAACCACAGCAGCTGCCACTCTTCGGGTTGGCGGGGAGGGACGTTCACATGTGCAGCCCTCCCCGCCCATGGTATGGGGGCTGCCAACACAGGTCCCTTCATGCCCTGAGGCAGCCCAAGGAACTGTTGTCCACATGGGACATGACATCTGGGCCAGTGGCAGTGGGTGAGCCGACTCCTTGTCACTTTGAAAAGCTGACTGGCACTTCTCCCAGGAGCAGCCCCCATCAGCTGTTTGGTGGGCTGGGTGTGCACACACACCAAAAAGGTGACCAGCGGGCCCCAGGAACGTTCCCCCGCCCCCATCAGCTCTTGGCAGGCGGGCGAGTGCATCCAACAACTGATCATGGGGCCCATGAGCACCCCCATCATCTATCTGTGCACACCAAACAGCGTATGGGGGCCACAGGAGCACCCCACATCAGCTATTTGTTGGCCTGGATGAGGACACCAAACAGCTGATGGGAGGCCCAAGGAGCGCCCCCCCCCCCCCAATCAGTTGCTTGGCAGGTGGGTAAGCACACCAAACAGCTGATCGGGAGGACCTGGAGGAGTGAGCTCACTCAGTCCCGCTGAACAGCTGATTGGGGGTGTGGAGGGCCGTGCTCACCCTGTTACCACTGAGAAAGCTCATCGGGGAAGCCCCCCTGATCAGCGGGACCAGGGTGAGTGCAACCCTCCAGACCCCCCCCCGATCAGCTCTTCATCTGAGCCACAGTAAACATAGTCCTTCAGCTCCCCCCGCCCCCCCCCATCAACTGTTCAGTGGCGTTGGGGTGAGTGCCCTCCTCCAGGCCCCCCAATCAGCTGTTTGGCAGGGCTGGGATGAGTGAGGGGGCCTGATCCGCTGGGCAGGCCTAACATGTCTGGGACTGAGTTGGCAGGCATTGGCCTGGGATGCGTCTTCAAGCTTCTCTAGCCAATGCATCCCGTAGCAGCTGGCCACTCGCCCTGGGGCAGGCATGGGCCAACACCTGCCGGGGACAGAAGAAACATGCAGGTGAGTCCCAGGCCAAAGCAGGCTACTGTCATGTCTGTTTTCACCCCTTCTTATTGTCCTTCCAAACAAGTGTATACTCCACACACACCATTTCCATTATAGTGTCTTTGGATTAGAACTGTGACAAGCAGTATGTTTTGAATGCATTGATTAAATTCAGGTATTCCTGTGCTTACCAGAATTTGAATTCACAACCCTTATGAGGTACATTTGTTTGGTACATCATGTGATATGGGTTAACCAGTCAATGGCTTACAAATTTCGGGGGGGGGGGGGGAAATCGCTGAGCAACACATGAACAAACAACGAGCAAACAAACGAAAAATGAACCTTCAAGCATCAAGAAATTGACTTATCTGGATAACAAATTTGATTTGAATATGGGGAATTCAGGAACTCAGACATTCACTTTGACTATTTGCTTCCATGGATGAGATCCTCACTCCACTGAAGTCAATGGGAGTTTTGCCATTGACTTCAGTGGGATCAAGATTGTTCTGTTTTTATACAAAATGCCAATATGACGCTGCCCAATTCAGTCCGCTCTGGCCTGGCTGGACCAGGGCTGTTACCAGCGCGTGTGTTCCGGGCCCACTGGATATGGGCCCAGTTCAGACTATGGCGGGGTTGGCAGCTGGGCCAGAAATGTGTGCTTGGACGGAACCAGGTCCGCAGTCCAGGCCCAAGAGTGGGCCAAACCGGGCAGGCGTGTCTGTTTTCATGTCAACCTGTTCTGGCATGGGGGTTGCCATGGCAATCAGTTATGACTTCCTGGTATTGTCGGCCATGTCTGCCTGTTATGGCGGGGGTGGGGTACTGGCTGCGGCGCGGGGGTGGAGTCAGACGGTTATGCGTCACACCCTGCCCCCCCTCCCCGGCCAGGTCAGGCCGGGGGAATGTGTATTCCGTCCTCTCACCTGACCCAGCTGGGGTCGCCCCCACCCCCATCATCCTCCCCAGGCCATGCAGCATTCAAATCCTGAACCGAATCTGAACAGCCTCCTGCTTTGCTTGAAAGTTTGCCCCTGTCTTTAAACTATGGCTAGCACTGGAAGAATCAAAGCACGTTGACTAAGTTCCTGAAATACAAAGGCAAGCAGTAGAGGAAAGAATACAAACCCAGAATAGGAAACGGTTAAGCCAGCCACCTGGAGCTCCTCACAGTTGCACATAAAATACAGCAGGTTTAACAGGTACGCTGCGAAGAAAGTGCCACAGGCAAACTTTGCCATGCCAGTGACTTGGAGCTTGAACTTCTTAATGAGGAAACCTCCAAGGAACATCCCCACAATTGTAATTGGCAAAATGATCACGCCTGCAAATGAAAGGGAAGATAAGTATTCTCCTAGATTCACACAAGTTCTGTCCAGACCAGTCTTTGCACAATACATGACTCAAGGTCTATCTCAGGGTTGTGGAACCTTTTCCCTCTCAGGGGCCACATTGAAGATTGTATTAGGCCTTTTTTACACGGTCCTGGGTGTGTCGCCGCGGTGGGTGTAGGTGGGTGACTGCTTACACGGACACCCATCCACCTACACCTACCGACACTCATCTCCACCCACGGAGCATCTGCCATTCTCTCGGAGGGCTCCATGGGCGGAGGTGGGTGTGGGTCAGTGTGCAGCGGGTGTTGGTGGGTGTGCAGCGGGAGCACACATGCACAAACACCTGCCACCCGTGGCATTTACACGGATGCACACCTGCCACCCACCCATCCCCCCACCCACTGGTGGCCATTTACACAGACTCCCCCCCCCCCCACACCCGCCCAAACTCCGAAAAGTGGGGGGGAGCGGGGGTGTGTAAAAACGGCCTATATGATGGCCAGAAAGGCGCTCCTCGCCACCGCCTCCACCTGAGAATCCAGGCAGAGCTGCGGGTTGAGAAGCACCCCCAAACTTGAACACTGAATGGCTGGGGGGGGGGGTGTCTGTGTAAAAATGGCCTTAGTACAAACAACACGTAAGGTGTAAACAGACAGACACACACCCCGCTCCGCCTCACTCCTGGGTGACCTATCTGTGTAAAGGCAGGCTGCCAGATGTACATCGGCTGGCCAGATGTGCACATTTTAGAGGACACTTATGAGAAATACAGGTTGCAGGGCTGCACTGGAGCCAATGCAGCCCTGCAACCTGTATTTTTCAGTGTCCTCTAAAATGGAAATACAGGTTGCAGGGCTACATTGGGGCCAATGCAACCCTGCAACCTGTATTTCTCATATCTGTCCTCTAAAATGTGCGTCTCTGGCCACCCGAGATGTGCAGGCGGAGTAGACATGGGGCAGGTTCTGTCTGCTTTGGGGCAGCTCCGCTAGCGGTGCTCTGGAACATCCAGGAGAACCGCCAGTGGTGTGGCTGTAACACACACACACACCCCCCATAGAAATGCTTCACTTGGTTCAGGCTGATGGGCGTGGCTAAGGAAAAGTAGGCCAGGCTTGGGCGGGGAGAAGAAGGGAGACCATTTAGAGGAAGGGAGTAGAAGAAGAGCGGTCCCTGTTTTATGATGATAAAGGAATACATATAGGGTCTTAACTCCTTGATTAAGTGAGTAGTTACACTTGGTCATTATGGGTTTCGGTATGGGATTGATTTTGTTGCTGCTTATTATGTATATGTAATTTACTTATAGGGCTGTTGTAAACCCTGACTGTGTTTGTGGGCCTTGTTGGAAGCGTCTGCAGTTTAAGGATCAGAGAAGGTCGCTTCTGCAAGCAAGGAGGACACTCTGAAAGCTACATAGAAACTATGGCCAGATAGCAAAAGAAAATTGAACCTGTAAAGGTGGGGACAGGTGTATGTTCCTAGCTCAATGTTTAATTGTGACTGCATTCCTGTCTAAATACAGTTGTTGAGTTTATGAGCTTGCAACCATTCATTCGTTTGCCCTTGGGAACCCACAGGAGCTTTTACGGGCCACCCAAATCCAGGGCACCAGCCAGAGGTAGGGCTGCAGTCTGCTTTGCTTGAAAGCAGTGGATGTCTTTGCTCAGTAGACGTCGGCTGCAGCCCCACTCTCGGTCAGTGGTTGCCCTGGACA
Source organism: Sphenodon punctatus (assembly GCA_003113815.1). NCBI lineage: Eukaryota > Metazoa > Chordata > Lepidosauria > Sphenodontia > Sphenodontidae > Sphenodon > Sphenodon punctatus. The sequence goes on from QEPC01009250.1 coordinate 966,708, forward strand.
ATTATTATTATTTATTAGTAATAATTCCACAATGCCATAAAGCGGCGGGCGGCAGCCTAGAGATCAGGCGATCTGCCTGCAACTTTTTGGTGTGGAGAAGGGGAGGGGGGTGCCACACAGCAAACTGCAGGCCACAGCAGCTTCTGAGTCCATATAAACCCGGCACAGGAGGGGCTGGCCGCAGGGGATGTAGGGCTGGTCACCCCCAGAGCAGAACCAGGGGTGGCCAGCCCTGGGTCTGACTGAAGACATCCATGGAAGGTCAGGTTAGGGGTGTCCGAGGGACGCATTCAGGAAGAGGAGGGTCCAGATCATGGCCCTCTCCTTGTGTGCACGCCCTCAGCTCTGCTCCCTTACTCTGAGCTCAGTCTTTCAGTGCATGGGGGTGGGACCAGGTTCAGAAGGTGGAAAGGGGGCCCCATAAAAGTGAACTGTTGGCCACATTTCATCCCCGGGCCTGAGGTTCTCCCCACCCCTGCTCTATTGTGATATATGTTTTGTTCCGTTATTTTCTCAGTTGTCAAACTGAGCTTGGCTGAAAGAGACGCCAGTCCCCATACCTTGCCCCCAGGGCTGGATCCAAACAAGTGAATACTCCCTTGATACTACTAATAATTAATAATAATAATAATTAATAATCAATATGCAGGTGACAAGACTCCACTTGGGATCATGACCCACATTTTGTGAACCTCTGCAGTAGAGTTTGAAATAATTTTATTTTTCCAACATCAAAGAGGGCGCTAAACCTGAAGAACCCTTTATCCACCATGTTGTCTTTAAGGAAAAGTTTGAAACCCATGTCAAAATGACCAGCGAATCTAACAATTGGTCCTAAAATAGGAGCAGAATCAACAAGGAAAAATTCTTCCATTTTAGTCCCAGGAGGAGGAAAAAGAAGGGGGAGGCATACCGACTAAAAAGATGGCCCTGGAAACTGATACATTGAATTGCTGTTCCATAAACTTGGTCTCAAAAGTTATCATCCCAACAAGAGAATTATACTGCAGAATAGTTAGGAACAGGAACACCAGGAAGATTGGGTTTCCAAGAAGCTTCTTCGAAGTTGGCAGGAAATCTGAAAAGGAGAAATGCATATTTCATTCTCTGTTCGACATTTTGCCATTATCCAGACAATGAAGCATTGAATGAATTCATGTTCCTTGTCTCAAAGGTTCAGCTTACTTTCGCCCAACCATATTAAATTCCGCCAGAGGGCATCCTCAGAACAACGAGGGACGTAACACTTGTCACATGACGCACAGCCAATTTTTCTCCGAGTAATGAGATCCTTCCCCTTTCATTGATTTTCAGCCTCGTGATATTTAGCTTTATGGCCTCACAGTCCCAGCACATGGTAATCCTGACATCTCTGTTTCATCCATTTGGATATTTACCCTATTATAATATATTTTATTAAGTAGTCAGTGAAAGGAGCTACTTTGATAAGAGGCCGCTTTTCTTCAGGCGAATTCATTAGGATTTCCTCAAATATCAAAGTGATAGGATGCTTGCACATGTTACCTGGAGGGGTGAGGGGAGTTTCATGATGGCAATCACGTCTCTATTGTCACAGGAATTTGCGCATGTAGAAATGTGTCATTCCAGTTTTCTCCCTTGACAATACTCATGCATGACTGGGTCCCCAGATGTAGCTCTTACACTTACAGGCGTTTTCTCTTGTTCTCGCGGGAGGTTGGCAAACGGAAAATTATTTTCTGAATATGTATGCGGTCACAAGTATGCACAAAGAGCGAATAGCTACAGACGTTCCCACAGGCTTTCATTCTGCAAGTCTATGCCTGGAACACGCATTTGTTGCTACAAGATTCTCCTGCTCACTTTTTCTCTTGAGGCCCATGCATTCACCTCTATTCCCTGCCCACCTCCATGTTGCTGTCATCTATTGCCCACCCCCTCCCAAGGCCTTCCTTTTTCTTTCTGTTCCAATTTTGATACCTGGCTTACCTTCTTCCTTTCTGATGACAACATTCCCACCCTCATTCTTGGGGACTTCAGTATCCACATGGAAACCCCTTCTGACCCTGCTGCTTCCCACTTCCTCCTCCTCTTTTGACCTTCATCTCTGGACTCATTGCCCAATGCATCGCAACAGCCACTCCCTTGACCTAGTACTCTCAAAAAACGGTTGTATTTCTGACCCCTCCCTTTGATGCCCTTCCCATTTCTGACCATCACCTTTTTAAATTCAATATCTTCCACTCACCCCTTCCCTTCCCCCAACCTCTCGCTCCTTCCATGACTTTCAGTCAGAGAGATTGAGCAGGTCATTATTTTCTTAACTAAGAAATTGTCCATCAATCTTCTGAACATTGCCTCCTCCCTCTCTCCCCTTCTCTCATCTGTCTCCTCTTCCACCTGCCCTGGCTCTGCTGTCTTTGCCTTCAAACACATCCCTTGCCTGCACTCTTGACTCCCTTGCTCCCCTCTCATGCCACCCTATCCGGTGCATCAATCCCCATCCCTGGCTTACTCCTACCATCCACCACCTCTGATCCTGCTCTCATGCTGCTGAGCGCCTCTGGCAGAAGTCTCATGAGCCTGCCCACTTCCTCCACTTTGTTTGCCCTCTTTAGTGATGCCCTTTTCCTGGCCAAAGAACGCTACTACCACACATTGGTCAAGTCTCACTCTCACAACCTTCACCATCTTTTCTCTATTATCACTTCCCTTCTGAAACCTTCCAGCCCTCCTCCCCCTTCCTCCCTCTCTGCACAGGATCTTCTCTCCTTTTTCAGCAATAAGATTGATAAAATCTGCCTTGCCATTGCTTCTCACCCCTCCCTAGGGTGTCCATTTATCCTATTTTATATAGGACAGTCCTGTTTTTTAAAGGGTTTGTCCATTCCCTACTTATTTTGTCCTGTATTATCCACACACTGCTGCCGCTGCCACTTTCATACCCCTCCCCCACAGAAGTCATGATCTCATGACTTTGGGCTGGGAACAGTGAAGGGCGTCAGCAGCATGTGGACTCGGAGGTGAGCCAGTGGTTCCAGCACTACAAGGGGGGAAGCACTAGCGTTTCCATAGCATCCGGATTTTCCAGGACATGGACCACTTTTTTGATCCACCCAACCCCATCTAGGTGGATTATATTTAAATATGCATCCATGACTGGGATTTTGCTGGTACCATTGCATCCCCTTCCTCACCCCTGCCCTTGCCCAGCACTTGTTGCTCAGCCCTAGCTGGGGGGAGAAGACCTGAGCAAACTGCGTCCCCCCTCCTCCTCTTCTCTGCCCACCTCAGTTGTTGCCTCCACTGGCCCTAACTGTGCTCGAGGGAATGGGCAGCTCTGCATTTACAAAAGCCCTGGCAAGTTTCCAACCAGTGCCACGTGCTCGGGTGTAGCAGGTGGAGGAGGAGCCAGAATGAGGCAGTGGATCAGGTGACCTGATCCCCATTTTCTCCCCTGCTCTCCCCCCTCTGGCCTCTCTTCCATCTCTGAGACTTGGTTCTTGACTGGCTCCCTTCATCTCTCTCAAACTGCTCCTTCAGTGTCTCACTTGCTGGTACTTCCTCTACATTGCTCCCCTCTCTGTGGAAGTTCCCCAAGGGTCTGTTCTGGGCCCTCTTCTCTTCGCCCTGTACAATCTAGCTCTAGACAAACTGACTTCCAGTATTATCTGTGTGCTGATACTCAACTCTATCTCTCTGCCCCCACGCTCTCCGCCTCCATCCAGTCTCGTATTGCAGACTGTCTCTCTGACATTTCAGGTTGGACGTCTCACTGCCAGCTCAAGCATATGGGCCAAGACTAAACTCCTCATTCCCCCCCCAAAACCCCCCCCCCACATTCTTCTCCGTCTTCCTTCTCAATTTCTATTGAGGATGTCACCATTCAGCCTGTCCCTCAGACACATAACCTGGGATTCATCTTCGACTCCTCCCTCTCCTTTACACCTCAGATCTGGGCTGTTGCCAAGGTCTGTTGCTTTGCTCTGCATAATTCTACAAAAATCCAGCCTTGCTTTACTGTTTCCACTGCCAAAACTCTAGTCCATGCTGTAGTCATCTCTCGCCTTGACTGCTGCAACTTTCTCCTTACTGGTCTCCCCTGCTCTGACCTCACCCCTCTCACTTCAATTCAGTGCTCTACTGCCAAGGTCATCATCCACCTTGTCCATCGCTTTGACCATGTTCAGCCCCTCCTCTCCACTGTATTCAGCACAAACTCCTTGTCTTTACCTTCAAGGGTCTTGCTCCTGCATCTCTCTCTGCACTTGTTTCCTGCCACATTTGTCTGCTCGTGACTCCCTAGCTCCTCAAACCATAGTCGCCCCTTCTCCCTTGCTGCCCCCAGGCCTGGAACTCCCTCACCAAATACATTTATTCTTCTCCCTCCCTCTTGACCTTCAAATCCCACCTGAAAACCTACCTACCTTTCCGTAGCTTCTCATTCCCATACACTCCTCACCGATGCCTCCTCTTCCCTCAAAGTCCTCTTCTAGCACATGCACTTCTCTACTTCATGAACATATCTCTCTACATTCCCCTCTCCCTTGTCTCCCCTTCCTTGTCTTTCTTAGATTGCAAGTGGCACTATATAAATAAATAAATAAATAAATAGGCGCTCAGCATGGGCACCAGCAGAGTTAAACGTTAGGTACTCTTTGCTTAATATCAGCAAGCCAGAAGCATCTAGAACACCTATACTCTTACTAGGGAATAAACAGGGTAAAAAAGGAGTGGGATGTGGGCAGAGCATGGTGGTGTTCCTGCTATATGGCTTTTATTATATTTAGTTTCGTTATTACTAGTTTGATCATTATAGATATTTGAGGCTTATTTTTACTACAACAACTGGGCGATAGCATGAACATCTGGCCTCCATTAAGTTGAAGGCGTATGGCTAATGGAATAATTAGGTTCTGGAGGACGGCAGGAGGGAGATTGGTTAAACCAGCCCTGCATTTGATTGAATTTAAACAGTCCCCTCAGGTTGTATATGGTGTAGTGGTCTGGGGGTGCGTAACTCTAGATCAGCTAGAACAAGTCCAGAATAAAGTGTTGTGGGCAGTTTTGGGAGCCCCAAAAGGCACTCCTGTCTGCATGATAATAACTGAAACTGGTACCCGCCCATTGAAAAATAAGGCTAGATTATGTTTATTCTCCTACTGTCAGCGGCTGATGTTTATGACAGATGATAGACTACCTTGCTTATGCTGGGTTGAACAGTGTGAACTCAGGTCGTTCAGATTATGCAGGTCTCAATTAAATAGATTCCTCTGTTCACTCGGTTTTTCCTATGATTTTTTTCTTGGATTTTCCAAGAGAACGAGCTAGGGAAAATTTAAGGGACCGACTAAGGGATACTTACATTCAGGCTGATCTGGAGCTTACTTGCACAACTCAGGTTGCTCCTTGGCATGGCAAAATTAAAATGCTCCACCAATGTGAATCTTACCTTATTAATTTAAACAATTATACTATTCGGGGGGCCTTAACCCGTGTGAGGTTCCAAATGATGCCTTCTAAAGTTCTTGAAGGCAGGTACAATGGCATACCATATGAATTGAGATTTTGTTCTTGCAATCTCCAGGTGGAAGATCTACCTCGTTACATATTTGATTGCCCACATTCTGCTGAAATTCGATCCAAATATATGACCCCTCTTATGATCAGGAAAGTGCATTGGGACATGCATTTGAAATTATCCTAGTTGCTGGCCAATCCATGTACTAAAATCATGGTTAAAGTGTTAAATTTGGCTCATGCCTTGGCAACTAAGAGGTGCAAGTCGATAGCAAAACCAGTTGGCCTTCCATTATGACACTTCAGGTATTTTTTTCAGCTAATCCTGGGGTGGTATTTATCACTCTGGTTGCATGCTCAGTAATGGAAACATTTTTGAGCCTGGCCCTATCACTCACTGGGATACGAATGGTATTTGCAGATAGCTACTCCTGGCTACAATAAATTTTGAAGGTGTGTTATAAACGTGTGAATATCATCTTGTGGTTGGAGACAACTCTCAATTAAACCTGTTGAAAATTGTAATTGTTTCTGGTTTTTTGTATTCTGAGGTAGTCCAACAGGGTACTATGTATGTCAAACTTGGGTGAGGATAGTCTTATATTTAACTTTTCTCCCAGCTAATGAATTTAATTTGCTTTATTTAATTCAATTTCTTTGACTTTTTTATATTTGTGTTTGTGTTTTCTCTTATATTTCGTTGTAACCAATGCCCGAGACAATAAAATCTACTACTAGTTTGATCATTAGTAGTTTTAAGCATTAATGGTCATTTAGTTAAGGTTTAGGCCAACGGTATATGTCCTCAGGCATGGGAGGATTTAGGGTTTGGCACTGGCTCTATTAAACGTTTGTCTGGTGGTGCTATCAGATAAGGAACATAAGCATTTGCCTGATAACAAGGTTAGAAAAGAATTAAATGCATTAGGTTTTAAGCTTGTTAAATGGTATAGAGACAAAGTAGTTCAGATGATCTTTAATTGGACCAACTTCTGTTGATGAAAGAATATAAGCTTTCAAGGAACACAGAGATGTTCCTCCAGCAAGTTCTGACTTTTACTTGTCTAAGGAAGGCTCCTGTGTTGCCCAAAAACGTGCATACTGTCGTCAAAAGAAGTTAGTCCAATAAAGAAGATCATCGGAATTTTGTCTCCATCTCTTACATTTCTGATCAACACAGCAACCAGAGTCTCTCTAGACTTAAATGATATAGGGTTTGCGATTAGATAACCTTTGTTCAAAGTTATTGTTTCTGGGGAGACGTGTATATTCTGAATACCCTAAAAGGATATCAAGTCATCTTCAGATTATCTCGTAATGCTAAACCAGAATGGCTATTGGGACTGCTCTCCTTTCTTTTCACACCTCACTTGCACAGATTGGACCTTAAACAACTTGTTCTTGCACAGGCTGGACTGCCTTCCATCTCTCTTTTAACCTGGATATCCTACTCCATGAGAATAGCTATTAATAAGAACTTGTCGTTCCTGTCAGCCATATTACCAAAGGTTGGTGAATATGAATGCATTAATTCAATGCCCTTTATTACAGGACTTTGATATTGCTTAGATTTGGTAATTTGTTCAATAGTTTATGCTTGCATTTCAATAAATGGCATTTTGTTTCAATAAACTAAACCTCTCAAAAATATCGAAGTGTCTGTCTAAGAGTGAACCTGCTAACCACACTTTAAAATTAAAAGACTGGTCATAGCCAATTAAGAGTAGGTCTCTTTCAGCTAGTTTGTCTATAAAGAGACACTGAGATGATTCTGGTCTCAGTATCATGAGTGTAAAATAGGAGTTAATGCAGAGAAGCTAAAGTAACTGAGTGCATATTTGGGAGGACTGATAAGCAGGATTCCTAGTTTTCTCTGCCAAAAAAATTCTCCGATAAAAAAATTCCTAAATTCTCTGAACAAAAACACCAAAATCTGCATTTGTCATCACTTAAAAACCAGGAACCCTGATAATTAGATCAAAAGTATCTCATGCTTGAAAAGTAATAATTTATTACTTTTCAAGCATGAGATACTTTTGATACAGGTACATAAACAAATAGGGCACATTTGCTAATGTAATGCTAAAGGTTAGAATAAACCATGTCCCATTCTTCCAAGCATTTCACTCGCACAGCCTACTACGGTGCTTTTTGGTGGACTGGGACATTAGGCTCCTCCATAGGGGAGTTTGGGATGTTTCCATCAGACTTTGACATAACTTTGCTTCTAGCCGGGCGGATGGATTCACTGGTGAAAGCCCCAAGAGCTGAATGAAGTGTGTACTTGTCAAATGCTCTAAGGATCAGAGCCAAAGAAAGCAGCAATTTGCTCCAGTAGAATTTATCCCACTGGGGAAGAGTAAATTCCAGCAGTGCAAAGTAGCCGCTTTGCCTGTCTATGACAGGGTGAGGATTTATTTATTTTAAACATTTGTTAGTCGCCCCCCCCTCCCCCGCATCCCGAGGCGACGTACATTTTAAAACCCCTTAAAAACACAACAATATAAACCGCAGCAGGTTGGGAGAATAAAATCAAAATAAAAGGTAGCGAAGCGTTAAAACTCTAACCCACCCTCCCCCCTCCTCCCCAAAGGTCTGGACGAACAGCCAGGTTTTACAAGCCCACCGGGATGTCAAAAGACTTGGGGCCAGGCGAGCTTCCTCCGGGAGAGAGTTCCAGAGGCACGGCCCAACCACCGAGAATGCCCTCTCCATTGTGGCCCCCCGTTTGACATGGAGGACCTCCAAGAAGGCACCCCCGGCAGACCGAAGGAGCCGCTCTGGGACGTGGAGGGCGAGGCGGTCTCTGAGGTACAAGGGGCCCAGACCATGAAGGGCCTTATAGATCAATACCAATACCTTGAACCTGGCTCGGCACACTATTGGCAACCAGTGTAGAGTCCGGAGCACAGATGTTATATGCTCCCGACAACCCACATTCTGCACTAGCTGCAGCCTCTGGACCAGGAACAAGGGCAGCCCCATGTAGAACGCATTACAGTAGTCCAGGATGGTGGAAATTGGGGTGAAGCCGCAAATCCACATTAGAGACATACCTTTTAGAGAGAGGATGAGAACTTTGCAGCCAAGGAAGGGAGAGATGGAGGGAGTGCAGTGGTTCCAGGCCATGGGGAAAGAGAAGATGCAGACGGTCCTGCAGCTGAGGTGGACATGAGGTGGGACTTGAGCCGCGGCACACAGACAGGGGTGGGTGGGGGTCTGTCCCCAGGCAGCCCATGCCCAGCCCCAGTGCAGCCCTGCATTTCCTGCAGTGTTCCAGACAAGCCACCCACCATGGGACTTGCTAGTGCTGCCCCAGCCAGCCAGCCAGCTCCACCTGGCCTCCGGGAACCCCTCCCAATCAGGAGCATGGTGTTCTGCAGTGTTCAGCACCTGGTAAGAGACCCTGGCGGGCGGGTGGGCGAGCTAGCAGCGAGGGGGAGACAGGCACAACACCCTCCGGGGCTTGCCGGTCCTGCAGCAAGAAGCGCCTGTCCCAAGTTCTGAGGCAGAAAGTTTCTCCTTCCTGCAGGAAAGTTTGTTTGAGAGGCATGGAGGCTGCCAGGCGTCAGGAGTCACCAGCCACCCTGAGTCCCACAGGGAAAGAGCAGGGTACCCCTACCAACCTCTCCTGCCTGGGACAACGTTGTCCCCTCCCCTCTAGCATTTTCAGGAGATCCCCATGTACCTGGGCCCTCAGCCACTTGCTGCTAATCTCTTCAAGGCATGAAGAGACCTTGCCTCTCAGCAAGGAGAACCTCTGGCTGCACCACCGGTGCACACAGCTTCAAACTAATTCAAGACTTAGCCACCGGTGAGTTTCTGTGACTTTACATCAGAGAAAAACCTGGAATTCCGTGTTTTTCTCTGAAAAACAGGGAATTCCACATTTTTCTGTGGTTTTCCGTGCTAAACAGAAAACTAGGACCCCTGCTGATAAGCAATCTTCAGCAAATTAATGGTGCACGTAGCACAGTACATCACCATTATATTTCAGTGCTAATAAAAGGGAAGTAACTTGGCAAACTTGACAGACATGAAGTTCTCATTACTTCCTAATTAGATTCCTGTGTGCTCCCTTCCCTGCTTTTCACCTCCTACCCGCCATTTATACATGCAACTTTCTGGGCCAGTACTATGTTGGATTATTATTATTTATCTTACAGTAACATCCAAGAACCCATTGTGCTAAATGCACTAAAAATACATCATAAGCCTAAATCAGACAATTCACATGAAACAGATTAGACATTACTTTCTTACCATTTACTGCCTCCGAAAATTTTAGCTGTTTTTTTCCCGGGGATTCTGTTTTACCCTGTCCTTCTTGGGTAATCACTGCTAAATCACAAGACTTCTTTCCCTTTCTTTCTTCTTCTTTTGGCAAAGAATAGGGAAGGAACCAAAAAGGCAATGAAGCCAGAAAGTTGACTACTCCGCATACCAGTAATCCAAGCCACCAGGCACCAACCCAACGGGTATCTTTAGGATTTATGGTCAAGCTATCTAAAACAACAACAACAACCCAGAGATTTCACAATAAGTACATTGAAATAACAACAGGTCCCTTAGCATTTCCTGATGAAATTCCCTTGCTACTTTATTCCATTGTAATGCTTTCCCATTAAGGTGTGTGAGAAAAGAAAGAAAGCCGGTTGCGACACCCTTTCCATGAAGGTGTCTTGATCTGAATTGGAACCAAATTGTTTTCAAGGCTTTAAGTGTTTGGTTAACAGAGCTCTTTTCATATGTGTTGCACGTTTCCAGGTCTTTCTATACCACGGGGGCTAAGCAACAGTAGTGTTAACGGTTGGCTTAATAGGGAGAAGGTATCTTCTTTTGGGAAGGTACTCGAATGACTTCTGAACATGGACTTGCAAATGCTGCCTCTGTCCTTCCTAGACATGCATCGCTAATATTTCAGTTCTTACCAACATCCACAACTCCAAGGTCAACCCATAGCTTAGCACAGAAGGATCCGAGCAGAAAACCAAGAGTTGGCCCAAACATCCCCGATGCTCTCACAGTGCCTACAAAGGAAAGAAGATGTCATGAAGTGCAGCCTAGCATTCTCTGAGACTCAGCTGAAGGGTTGAGCAGCCCAGGTGGAGCTGCGGGAGCTGTTTGGGACAGGTGATTTAATGGGGACTAGTCAGGTGACCAGTAGCCCTGAGCCTTTAAGGCTGGGCTGGAAGCCTAGCTGGAAGTTAAGTTAGTCTGATCCAGCTGGCTAGCATCAGGACAAAAAAGGTTAAGAGGGCTGGGAGCCCAGAGTCTCTAGGTGTGTTGTTTGTGGGACTCTTGCTACTTCGGCAGATAATAAACGATGTTTGATGAGCAAAAGCCCTTTGGAATGAAGTGATAGGGACCTGATCCTGCAGCAAACTACTGTGCAAGAGCTATGTGTAGGTAGCCCTGCTAGGGGAGGCTGTACTGTAAGAATGTAAAACATGCCATACTGGATCAGACCAATGCTCCATCTAACCCAGCATCCTGTCTCTGACAGTGGCCAGTTTTGATCGCCACAGAGAAGTGCACAACAGATCCTAACAGACTGAGCTACTGGTCTAGGGTTGCCAATTTTTAAGGAGCACGTATGAAAAATACATGTTCCAGGGCCTGCATTGGCACCTGCATACGTGGCAACCGTAGACTGGTCCCAGTTACCAACAGTCAGAGGCCTTTTTTGAACCCAGTTGTGCAATTGGCCTTCACACCACTTCATGCCGTAGCCTGGATGGGTTTCCCCTATTGCAGAAGTCATTTAAAGCTAACTCCAGGACAAGAATTAATCCACCCAGCAGCACACTAAGTATTGCATTCACAAGACAACGTTCTTATCTCCACTGACGGCAAAAGCAAAGATTTCATTGACTTTAGCCGGAGCAGGATCGAGCCAAAGTAGTATTGGTAGGTGCAGTGCTCATTAGGTGATACGTATTGTAATAAAAGCAGCTAGTGGACAAGGTGTTGGACGTGGATCTGGGAGACCAGGACTCGGACCTCAGCCATGAACACACCGGGTGGCCTTCAGAAAATTGCTGTCTCTCGGGTCGTTTTTAGATGAGACGCAAACACAGAGGTGTCCACCTCATCCCCCACAAATCCAGACGTCCGTCTGAAGGTGGTGTGGGGCTGCACGCGCTCCCGTGACCCACGCACCGCCTACTTGTGCCCACGTATGGAGCATCAGGGAAAGACCCGGGATGCTCTGTGTGGGGGCAGGCCAAACCTTGTGTGGGTCGCAGCACAGACCCACTGCACATCGATCCCTGGCCTGCTTGATTCCCCCCCACCCCACTCACTCACTCACCGGACATGTGTGGGCACTCCACGCAGCGCACACGGCCCGCCCTCCCCAGCTATGCCTGTTTAAAAACAGCCTCCATGTGCTTTGGGAAGGTTGGGTGAAAGTGCCTGAAGGAAAGGAGGGACTGGGTTCCTCTTTCCAAAGATAAGAACGGCACTATCTCAACATTCCTTCCCTGCCTTCGGATGGTCAGGAAATTATGCCGATTGCAGAACCAGGAGCATCTGCATTATCTCTGGTTTGATGTTGAAACACTTGCTGGAAATAATATGGGTTTAATACAGTAAAATCATTTATTACCTATGTAAAATGCTGAGTTTTCTTCTCTGGCAAAATCGTCAACATAGGAAACTCCCAACGGCATAATCGGGGCTTCCCCGATTCCACGCACAAGGTTTCCCGCCAGCACAAACACCCACAGATAGGAGCTCGCTGCGTTCTCGCATCCTGCAGGCAAAGAATGGGGATAATTTTTGTAAGGAGGCTTTTCAGATGTGCTGATCTTTCAACACATACTAATCAGGTGCCTTTGAATGTGCATGAGAGACTTGGTAATTGCTGAAGCTGCACCAAGCTTGCTATAACGTAACCTAGATAAGAGAAGAAGAGATTATCAAAGAAGAATATGAGAATTAGTTATTGCAAATATTAGAGGTGTTCAGGGTTACCATGACCCAGAAGTCCAAACTAAACCAGGCATAGCACAGGTTCCAGAATGCTGGCTGAATGGCTATGTTCAAACCAGCATGATCATAAGCTAAGACAGGCAGGTAGTGCTTGCTAATTATTTATATAGTGCCAGCAATGAGCAGTCATGATAAGGGACAGGCTCTTGCCCCCATGATTCTTTCCAGCCCGATGATTTTATGTAATAATGAATTATTAGTATGTAATTATAATTAGGGTTGTACATTTGGGTTTTGATAAAAACACAAACACAAAGACCTTCTTGGCTTCCATATCTGAAACACAAATATTAGGGGGGTGTATACGGGTTCTGCGTGAACATAAAATTTCATAAGAACATAAGAAGTGCCATATTTATTATTTCATTTATTTTATTTATTTCAACACATTTATATCCCGCCCCTCCTGCATCAGACCCATGGTCCATCAAGCCTAGCATCCTGTCTCTGACACTGGCCAGCTACAGGAGCTCAACTGAAGTACAAGTCATGGAGATGTCACCATCTCTTGCTAACCACTCCCATCTACTGGTAGCCAGGGGTTTAACAAGTAAGCATTTGTGGCTTTATCTTCTAAGAATGTATCTAGTTTTCGTTTGAAGCTAGTAATGCTGCTGGCTTTCACCGCCGACTCTGGCAGTGAGTTCCACAACTGTATTGTCCACTCAGTGAAAAAGTACTTCCTTTTGTTTGCTTTAAATCTGCTGCCATTTAACTTCAGAGTGTATTCCCTTCTTCTCTTATTGTGAGAAAGGGCAAACAACAGTTCCCTATTTACTTTTTCCACACCGCTCATGATTTTATAAACTTCTATCATTATTATTATTATTATTATTAACAAACATTTATATAGCGCCAGCAGCGTACCTGGTACTTTACAAAGTAATAAAATAGACACGGTCCCTGCCCCTAGGGCTTACAATCTGAGAGACAGGAGCTGGGGGAGAGACTTAGGAAGGGGAACAGAGGGAGAGACAAGGGGTCTAACATTCATGAAGATGCGAGGTCTCAAGTGCACGTACTTGGCTTGGTTACAATGAGAATGACATCATATCCCCCCTTAATCACCTCTTCTCCAAGATAAACAGTCCTAATCTGTTGAGTCTCCCCTCATACGGAAGTCGATCTATCCCTTCTATCAACCTTGTTGCCCTTCTCTGAACTTTTCCTAATTCTATTATATCTTCTGTGAGATGGGGCGACCAGAACTGCACACAGTATTCAAGGTGGGGGTCATACCAAACCTTTATACAGCGGCGTTATATTTTCCCTTTTATTTTCTATTCCCTTTGCAATAACGCCTAGCATTCCGTTTGCCTTTTTGACTGCTGTGCACACTGAGCTGATGTGTTCAAGGGACTATCCACAGTGACCCATAGGCCCTTTTTCAACTGGGGGAAGGGGGGGGCGCAGGCAGGGCAGGTCCATGGGCAGCAGGTGTGTGTGTGTGTGTGTGTGTGTGTGTGTGTGTGTGTGTGTGTGTGTGTGTGTACACAGACACACACCCATCTCCACCTGCCTCCATGCATGGAGCAACCGTTGTTTTGGTCAATTGCTCCGTGCATGGACGATGGCTGGAGGTGGGTGGAGGTGCGTGAGTTGTAGGGGCACGCATGTCCACCCAAAATGTAATTCACATGGAATGCACTGCCTCATGCCCACTGCATGAGCATGCATGGGCATGAGTGGGTGCATCTCATGTAAAAAGGGCCATGGATCCATCCTTCTCCATGGGGTGTCTTAGACATAACGCTGTTCAGTGTTCTGTAACAGTGTCCTGCCGTTACAGTGTTTAGACATGCCTTCAACAGTGTTCACCCCAAACACTGGAAGTAAACAACTGCCAGGTCTTGAGAGTTTAATTAGTGTTTGGTGTGAACACTGTGTTGAGGGCATGTCTAAACACTGTAACGGTAGGACACTGTGTTACAGAACACTGAACAGTGTTATGTCTAAAGACACCGGTCCCTACCAGGTCTTGAGAGTTTAATTAGTGTTTGGTGTGAACACTGTGTTGAGGGCATGTCTAAACGCTGTAATGGTAGGACACTGTGTTACAGAACACAACAGCGTTATAGACACCCTGAGGTGGTTACACCCAGATCAGAACCTAGCACCGTGTATGAAAAGTGAAGATTATTTCCCCCCTATGTGCATCACGTTGCACTTATCAACATTAAATTTCATTTGCCGTTTTGTTTCCCCTTCACCTAGTTGTGCTAGATCCCTCTGTGGTTCCTCACAGTCTACCTGGGTTTTTAACTATCTTGAATAATTTGGTTCATCTGCCAATTTAGCTACCTCAGTCTTTACCCCTTTTTCCAGATCATTAATGAATATGCTAAACAACACTGGTACCAATACAGACCCTGAGGCACCCTGCTGTTTACCTCTCTCCAACTTGAAAAAGGACCATTTATTTATTTTCTACCCTTTGTTTCTTATCTTTTAACCAGCTACCAATCCATGAAAGGACTCTTCCTCTTGTCCCATGACTAATTAGTTTGCTCAGGAGTCTCTGGTAAGGGACTTTATCAAAAGCTTTTTGAAAATCCAAATATACTATTGCAACTGGATCACCCCTATCCACATGCTTATTAACAATCTCATAAAATTCTAATAGGTTAGTGAGGCATGACTTCTCTTTGCTAAAGCTATGTTGGTTTTTACCTATCGAATCATGCTTGTCAAAGCCCTTGTTTCCCCAAAAACATGGTATTTGAGATATCAAACTGTACCCCAGAAACTGCAGTACATATTCTCCTTGCAACTGGACTC
This sequence comes from Sphenodon punctatus, assembly GCA_003113815.1. Lineage (NCBI taxonomy): Eukaryota > Metazoa > Chordata > Lepidosauria > Sphenodontia > Sphenodontidae > Sphenodon > Sphenodon punctatus. The sequence goes on from QEPC01009250.1 coordinate 981,981, forward strand.
CTCTCTGTCTCAGAAGAACATAAGTAGCGTCATATTGGTCATATTGGGTCAGACCAATGGTCCATCAAGTCCAGCATCCTGTTTCTGACAATGGCCAGTCTCGGTTGCTTGGGGAAAGTACCCAACAGGTGCCAATGGGCAATCCATTCCCTGTTGTTCTCTCCCAGCTCCCGACAGTGACAAGTTACATCCCCTAAACCGACTTAGCTAATAGCCACTAATGGACCTACTCTCCGAGAACTTATCTAATCCTTTTTAAACCCATTTATACAACTGTCCTTGACCACATCCTCCAGCAACAAATTCCACAATTTAATGGTGCATTGAGTGGAATTTATTTATTTATTTATTTTTTTAATCTGCTACCAGTTAGTTTCATGGAATGACCCTTAGTTCTAGTACTATTTGAGAGGGTAAAAAACCTTTCTCTATTCATTCCACACCACTCATGATTTATAAATGTCTATCATATCTCCCCTCAGTTGTCTCTTCTACAAGCTAAAGAGCCCTAACCTATCCAACCTCTCTTCGTACAGGAGCCATTTCATACCCTTTATCATTTTTGTTGCCCTTCTCTGTACCCTTTCTAGTTCTACTATATCTTTTTTGAGATGGGGTGACCAGAACTAAACACAATATTCAAGGTGTGGTCACACCATAGACCTATGGACTTGTCAATACAGAAGAGCAGGGCTGGTATTAGCATAAGCAGGGCCCAGAGTAGGGAACAAATGTGGGGCCCCTATCTTCTGCCGATGGCTTTGCCGCCAGCAGGCCTAGTGGCGCTCCCCGGCTCAGGGGGCTCTCCCTGGCTTGGGGCGGCATACTACCTGGGCCTGGGCACAGGGATGGGTGAAGGGGCACTCCCCGCTGCCCTTCCCCAAGCCTGAGCGGCCATTCGGATTACTTCCCTGATCCACTGTTACTGCCGTCATCACCGCCGCCAGCTCCGGCCTGGGCCTGCGTCGGGCTCGGAGCTTTAGGCGGGGTGAGTACCACGGCAGCAGATTAAATATGCCGCCACGCTGCTCACCGCCACCGGACGTTCTGCTGCCCCCCCCTTCCGCTGCCTGTCACGGTCTCGGCCAGGGGAAATGAGGGAGAATGAGGGAGGGGCCCTGCCTCTCCCTCATTTCCCCTGGCCGAAACACCAGGCAGCATAGGGGGTCAGCAGCGTGAGGGAGAGGTGGGGCCTCTGCCTGCTTCTCCCTCACTTCCAGCAGAAGTGAGGGAAGAAGCAGAGGCCCCGCCTCTCCCTCACTCCATGGGTGCCCCCACTGCCTGTCAATCTCTCAGCCAGGGGGAAATGAGGGAGAGGCGGGGCCTCTGCCTCTCTCTCCCTCATTTTCCCTGGCCGAGACTGTGACAGGCAGTGGAGGGAGGGCCTCTGCCTCTCCCTCACTCCTGCTGGCCCCCTCCACTGCCTGTTGGTCGGAGTTGACCAGGGGCCCCATGGTCAGGGGCCCCAGCTCCCGGCCACTGTCAGGCTGTGAGCTGGGGACACCGAGTGCAGGGGGCCTCCAGGAGCGGGGCCCGGGGTGACCGTCTCAAGACGCCCCGCGGTAGGGACAGTCCTGCAGAAGACTCTCACTGCACTTCTGTGCCAAAATAACCCATATGCAGGAAGCCGTGTGCACTGTGTGTTTCCACATTGGTGGTGATGGGGAAAATGCAGCAAACACAGGCAAAGATACAAATACTAAAAACACAAGTACAGAGACTTTGCCCCGTGCACAGTTGTAATTATAATTACAAAATAACTATACAGATTTTCCTTACCTGGATCTGCTGCCTCTTCAGTCATTACTGTCCCCTCTAAAATTGGATGTGAAGGAGATGCTAGGGTGCAAGCTGATAAACTTGCAGAAGAGTTGCCTCCAACCGAAGAGTTGGACATAGCAATCGATACCTTTTCATAGTTGTAACTTGAAAATAAACACGGAAAAGGTGGCTAAATCATTCTTAAAAGTCATTCTTTTTAAAAAAAAAACAAAAACCCATAGCCAACGAAAGGCTAGCTTGTGGAATTACTCTGTCAGGTGCATAAGCCAATAAACAAAGAAAAGGCTTGATTAAACCATAGTTTAGTGCTTCTCCAGAAATATGAAAATTGTGGCTACATCTTCCTCTCTAACTTCATTGCATACCATGTTGCAGAAGCCCTGAATGGCTGCACAATTTATTTATATATTTTATTTATTTGTTTGTTTTTCAAATTTTTATGCCACCCTTCCCATAAAGCTCAGGGCGGCTGTTACAATCCATAAAAACCAATTGCAAATTTAAAATTCATCCAATAAAAACACCCTCCCCTCAAAGTCCCATCCTCCCCCACAGCCCTTCCCAGAAACCCAGCCAACCTTATCTCTGCCTGCCAAATAAAAAAGCTTTGCCCCTCCTCTGGAAGATGCCCAGGCTTGGGCTTAAGCAAACCTCCTGGGGAAGGAAGTTCCACAAAATGGGGGCCAGCAACTGAGAACACCCTCCCCCGCCCCCCGGACAAGGCGAACAGACAACTCTCAGGAGGGCGCCCCCGGTCGACCATAGGGGCTGCAAAGGGACATGAAAGGACAGGCGGCCTTTCAGTTATATGGGACCCAGACCATTTAGACATTAAAGGTCAAAACCAGCAGCTTGAATTGTGCCTGGAACGCTATAGGCAGCCAGTGCAGACTCGGGATCACAGGTGCAATGTGCTCCCGGCTCCTCATCCCATCATTTATTTATTTACGTATTATTCCAGCAATGTGCCTGGCCCTGAACAATCATTAATCACAGATGGGTCCCTGCCCCGGAGGACTTACCATCCAGGATGGACAAGGCCTGGGAAGGGAGCCAAGGGAGAGACAGGGATACATTTATGAAATGGAAGAGGACAGAGATGTACGGGCTTAGCTTAAGGTGTTAACACAAGTGATGCTACCCACTCAAAAGCTAAGCAAGTGTGGGCAGTGCCATGATTTCTACTGTGCAGGTTTTGCCAGGGCAGAGCTGCTACATGGTGGAACTGCACCAGCCACCCACCCACGGTGTAGACTCCTGCACTACAAAGCCTGCTGTGGGTGCGAGAATGCATTCCCACCCCCCTGCTCCACTTTGCCCATTGCCCACCCATCAAGCTGGGGCATCTAATATCTTACCCACCCCAAGGGTTTTCTGTAGAGAACAGAACTTGGACTCCTCAGGTGGCATCTTTTCCCAGGCTCAGCTTCTGCTGTCGCCACTGGGGTAACAACAGGGCGAACAAAGGCAGATTAATTCTCCTTCCCTACTACCCTCTGGCAGCAGCAGAAGCTCCCGGTCTGCTGTTTGCCCTCTGGGGAGAGCACAGGGGAAGGGGTCTGCACACCACAGGCAGATTGCCTCTCCAAATGGGAGTCCCAGACCGTCCTTCACCCCTTTTGCTGGTGGTGCTGGTGCCACTGAGGACTGCAATGGAAGCAAAAATGGACCAGACTCCCTGCTCATTCTCATTCAGTCTGATCCCTGACGCAACAGCAGAAGCAGCTGGAAGGACGGGGGATATCTCCTTCCTCTCCTAGTGGGTTCCACAAACAGGAGACCCCTAAGGGGGTGGGAGAGGAGAGAGCCCCATGGGGCAGAAGCTGTGGTGTGGTTTGCTCCTTGCCCGGCCATCCAATACATTACCCACTATTCACATGCAGAGTTCTCTGCATGTGAATATGCACCCCAAAATACCCTGGTGGTGGGTGATGTTTCACCTGTTCCCACCCTTAGTTATAGTGGAGAAGGGGACCTGGAATGAAAGGACCGTAGACGACGTATTGGTGAGTGGTTCATGGGGCAAGAAGCTCTGGAAAACCTGTAGGACAACAGGTAATGCAAGGTTTTTAGGAGGGATAGTGCCATACTTCTTAGGGCATTCCTGGTCACATGCATTTTTAAATATTTTGGTGACCACCAGGTCTGGTCTTACCACAGGGTGACCCGCCCTTTCTGAGGGCTCCACAGTGGCCTCTATTTTCACCAGGAGAGATTGTGGGGGAACCTCCCTCTCCTCTCAGTGGGGACCCAAACAGGACCACCTTCAGGGCAACGCAGAGGTTGCCCCCAAGGGGGGGGCCACCAGTGGCCCCCGCATTTTATCTTCACCCTGGGCCCTGCAAATCCTAAGGCCAACCCTGGTGACCACTGACGCAAGCTGACCCAGAACTGAACCAGGAAAACCAGAACTTACTCCAAACCATAATTTTGTCCTACCTGTTGAACCTGAACTGAACCGAACAATAAATTTATGTTACTGGAATAAAGGATCAGCATTTTTTAAAAAAAGTTTGGTATAGATGATATAAACATTAATAGGATCTTATTTTCATTATAAAATATGGTTGAAAACAAGGGCAGCCCACAAGTCTCAGAGGAGGGAGGGAAGGTGAGGGAATGTTAGGAACTGCATCCCACATGACAGGGAATCCCAAAGGCAAAGTAAATCATCTTTGAGACTGCTCTGCGGGGGATAGAAGAAGTGGAGTCAATACACTAAAGTGACTCAATCTTCATTTCAAACGTACTGGAGGAGACCTCCCACTTCCTCAGATGTTCAACTCAAATGGTGAATAATGTAATAATCAGTCATATTTACCGTCCCATTAGGAAATGAGGCACTACAGACACAAATGTTCCGAGTGACATGATGAGACATCCAATGGCAATTACTTTTGGCCGGTGAACTTTTGGTCCAATGTAACTCACCAGTATGATCACCATCAAGTTTCCTACACCACAGGAAGAGATGTGATCATTCAGTGCCACCACAGGACAACATCTTAAAACATTTCCATTCATTAAAAAAAATTTAAAAAAAATAAAATTCTGTATCCTTTCATTTCGAAAAGGGAAATTGACCCACCTATCTCGAAGCTTCCATCGATGATGCCCACCAGTGAGGATGGAATTTCAAACCTCCTTTCAATCTGAGTGGTCATGCTCTTCATGTAGCTTCCAGAAAATCCTTTGGCAAAAAAGGAAAATGCTAGTGCCCCAAGAAATATCTGAAGAGAAAGAAATCAAGCTTGTAAGGAGCCATTTTTCCTAGATGATTGGATGGCTCAGGGAGCTACCTGTGGAGAACAGAGAAGGCAGGCTTGGATTCAGTGTTGTCCTACAGCAGGGGTGGGGAGCCTTGTCCCTACTTTGAAAATGAGTACAATCTCCGTGGGCCAGATAGGAATTGCGGAGGTGGTTAAGGGCTATGGCTCACAATGAGAGATGGGAAGTGGGAGTGGGGAGTATCCAGATCATGGATCTATGCCCTGGATGCATCTCCTACCCTTGAGGGCTAGTCCTTACATCTGCTCTCTTCTCCCTGACTTCATTCCTTCAATGCTTACAGGGAAGAGCTGGATCTAGAGGCCAGAAACTGGACAGGGGCCAAATAAAAACCAGCCACCGACTTTATTTGGTCTTCAAGCCAAGAGTTCCCCATCCCATTTTATTGTTTTCAGGAGAAGTCCTGGCTCCACTGAAATTAACGGACATTTTGCCACTCACCAAATGACAATAGTATTTCAGCCTTCAGGTATAAGACTCCTTTCTGTTATTTCCTTTAAATGCAACAAAAAAGCAAACCAAAAAAATAATCCCCATTCACCTTTTCACTGAGCTTCAAACACTTCTAAGGCTGGTTTTCAAAGACTCATATTTTGCACATCAAATTTTGAAAGCTAAGCTCACAGAGCTCTTACTATTGCTGAGTGCAATCCGAGAAAGGCCAATAACCAGAGGGAGCAGAGTTCACCCTCTTCATTTCAAATTCAGCTATTTCTTTCTCTCACAGGGAAGTTTCCTGTGTAAAGCTATTGAATTAATAGCAATAAAGTACTCATTGTTACTTTTTATATACCTTTTAAACTAGGGTGACCTCAATTTTTTAGGTATATTGCAGGACAAAGGGTGCTAATAGATGTAACACTAGCTACTTATTTGGGAGGTAAACATGCATTTCATTTTTATGTCTGTTAACGTTGTACTATGGGTTTACTGCCTGTTTTCCACCTGCAAGTCTTGCAAAAGGAAAATAAGTTGTAGCTACTTGCACTACGCATAACATACCCACTGTTATGCGTAGAGAAGGAGTATCGTAAGCCAGCCAATGCCTTTCCAGTGTGGCGACACCTTGTTCTGAGTGTCATGATGTCATGGCACTTGGAAAAGGTCATGCCCACTTTGGAAATGGGTGAGAAATCCCTCCCCCTCACCTTGATCTTTCCCAACATGTCCACAATTCTGCCCAAGGTTCATGGCCTCCAACAAGCATCACTCAAAATCAACAAGCTGCCTAATTGACATCTTGGCCACCTCTGCTCTGGGATATTCTCACAATGAACTCATTGTCCTCGGAAAAAAGCTTTCATATCACAAGCATGACGTTTTTGAGTAAACTGGGATCTGAGGAGTGCTCTTCATACCTTTAACTTTGAACAACAGAATCTCTTGACAGAAAGTGGCCAAATACTTTTGTGTGGGGACACCAGATGGTCTTTGGATGACTCCAAAACCGCATTCCCTTCCATAGTCTTGCTCTTCTAGACTGGACACAGAGGTCTTCTTCCTGTTCAGAAAAATGTGAACATATTATTTATATAGTGCAAAGGCATGCATGGTGCTTCACAGACAACAAAAGGCTCAAGGTCTGTGCCAGAAGGCATTTGTAAATTAAAGGCCTTCCTTGTGCTTCAGAAGTGTATGTGCACAACTTACTCTACTGAGTAAGTTCAGTGGGACTACTCAGAGGTAGGGGGTGTACAGAAGGGACCAGCTTTGTTTTTGTTTTGGATTGTTTTTGGTTTCAAAAAACATAGTTATGTGTTTGTAATTTAACTTTGTTTTATTACTGAAATTCATTTCCCATTATTTTCAATGGACATAGCTTTGCAGGTCTGCATTCGTTCAAATAGCAGTTTTACTTTGTCTCTCTGACACTTTCCCATCCCCAAACTTACAGAAGATTCCCCAGGGGGGCAGAATATGAAAGAGAGACAGACAGGCAGTGGGTGGGCACAGCAGCAGCAGGCAGGTCCTGGCAGGCAGGCAGAGGAACGGCAGGCACTGAAGCAGCAGGCACAGGAGCAGCAGGCACAGGCAGCACCCCAAGGACAACAGGGGCTACAGGGCTTCAATTTTCAGAGAGTGCCCAGGCACCATACAAGGTAGAGAAATAATGGAAGGCGGACACTGGAAAGTTGGCAGCACCCCAAATGCAGCATTGTGTCAACTTGTAGAGAGTGCCACTGGTGGGCAGAGTATGAGAGAGAAACAGACTGGCAGGCAGCAAGTGGGCACAGTAGCAGCAGACAGTGGGTGGGCAGAGGACCAGCAGGCAGTGACACTTACACCCCAAGTATGACAGGGCTTCAAATTGCAGAGAATGACCCAGGCTGGCAGGATATGAGAGAGAGAGAGACTGGCCACAGACAGCAGGCGGACACAGCAGCAGCAGGCATTGGGATGCAGCAGGCAAGCACAAGAATCAGCAGGCACTGGAATAGGTGACTTGGTGCCCTGTGTAGGACAGGACTTCAGCATGCAGAGAGTCCCCCAGGTTGGCAGGATATGAGAGAGAATGAGAAACTGGCAGCAGGGAGGGAGAGGAGCAGCAGGCAGTGGCAGTGGCATTGACACCCCAGGGAGGTGGAAGACTGACAGGCAGCATGCAGGCAGAGGAGCAGCAGGCAGGCACTGAATCAGCAGGAACAGACACTGACACCCCAAGGATGGCAGGGTTTCAACTTGAAATGAGTGCCCCAGGTTGTTAGAAAAGAAGAGACTGGCAGCAGGCAGGCACAGCAGCAGGCAGTGGCAAGCATCAGGCAGACAGAGGAGCAGCAGGCACTAGAATTGGCACATCAGTGGAGATAATGGCAGGTGTGTACTGGACAGTTGGCAGCACCCCAGATGTAACAGGGTATGTCAACTTGCAGAGAGTGCCACAGGTGGGAAGAGTAATGTGTGTGTGTGTGTGTGAGAGAGAGAGAGACTAACTGACTGACTGACTGGCAGGGGACAGACAGCGTTTGGGTAGGAGAGTTTGGGAGCAGAAAGAGAGGGAACATGAGCAGGAGTGGCAATGCTCACCCTTGAGTTGGCAGGTTGTCGTTCATGCCTACTCACAGGGCAGCTCAAGTTTCACCTTTAGGAACACCAGTTGTTTCACCAACTCAGTTGCCATTTGTGAACAGTGTGGACTCACAATGTCACTCGCCACAGAGAACACCCATTCACTTGACACATTGGTTGATGGACAGGACAGGAGTTCCACTGCCACCTTGGGCAGACTCTTCCATACCTGACCCTTGTGTGGCCAGTTGGTGAGCAGATCGCTGCTGGATCCTTCAGGGGCTCATTGAGATCCTGAGATGTAGCTGTGAGTCTGCCGATCTTTAGCTGTGTGTTCACAATACTGGAAATGGGATGCTTTTTAAATCCCGAGATGTAACTGTGAGTCTGGCGATCTTTAGCTGTGTGTTCACAATGCTGGAAATGGGATGCTTTTTAAATCCCGAGATGTAACTGTGAGTCTGGCGATCTTTAGCTGTGCGTTCACAATGCTGGAAATTGGATGCTTTTTAAATCCCAAGATGTAACTGTGAGTCTGGCGATCTTTAGCTGTGTGTTCACAATGCTGGAAATGGGATGCTT
>QEPC01009250.1:990750-1010957 GCA_003113815.1 Sphenodon punctatus
TCTTTGCTAAAACTGCTTGTAAGTGAGGTTTAAGGCTGTCTGCCTGCTTTTAAACCTGGCAGAGGAGGTGATTATAACCTGCCTAACCTAACTGAAATTGCTTGATTAAGTAATGTAATGTCCATCCAACATTAACCCTTGGAACTCCTTGCTGTTGGGTTATGCTGCCCACAGTTGCTCTGGCTCCATCCACTGTTGCCCGCCGGCCTTACTGCCCCTCCAACCTCAACACCCACCAGCCACCCCTGCCTTTTCCAGATCATTAATGAATATATTAAACAACACCAGTCCCAGTACAGATCCCTGAGGCACTACACTATTTACTTCTCTCCATTGTGAAAACTGACCAGTTAGTCCTACTCTTTGTTTCCTATCCTTTAACCAGTTACTAGTTCATGATAAGGCACTTCCTCCTATCCTATGACTATTTAATTTCCTCAAGGGTCTCTTGTGAGGGACCTTATCAAATACTTTCTGAAAATCCAGACATGCTATATCGACTGGCTCATCCTTATCCACATGCTTATTTACACCCTCAAAAATTCCAATAGATTAGTGAGACACAACTTCCCTTTGCTAATCCATGTTAACTCTTCCTTATTATGTCATGTTTATGAATATGTCCTGTACTTCTGTTCTGCATTTGATACTGTTGATCATGAGTTGTTGGTGACTCAGCTGTGGAACTGGGCACGGATTGGCAGGACCATTCTTGAGTTGCTCCTCTCTTTCCTGGCTGGGAGAATCCAACGTGTGGTCCTGGGTGACTTTTCATCTTCTCCCCGGGGCTTCACGTGTGGAGTCCCGTAGGGTTCTATCTTGTCCCCTCTCTTGTTCAATGTGTATATGCAGCCTTTGGGGGAGGTTGTTAGGGAGTTTGGTGTACGGTGTCATCAATATGCTGATGACACCCAGCTTTATCTCTCCTTTTCATCCGACTCAGGTGCTTACCCGGTGCTTGGCAGCTGTGGGGGATTGGATGAGGGTGAGCCGTCTGAAGTTAAATTCCGACAAGATGGAGGTGATGGTTGTGAGGAAGGCTGGGGGAGTGGTGGCTCCCATCACTGATGGGATCCATCCTGCCCTGGTATCTCAGGTTCGGAGTCTGGGGGTGCTCCTGGACCCGCAGCTCTGCCTGGATGTTCAGGTGGTGGCTGTGGTGAAGGGGGCATTTCACCAATTACATCTGGTGTGTTGGCTTTGGCCGTATGTCTCAGACTCTGATCTAGCCACAATCCTCCATGCTTTTATTGCCTCGAGACTGGACTACTGTAATGCACTCTACGTAGGGCTACCCTTGGTGCTGGTTCAGAGAGTGCACCTGGTGCAGAATGTGGCAGCTTGCCTTTTAACAGGGACGGGCCTACGCAAGCATATTACACTGGTGCTTCACTCTCTACACTGACTGCCGATAGTCTTCTGGACCCAATTCAAAGTGTCGGTGTTGACCTTTAAAGCCCTAAATGGCCTGGGCCCTGCCTACCTGCAGGACCTCCCCCTCCAGATCCTGGGTTGGCCCCTGCTATCAGCCAGGGGCACCCTCCTCGAGGTCCTCCAGGTTTCTCGGGTGTTGACCTTGTGGAGGGTATTCTCTGTGGCCGCGCCGCAGCTGTGGAACTCCCTCCCGTCGCAGGTTCGCCTGACCACCAACCTCCCCTCTTTCCGTAGACAATGTAAGACCTGGCTGTTCTGCCGGGCCTTTCCCAAGGGAGATGGGGTGGGTAGGATGGGGTAGAGGGTAGATTGTTTTATTGTGGGATTTTTAATTGTACTACTGTTTTTTAATCTGTTTTTAATATGTTGTTAGCCACCCTGAGATGCTTTTAGCTGGAGGGGGCTGGTCAGGGATCCTGCGGAGAGCTGGGCTTGGCTGGGCTGCAAAAGCTGCCCTGAGGGATCCCCTGCAGCTCTGTGACTCTGCTTCTCCTCACCCTGCAGGTAACTCCATAAAGAGGGTGCCGCCAAAGGGCAAAGAGCCATTGCCGGGGCATTAGTGGGCAGAGGCAGCCACTCTATTTGTGGAATCCAAGGAGCGCCTGTTACATTGGAGGGGACTGGGAGCCAGTTTTGCTTCCCCCAGCATTGTCCACGGCTCCGCTTGCCCACCTGTTGTCAGGGCTGGGAGCCAGGCTGCAGGGACTCCATCCCCCTCCTGGTGGCAGAGGGCGAGGAAGCAGGATTACCATCTTCCCTGCGGCTTCTGGGGGTGGGGCGTTGACTGGGAGCCAGTTGGGCTCACCTCCACACCCACACCCCAGCACTGTCCGCAGCTCCGCTCACTCGCTTGCCCCAGTAGGGGTTCTTCAGTGACGTGCCTTCAGAGGGCCCTTGGGTGTGGCCCTTGGTGGGGGCCTGGGTGGGCTGGGGTGTGTGGTTCTGTTTGTTGGCAGTGTATTGTAGGGAGGGTTTGTATTGGGAGATATTTGTTTAAAGGAGGGGAAGTGTGGGAGGTGATTGGTTGGGGGGGGGGTTTCTTTATTTTATAGTGGGGTGGTAAGGAAATGGGGGATATAGATGTTGGTGACACACCTGTGGGACCGTGCAGGGGTGGGCGGTACGGTTCTTGACTGATTCCGCTCCTTCCTGGCCAGAAGAACTCAGCAAGTGGTACTCGGTGATTATTTTTCATCACACCAAGACCTCTTGTGTGGAGTCCCGCAGGGTCCCCTTTCCGGTTCAACGTGTATATGCAGCCGCTTGACGAGGTGGTTGGGAGGTTTGCTGTGCGGTGTCATCAATATGCTGACGACACCCAGCCCTACCTCTCTTTTTCATCAGACCCAGACCCAGCAGTCTCGGTGTTTAACGGGTGCCTTGAAGCTGTGGGGGATTGGATGAGGGCAAACCGACTGAAGCTGAATCCCAACAAGATGGAGGTGATGTTGGTGGGTAAGGCAGAGGGGGTGATCATTGATGGGGTCTGCCCTCCGCTGGTTCCCCAGGTGCGGAGTCTGGGGGTATTCTTTGACTTGCAACTCCGCTTGCTCAGGTGGAGACTGTGGCAAGGAGTGCCTTCCGCCAATTACATCTGGTGTCTTGACTTTGGTCGTATGTTTCGGACTCTGACCTGGCCACCGTCATCCATGCCTTCATCTCCTCTAGGCTTGACTACTGTAACACGCTCTACGTGGGGCTACCTTTGGTGATGGTACAGAGACTGCAGCTGGTGCAGAACGCGGCGGCCCATCTCCTGGTGGGATTGGCCACCAGGAACATATTACACGGGTTCTTCGATCTCTGCATTGGCTGCCTGTAGTCTTCCGGGCCCGATTCAAGGTGTTGGTGCTCACCTATAAAGCCCTAAACAGCTTCAACCCAACCTATTTGCAGGACCACCTCACCCTCCGGGTCCTGCGGTCATCTGGGGGTGCTCTCCTGGAGAGCCCCTGAGTCTGCCAGGGGGGCATGATTTTATTTATTTAGTTAGTTATATTTCTTAATCATCCCCTCATACCCATGGCATCTTGATGGAGAGGACCTTCTCGGTGGCCGCCCCACGACTGTGGAACTCCCTGCCGATGGAGGCCCATTTGACCCCGGATCTCCCCTTGTTTCAATGCTGTTGTAAGACATGGCTGTTCCGCCTGGCTTTTGGCGGGGAGAATGGGTAGGGTGGTGGGAATGGATTAGGGTGGTTAGGGATTTTTACTCCTCCCTTTGTTGTTGTTTTAAAGTTGTTTAAATGTGTTTTTTAAAAAAATATTTGATGTGCGCCGCCCAGAGCTGCCTGTGGCAGGATGGGTGGGTTAAAAATGTGTAAAAATAAAAATAAATAAATACAAATGTTATAATAAAAATAAATAAATGTACAGATTCATGGCATAGCTCCTTGATCTTGATGCTCCCCACTCCCAACATTTATGCAGTCTTTGCAGCTTATACTAGTTTTCAAAGTGGCCCTTGGGAGGGAAAAGGTTCCCCACTGCTGATCTAGCAAAACCCCTAGAAACTATGCATGTCACCAGGTCCACTCTCAAATTTGTACTGATTGGCGGAGAAGGACAGGGGTCCCTCACCTTGCAGCAACCTGCCAAGTTAGTCATGTCCTTATCATGCTAAGAATAGCAGCATCTGCCTGGATGCCTGATATTTTAGAGTTTCTGAAAACCTATGGGTGGCCAACTGCTTCACAGTGCCCTTTAATTCTGCTCTGCCAACCAGGGACTTGGGATGATTTACCCACCTGTTCTGTAAATCCATGGGCAGCCATAAAGGCCAGCCACAACATTTAGCTACCTGAACCTCCAATTCTAACCAAAATGTCTTGCCTCCCTGCTTACGCTAGGCGTGCTAGCAGTCTAGAATTACCTGTACAATCGTGTAAGCATGCATAAATTTAATCCCTAAGGCATAATGTTTTCCAACTCTCCCTGGTCTTTTTAGACATCTTGAACTCAAATATACAGAGCAACCGTACTTTGTGTTTCCTTTTGCTGATGATTAACTTTGTAAAATAGCTGACTTCTTTAGATGCATCATGACTAAATCAATGGGCTGGTGGTGTTGTTTTTTGTCAAATGGTCAGCAATGGGCACTATGCTGGCAGGTTTTAAATTATAACCCCCTGTAGTTAGACGGGGAGCAAGGTTAGAAGGGTCCTGGTACAAAAGGTGGAATGCCCCTCCCCTCATGCCTCCTCTCCTAGTGGCAGGAGATGCCAGGGAGCTTGGTGGGCCCTGTTGCAGCTGCTCCCACCCTGTCCCAATTTTAGCTATGCCCTCGCCTGTAGTCTTTGCCTCCTCTTCCTAGTTCAGTGGCCACATTTTTAGCAAGTGGAATAATAGGACTTCAATGTATCAAGTGACTTGCCCGAATGAGAATCAAAACTAGGAAATAAAACTGCAGCGAGCTGATTTGAGAGCACGCTGGTTACTACTAAGATGAAGTAAGGTTAAAACCCCAGCAGTCCGCATTGTTTACCCTGTTCTCAACCTCCCCACCCTCCCGTGGACCTTACTGAACTTTGCAGATTTAAACAACCTTTTCCATGATGAAGCAACACCAAGCACAGACAACACGAATCTCTGCAGAGTTTTCACTAAAGAGCTCACTCCTTTCCCCTCCTGCGCTAGCTTTTCATAATTCAAAGAGAGAGAGAAAAGGGAAAACTTACTTGTGTCACTTCTCTGTCAGTCTGTGGTGCCTCTCAGTGCCCGATGCTATTGGGCAGGGAGCCAAGCTGGTGTCACTGCCAAGGCTCTGCTCTCTTTAAATGGTGGAGGCTACTCACATTTCTAAACTTTGGATTTCCTTCTTCCAGACAAGCTTTCCCGGAGTCACAGAAGTAGAAGCTGTTTCAACAAGGGCAGCATTCTCAGAGTGTCACTAAGCTGGCATGCTGCTTGCCAGAGGAGATGCCCGTGCTAGCTAGTTTCAGAAGAAATATGCTTTCGTCCTTTTTTTTTTTTTTTTTTTTTTTTTTTTAAAAGACTGTCCATTCTAAAAGATTTTACTACCACACAGCCAGGCAACGTGAAGTGGGTCTTGAGCAGTGAAAGTGAGAGAGGGTAGGGCAGGGAATAGCTCCAACCTCCGCTCAGATGCACCCCACCCCCGGATGCTTTATTCCAACAGTCATCAGCACAACAAGCCCAAATAAATGAAATACCAAAGTAAACAAAATGACCAAGCCAGAATAACCAAAGAAGGCATCTGATAGAGTCAGAGGGAATTAAAGACAATTAAAGATGAGGTATTAATTAATTAATACCTAATACCTTCTTTGGTTAATTAATTAATTAATACCTCATCTTTAATTCCCTTTAATTAATTAATTAATTAATTAATTAGATTATTATGCATGTGCAGATCATTGGGGGGGCGGGATTTTGAGATTCTCAAGTTTCTCCCAAGAATCTCGTGAGATCTCGCTAGGGCTGCAAAATTCTCACGAAAATTCATTTCATTCTCGTTTCAGTCCTACTTTCTATGGCCTCTCTACAAACGAGTATAATATCTTGCTAGAAGACTTTGCTTTATGGATTCACTGACTGCTCAGACCTTCTATTCAGCCCAGAGTTCAAAACTACGCATACTCTCCAGCTGTAGTGCCTGAAAAAAATAAAGTATAGATTGTCTAGTATCCTGATTTAAAGTACCACCATTACTGCCACCCTGCCATAACGGCTACGTCATGCAGCCCCGATCAGGATTTATGGGGAAAAGGAGCTAACTTGGGGTGTTTTTAGACAAGTGCCTCCCCTCCCATTACCTGCCAATCACACACCTGTCATGCATGTTGCAGGGATGCATTGGTGCCCTATGCAGGCCTGCAACATGCCTGATGGGTGGGTGATTGCTGGATAATGGGTGGAGGTGCTTGTCTAAAAACACCCTTGGTAGGAGATTAGATCAACAGACACCCCTCAATGTCTACTGCATGAGGAGGCGGGGCAGCTGGATTCCTTTTGTTTCCCCTCCCCGTAAGACACCTTCTCAGGGTTAGTGTGCACCTTAATTAGTGGTTTTAAAGTGCTTTAGTACAACATCACTTTAGCTACCATTAGCTAAATTATCTCAGTAGTACTTAAAATCCCAGCTTTTGTTGTTTATTGAACCAAGAAAATGACTTATGTAAAAGTAAACACACATTCCGTGACAGTGTTGACAATGGCCCTTGTTACACGAGACGTACCGACACGTACCCACGCAGGGATCTGCGCGGGCGAAGTCCCGTGTGTACAGCGGTGGCGGTGGCGATGGTGGGTGGGTAGGCCTGCATGATCCCGCGAAACACACATGCCCACCCACCTCCACCTATCATCCATGCACAGAACAACCAGCGACAATGCGGGTTGCTCCGTGCATGGGGCTGGGTGTGCGCTAGCATGTGCCTGTGTGCACTCCCCCCCCCCCCCCCAGCGTGACCTGTTTAAAAAGGACAAAAGTCCCCAAATCTCCAGCTATTGCAAGAGACCCTAGTCCAACCATCAATACTCCCAAATCAACTTGGGGATGAGGTTATGTTTAACTGCTGCTTCCCAAACTCCGTGCTGTCTATTCTGAGATAGGAGATTCCTCAAAATTCAAATGCAAACTGGGCAGTTAATACCTCACCATGTTTCCCATTCAAGATGGGCAGAGGAGCAAAGCAGACAGGGCCTGAGGGTGGGGAGGGAGGGAAGCAGGGCAAGAGGAAAGAGGCAGGAATGGGAGCATTTGACTCAAAGGCATGAAATTCTATCATCACGGCCCTGTCTGAGGGGCTCTGAAAAATACAGATTTGGAGGGGCTGAGCAGGATGAAAAGCAAATCACTCCAAGTGCCAATGTGTCATGGCAGGGGGGCGCTATATAAAAATAAAGATTATGATGATTATTAATTATTATTTGCTAGTATTATTATTATATCACATTGACCAGTTCATGGCACCAGCACACACACACACCACCACCCCCGGAAAGCCAGGCTCAGGAATGACTAATCATCAGCCAGCATTATGATCCAATGCAAGCACCCCCATGCCCGCACAGGCAATAGCCATAGCAGAGATACTCCCACAGCTACCATGTGCACAGAACTCCTTCTCACCCTCTCCTACTCTAAGCAACTGCTTAACAAACACAGAAACACACCAAAATTGCATGATCTTCACCGGTTCATAAGAGCTTCAATAATACTACCTGTATGTATTCAAGGAGCAACAAATAGGCACATTTTGCACACACACACCCCAACCCAGACACCCACTCCAGCTCCTCCTCCCCTGCAGCTGGGATATTTAAGCATGATTAGTTTACATCGCACTCACTCCCACCACCCCATCCAGTGACTCACCCACTCCTGTGATGATCCTGACCCCCACCCACCCACCCCCTCAGCTGCAGGACTTGCTGGAGAGCGGGGGCAACTCTAAATCTCTCAGCCAGGTCAGAGCAACACAACACAACACAACTCACGTGCTCCAGCCTGACACCGGCACTTGACACCTGAGAGTGACATCAGATTCCAGAGGCAGCTCAGCAAAGCAGATGTGTGACTTTTTATTTAATTTATTTATTTATTTATACCTCTTTTAGGAGTTTACATTTTCAAAGGATATTCATTCCTTCCATGGGTATTTTCTGGGCAAATACACATTTATTAAAGCCAAGTCCTCTAGTACTTGGAGGCAGTTCTGGACAGCCATCTGTCAGGGATGCTGTAGCTGTGGGTATCCTGCACTGAGCAGGACGTTGGACTACATGACCTCTGGGACCCCCTTCCAAGTCTAAGGCCGTTTTTAGACGAGCGTGCGGTGCGCTCACGCGTGGTTTCCAAAATCCCGCGAGACAGGATTGGACAAGACGCTGCCGCGAGTCATGCACACGGGAGGGGGACGCGCCTTCTTTTCCGGCCGCGATTTGACCGGGTCGGCGATCGAGGTGGTCAAATCACAGCCGGAAAAGAATGCGCGTCCCCCTCCCGTGTGCGTGACTCGTGGCAGCGTCTCGTCTAATCCTGTCTCGCGGGATTTTGGAAACCACGCGTGAGCGCACCGCTCGGCTAAAGACGGCCTTAGATTCAATTATTCTAGCATGATAATGACCTCTCGCTCCAGGGAGTCTTCCTGTATTGGAAGGACACAGCACAAAAGGACATTAGCACACATAAGACAAGCATGCGGGACTTGGCCTTTGATTCCAACTCATCGCAGGGAAAGCTCAGCCTCTCCAAGCCTATGGCGATCACTGCCTATAGGGGAGAGATCCATGCGTATTAACAGACATCACGCTGGCCCGGGTCAGCCTGACTGGGCCCGTGTGATGCCTGAAAATTTGTTCCAGGCCTTCCAGATGTTTTCTATTTATTTTATATTAAAATTTATATCCCACCCCATCCCGTCAACAGACGGCTCGGAGCGGCTCACAACTTGCACATTTTAAAACAATAAATACAGTTAAAGACATAGACAAAAAGGGAAACTAAAAACCAGTTAAATAAGCTAAGAACAGTGAAAAAATTAATGTGGGCCCGGAACAAACCCCGCCCAATGGCGATGGCGGCTGGACTGGAAATGTGGGCCTGGAACAAAGCAGGCCCATAGTCTCCGCCCAGCCACAGCCAACCTAAGCGACCGCAGGTGAATCGGGCAGGAACATGTGTTCCTCATTCTGGCATAGGGGGTCACCATGTCAGCCAACTATGGCTGCCTATTACTGGCAGCCATGACTGCGTGTCATGGAGAGCTAGGCCACCGGCCATGGCATGGGGGTGGAGCCGACCGACTGCATGGCGCCTCCCACCCCTCCTCCCCAGCTGGGGACGGCAGCAGGGATGTCTGTTCCCATCACCAGAGCTGCCCCGGCTGGGGTAGCTCTCCCTATCCCCGGGCAGGGTGACAGCGGTGCCGTCACATCTGTGAGTACCCCATGGCACAAAACCATGATCTGGACCGACTGCTTCCTTAAACCCCACACCCAACTTCAATATGGCCCTTGAGATACCAAGCACTAGTAGGGACCTGGGAAGGGGAATGCAGGGACCTGGGGCTGGGGAATGCTGGGACATTTTCCTGCTGGGGAAGCTGCTTGACGGGCCACACCTCAATGGGTGAAAAGTCAAAAGAGACATAACGCTAACGCCACTTTAACACCACCTTAATATTTCTTATAAATGTTGCAGGGCAGCAATACAGCCCTGCAACATGCATAAGAAATATTAAAGCGATGTTAAAGTGGTGTTAGCGTTATGTCTGTTTTTGCCCAATGTTGACTTGTGCTTCTCCATTATCCACAGGTATTTTAAAGTTGCCAAGAGTCTTCAGACAGCTGCTAATGAGCAGCACCTAAGGGCACGTCCCATTAGGTGGCCATCAAGGTATGGGGCTGGACTTCTTGTCTGACTGCACCTGCATTGGAGACCTGTTTTGGTGCTTATTATGTTTTTCTTTGTTTTAAAGGGTGGGAACAAAGTATGGTTGGATGGGGAGTGTGTGAGGTATGGGAAGGGCAAGTGTCCGGACCTCTCTGTGAAGGAGGGGTATGGGTGTGGCGGTGTGAGGGGAGAGGGTTATGTCCTGACCCCTCTGTGGTGGGGGTACTGGTTGGGGGAATATTGGGGGAGGATTATGCTCTGACCCGTGGGATGTGGGTATGAGTATGGACTGGAGAGGGAAAAGATTGTAACTTATATTCAGGTTTAAAATTGTAATTTTACATACGAGTCCTTTTTGGTTTTATGCTGATGTGGGGTTTAGGATTTTATATTTCTTTATAAACCACCCAGAATCCTTTAGGGAGAAGGGCAGGGTCGAAATCTAAAAAAATAAAAACAAATAAATAGCACTGAAATGGGCTGTGAGTTTATTATTTGCTGGTACTGGGGCTGATCCCATGGCCCGCAGAAACTGCACACAACCCGCATGCACGTGCACGCAAACCACGTGTAAGTCGATAGGGGAGACACTGTGCCGCGCGGATCCCACACGGAGAGGTTTGGGATTGCAGCTATTATTAGCATTTTGGGTAGCCCTTCAAGTGCCTGAATAATATCTGCTACCAAAACAGGGGCTTGCTTGCATATATGTTTTTCTCAGGTATTTCACGACAGGGTTTTTTTCAGGGTTTTGGGTTGGTTATTTTGAATTATGGGTCATTTTGGTATTTCGGTAATGTCACTTTTGGCAATTGCTTATATGAAATAGGGCTAACTAATATTGCCAGCACAATGGAGTTGAAACACTAAAATTACAAAAATAATAATGACCAAACTGAAAAAAGCAGTAAATAAATAAATAAATAAGCTAATCAGAAATATGCAAAACCGATACTTGATGGAGCATAAATGGATATCGATATTGGATATTGAAATTTTAGAGGAGACATGTTGCAGAGCTGCATTTGGAACCTGTGTTTCTCATAAGTGTCCTCTAAAATGGGCATATCTAGCCACCCTAATATCGGTTATTACCTGATGATACATTTGATGGTTTTGCCTTACACACATTCATAAGCAGATTGATTTCTGTTGCACTTCCTCATACTCAGCTGTTGGATTTTTCTGGCAGAGATTTTACCTTTCTCTCAGTGTGGGAGATAATGAAAAAGGGTTGCTATCTTGCCCCCTCAGGTGATGTTATGCTAACAGTCTTGGTTGCTTTGGGTTCCAGAAAGAAATCATTAGGGGCGTGGAGGGAGAGTTAGGAAAATAATATAATGTAAACTCACCCAGGTGCAGGTATATCCCCTCCAGTGAGTGCCAGGGACCTAGACACCTTTCTTTCTGGAGGCTTTGTCCTTGCCGTGTCAGCATGCAAAGCACTGGGGAACTCTTCATATGAAGTGTATCTCTGGCCCCACAGCATGGAATGACTGGCACAGTGAAGGTAGCACTGTCCCTCATCTGCATATGTGGAGGCAGAGCGACTGCTTCAGGTAGGATGTCAATGGGAGTGGCTGGCATTATTTAATCTCACTGTGGGCCCCTTCAAACTAGGGTGGCCGTACCTCCTCTTTAAAAGAGAATGCTTATGAAAAATACATGGTGCAGGGCTGCACTAGTACCTGAACCTGTATTTGAGATCAGCTCCTGGAGCCCCGCACTGATGGCTATCTGCACTTAATAACTACACGCTGTCTGGTGACCCTGCCATTGTACTGTAAATTGGTGGGCAATCAGGCCTTTGTGGGTCCCTCAGTGTGGATCTCACCTGTCTCTCCGATGTACACCTCATTTCCTCACTCCTTGCCTTCAAAAAACACCTGAAGACTTTTTCTTTCTTCTCTAGGTGCTTATATTTAATTGTATTTATTTGTTTATTCAAATTTATGCCCTGTCCTCCCCCTAAGGCATTGAGAGGATCTATTGCTGGTTCCCCTTCATTTATTTTCCTCTCCCCCTACTCTTCTCCTTTTAAACTATCTCAATGAGATTTCAAATGGATTTTATTTACCAATACCCATCTCCCCCACCAAAAGCCTGGCAGAACAGCCAGGTCTTGCATTGTCTTCTAAAGGAGGGGAGGCCCAGGGACAAATGGAACGCCCCAGGGAGGGAGTTCTACAGCCTCAGGGCAGCCACTGAGAACACCCAAGAAACTTGGGGGACCTCGAGGAGGGCGTCCCTAGCCCACCACAGGGACCGATCCAGAGTGCAGGTAGGTAGGGCTACGGCTGTTGTATTTTGCTGTATTCTAACGTATGTTGTGAAGTGCTCCAACCACCATTTGTGTGTGGGGGGGGGGGGTAATATATAAATAAAGTATTATTTTAGCCTGAGCCTGTTCCTGACCTGTGTCGGCTCCTGTCTGGACCCCGATTCTGACTTTTGCTCCTGGACCCAATCCTGAAGTCTACCTATATCCTGGGTGACCATGACATATAGTATCATCAATGTGATCAGTAGCAGAGGCCTCCTGGATATTTTCCCTGGTGTCTCTACCACGATTTGCCTCAGTAACGCCACATGGAAGTTTGTTCAGACATCACAGAAAATACCACCAGGCAATAAGCCAGCAGCAAAGCAATTGTGCTACTGATGAGGTCTACAGGTATTAATCATAATGCTAAAAAGCACCTAAAGAGACCCATGTACTTTAGCTCCTAGGATAGAGACTCATACTTTACTATCTGGTAGGGAAAGGAATTTCGGATTTGGTTAGAACCAAATCAACCCAAAAATGGCTGATTCGATTCTCCCAAAATTTCTGTTCTTGATTTGGTTACCAGTGATTCAGGGCTTTTGCACTGACTTTTTTTCCAGTTTTTTTTTTTCCAGTGCAAAAAAAAAAAAAAAACAGGGGAAAAAAAATTCAGTGCAAAAAAACCAAACAAATCCAAAGCTGAATCAAGAACCAAAATTCACAAGGAACCAAATCTGAGAAAAACAAATCCAAAATTTTCCCCGGAGTTCCATCTCTGCTACCTGGAGTCTCCAGATCTACCCTTGGTACATCTACTAAGAGCCCAGAGCACCATCTAAATTGGATACGGATGGTCATCAGATGCATGGGATGGTTTCTGGTGTGAATGAATACACAAACATGGCAGATAAACAACGGTATGGCGGCCAGAGGCTGAACCCAGAGCAACTCACTGACCTGGGGTTTTAGGTAATATGTAATATTTAACCAGTGTAATGTGTGGAATAGTTTCAACCACCCGGGGCAACAGTCCCAGTTGACTGAAAGAGCTACAAGTGGGGGATGAGGATCTGCCACTGTCACAGGAGGGGGGTTCGAGGGGGGAGATACCAGGAATCTGGAGCCACTCACCCTTCCCCGCTCGTCCGTCCCTGGGGAAAGAACCTAGCTCCAGGTACAAGGCAGGCGTGCGGGGTTGAGAATGCCCGTCAGGATAGTGTGTTGGCCCTTTAAATCCACAAGGGATCAGGCCACTATCATCATTGGGCGCCAGGTAACCTGTGCAGGACTTTTCCCCCTGCTCTACCACCCACCACACACACCCCTCAATCACCACCAATGGGGAGGACAGGGTAAATGGTGCCACGTGTGGGGTGAGGAAGGTTCTGGGTCCCAGGGGCACAAGGGAGGAAGGAACCAGATTCACACAACACAGGGGGAAATACTGACAACCCAGGAAGGGAACGTGGGCAGACTTAAACCAGCAACGCACACACACTCTCTCGGGGAAAAGGGTCACAGGGAAAAGGAACACGCTCACCACTCTGTCACTCGTCAGGCTCCTCAGTCGCACAGGAATACAGGAGAGGGTAATGGGAAGGGTAAGGGCCGGGGCAAGGCTTGCTCCAGACAGGAGTCTCTATGTCTCTCTCCTACGCCAAACACATGGGGGCCAGTCTAACGGATCACCAGCGCGGTGTGCCTCACAGCGCCAGCTTTTATGCCTGAGTCACACACCCCCGGCGTTCCTGGAGCCGCGCTGAGCAGCGAAGCGTACCTGGCCCCGCCCCCACGTTTTGCACAGTGTACGGTGCTGGCGGATCCCCAGCATCCCGCTGTTGTGGTTGCTGGGCGACCAGGGCGTCGGGGCTTGTCTTGTCTGTGAGGGGGGGCTGTCCCGGTGCCACAGGAGGCCCTGTGGCTTGCTGAGTTGGCCTACGCCACCGCCCGAGGTAAGTCCGAGGAGGGGGAAGAACCCTGGCCCGTATTAGGGCCCAGCGCAAAAATAAAATGGTGTCATAAGTATACACGTGCACACACACACACGCACCCCATGCGCGCGCACACACACACACACACACACACCCTTGGCGGATTCAGGGATCAGTGATTTACTGAAAATGGGGGGGGGGAGGAGGAGCAGGGCCTCATAGGAAGCAGCCCCCCCACGGGCTGAGAGACGTGAGTGGGGGAGAGGATCCCCTGGAAATAGCCTGGCCCGGACCCTCAGGATCCGTGGACCTGAGCCTATCTGGACTGGCCTCCCTGCGGGGTCCCCTCCAACCGCGGGGTCCGGCCTTGCTTAATGCTGGCCCTGTGGGGATCACTCCTGAACCCCAGCAGGCAGCATACTTCTCTCAGTACAGCAGCAGCAGCTAGGGTGGCCATAAAGAGGACACTTATGAAAACTACATGGTGCCGGGCTGCACTGAAACTAATGCCACGCTGCCCACCTCAGTTACCTCCCCACCCCTGCTAGCCAAGCACTGCAGTGCAAGAGAGACTCTAGGGCTGCTGTGTGCGGAGGAATGAGCACTGAGACATGTCTGGGCTGCACCTGTGACCTCATGGGATCAGCGGCATTTGTGCATCTGGCTCGCCACACCCTGGCTCTAGGTGAAGAGCGTGTATGGAGACAGCCTGGATAAGATCACAGCCTGACGGAAAGGTGGGAGGCGTAGGAGGGAGGAGTAAGCGCTTAACTACAGACAAGTATCAGTGCTAATTCACAGAAAGAGGCCTGCAGCAGACACTCAAACCCAAATGTTTCTCTGGGGTCATTTATTACTATTGATTATGCATAGCACCAGCAATCTGCCCGGCACTAACAGTTGTGAGAAGAGACAGGTCTCTGCCCCAGGGGGATTACCATCTAGATAAGACAAGGGAAGGGGGCAGCAAAGGGAGGGGGCACATAGGAATACTTTCATGAAGCTAGTTTGAACCCACAGCGAAATCGCCACTGCAAAATCTGCCTCTAACGTGGATCCCTGAGCAGAATGTATTTTAAGCTTCTCTTCAATATGAGTCAGCGTACCCAGTGGAAAGGTGTTGGATTGGGACCTAGAAGACAAGGGTTCACGTCCCATCTTAGCCATGAACTCGGTGGGTGGTCTTGAGCAAGTCACTGTCTCTCAGCCTCAGGTCCCCATCTGTCAGAGGGGAATAAGAGTAACCGCAGAGTTGTTATGAGGGTGAAATAGATAAGTAGCTTTCCTATAAGTTTCCAGATACAATTCAAGGTGCTGGTTTTGACCTTTATGGCCTACACAGCCTGTGCCCCACCTATCTGAAAGACCGCCTTTCCTACCGTGTTCCACTGCGACTCCTGAGGTTGGCCAGGAGCACTCCCTTGTGGGGACCACCTGCTAATCTTGTTCATATGACAAGGGCCTGCAGAGAGGTGTTCTTGGTTGCTGCCTCAGGGCGTTTTCACACGGAGAAACTAATCCAGACTAGTTTTTATAAACTCCGGTGTCTATTAGTCTAACAGAGTGGTACCTTTTAGGCCGCTTTTAAACGAGGCGCCGAAAAGCGCCTCCTGAGCCCCGCGTTGCAAGAAAAGCCGTGCTGGGAGTGTTTACACGCTCCCCGCGCTGCCGGAAGTGACGTGCTCCCCGTTGTCGGCAGCGGCGGCGGCTGGAGACGCGGTGCTTTGAAGAGTCGCGTTCTGAAAGCCTGAAAAGTGAGGCTTACAGAACGCAGAGGTGGCAACCCAGAGCGAGGGCATGGCCGTTTGCATTGCAGGAGGATTGTGATTATAAAAAGGGGTGGGGAGCAGAAATGCTAAGTCAGGTGGGGGCTTGAATTAAAGGGAACAGGGGAAAGACTCTAACAACTGGGGGTTTTATAACAACCGTACTTAAGTGCAGACTAATAAGAACTGTTGACAGCGTTCAGATGGACGAACTAGTCCAGACTACATTCAGTTAGTCCAGACTAACTGTCCATGTGAAAATGCCCTCAGTATTGTCGAACTCCTTCCCCCTAGAGGTACATCAGAGACTGAGCAAAATCCGAAGGGACAGTGTAAAACTTTCTTTCTCATGAAGTGTTTGGCAGGCGGGGATAGGGGCTGGGATGGGTGGGTTTAGAGACAAGAGTAGGTTTTTTTAAAGGGAATTTTAATGTATTCTGTGTTTTTAATGCCATAATCTGCCCGAGCCCTAGGAGAAGGGTGGGGATAGGAATTTAAATAAATAAATAAATAATAGTGTAAAACACTTTGAACAGAGAAAGCGCTATAGAAATTATTAATAATATACCAATCTTCATTATCTCCCAGTTCAAGAAGAAAAATTGTGAGGGCAACTTTTCTATAGCATCCAGGGCTAAACTTCGGTCCTGTCAAAATCAAGCAAACATTCCTAACCCAATTAAAATGACCTGCTCTACCTGTTTTTCCAACCTTCCAGAAAATGTCCTCCAAACAATTATAGCCAACAGCAAAAGTACGGCATGAACTGTATTGCTTTGACTCCCCATTCATCTTAGCGAGTTGTGGAATTCCAAAATTCTTTTGTGACCAGTTCAGTGATAACTGTATTAACCAGAATAGTCCCTAAGCAAACACTCAACTCGGTGTGAAAAAGCTTTAAAGGAAACATCATTTTTGTGGTCAGGACTAACCCGTGGCTCACGCTGTCTGGAATGGGCTCTTTGCCTGCTGTTTTCCAAATGAGTGTGCGTTTGTCACACTGCCCAGCCTAGGAGCATTATATAACTCCGCACCTTTAAATACAGACTCATACTTCAGGCCTGTATCACTGGCCTGATTTCCTTAGGCCTCGAACCAAGGCGTGCATGCACACATTCTGTGAACACACAATATGGGGGGCAGACACGCTAGACACTAGGGGGCGGGAATATCAGTTTCGGTTCTAACTGAAAAAATTCAAAAATGGCTGTTTTGGTTTCAAACTGCAGGGTCCAAAAATTGGGGTGTGACTTCGACGGGAAGGGGAACTGGGGTCCATCCTCCCCCATCCCCATTTCCTGACCTCGGAGGATGGGGTTGGGGGATCCACGTCCCCATCCTCCAGGGCCCATCTTTACCCCCTCCTGGGGCCCTGCCGGCTGGCATGTACTTACTGATCTTGGCCTCGGAGGATGGGGGTGAGGAGCAGCTGTCTTTGCTGCTGGCTGGGTCTCCTCTATTGTTGGGCAGCCAAAAGGGGCCACTTCCACTGTTCTGGCAGTGCCCATGCAGGGTCCATTTTCCATAATGGTTCTGGCAGCATCGGCACCATTTTGGAATAGGGCAGCCTTTCTTCACGTGCGTAAAATGGCTCTACGCATGCGCAGAAAGGCTGCCCTTTTCCAAAATGGCACTGATGCAGTCGGTGGCCATTTTGCACATGTATACTGCCAGAGCAGGGAGCTACGGCAACATGTCTTGGGAAGGCCTACCGGAGCCCAGCAGGCCTCCCAGAGCCGCATTGGCTCTGGCATGGCCACCCAGCTGTGGAGGCAGCCCAGCTCATCCTTCCAGCAGTGGAGGCAGCCCCGCCTGGTCACCTGGTAGCAGAGGAGACCCCAGCCAGCAGCAGAGGCGGCAGCTCCTTACCTCCATCCTCTGAGGCCCAGACTGGTAAGCACATGCCAGTCAGCAGGACCCCAGGGGGTGGGGGTAAAGATAAGCCCCAGGGGCTGGGAATGTGGATCCCCCCTACACTCCAAGGCCGGTAGTAGGTCCCAGGGAGTGGGGGGGTGGGGGTTAGGGATTAGGGCTGATGCGGCAGCAGCTTTTACCGCGCCACAATTCCGTTCCGCCATTTCGGAACTGCCCGCGCCACACCGCGACTTTTCTGCGGGTAGTCCGCTAATTTCGCCGGAATTCTGCAAATCGCGGAATTGCGGAAAAATCGTGGAAAAATTGCGTAAATCGCGGAAAACCGCTATTCCGGTATTTTTTGGCGCTGGTGGAATTGTGGAAATCGTGAAAATGTCATGTTTCCACGATTCCACTAAGTTGCGGAATTAAATAAGCGGAACCGCAGAACCGCGGAATGAAACCACGGAATGAAAGCCTCTGCCATGCCGTTCCACTAATTGCGAAAACACTGTTTCCGCCGGAAATAGCTACCGCTGCGATATTCCGCTACAGCACTATTAGGGATGTGGTTTTTTTGTTTTTTTTCCTGTCCTGGACCCCTGTTTTCATATTCTTCAGTCTGAGTCCCCTTTCTATTAAAGTCAATGGGAAGATTTTCCATTAACTTCAATGAGAAAATTTCTGATTGAAGTCAATGGGAACAGATTTCCCATTGAGCCAAAATTTGAAAAAAGACACACACCCTCCCGTGTCCCACCGCTATGAGACACCCTGGAAAGGCTATCGCCTCTTGAGTAGCCTTAACCCACTCTCGACAGCCAGGCCATGTGATGCCCGCCAGCCGCCAGATGTTCTCCCCACCCTGGAGCAGGGCAAGCAGCACGTATCCTCAGAAAAAATCCAAGGCTGTGTTGCAGAGCAGCCTTACCGCCAACTGGGGTAAGTCTACCCAAGGCACGACTGCCTGTGTGCCAAGGCCCTCAAAGGCTCCACGACGGGCCTTTGAGAAGTGAGCACTCTTGCCTGTCATGTGTGGCAATGTCATGGCCAGAAGTGGGAGTAAGGTTGGGCATGGGGAGGGACACGGGGCAGGGCCAGGTGCCTACTCGTGTGGCCTGCGCCTCGGCCCACCGTCAGCCATGACAGCAGCTCCAACAGCAGCAGGCCCACCCATCTTCCCTGTGACCATCTTTCCAGCTCCTCACGCTTGCCCTGCAGTGTGGTGGCTATGCTTGAATGCCACAGGGCTGCGCAGGGGTCAGGATCTCATGTAGCTGCACCTGTGTGCGCTCACTGCATATATGGTGTGTATATTTCACACACTTAGTGCACATTATGTTCATATGTTGCATGTGGACATAACGTCAACAGGTGTCTGAATGTGTGTTTTGACCTTGATACGAACACCGGTTTGGCCCTGTGTTCACCATGTGGTGCTGCTTAGACACACAGCCCATCTTAGGGCAAAACGGTCTTTTGCTCATCACCCGATCTCAGCACACAAGCACTGCCACCTCGTTCCCTGTGTTGTACCTGTTAACACGCCATGCAATAACATTAGACACAATGTTTTAAATAAATAAATAAATAAAATAAACATTGGCCACGTGTTCAGTCAAAACACGCAAATTGTCCTTGTGATGCAATGGTGTTCACATCATGTGTTCAACGGTTGACCAAATTGGTGTCGGGATTGTTATGGTGCTTACGCACAACAGCCAAGCACATGCTTAGGGGGGTTGACACTCAATCTTTGTTATGTATAAAGACACCCAATGACTGTATATTTTCCCAACCTTCTGTCTTTGAGGACAATGGGTATTTTCAAAAGTGACAGCAACACAGGTTAACCCACTTTAGCACGGGTTAAACTGGGTGCCACCGTCATGTTGAAAGGCGGCCATCAGACGTTGGCACAATCTGGGTCCCGACTATGGTGGGGACTAGCCCAGTCTGTGACTCAGGGAAATCCCCAAGTCACAGCCCGCACTAGCCCCCTCTGCAGTCAGGAACTAGTCACCAGACCCAGAGTAAAACGGGCTATCCAGAGGGGTGGTGGCGGCCAGCCGCCATGGCAGCTGTCATTGGCTACCATGGCTGCCTATCAGCCGGGGGTGGGGGCACTTCATGTCAGGGCCGGCCCCAGGCATGTGCCACATGTGCGGCTGCACATGGCCCCGCAGCTAGCTGGGGCCCGCACTTGCCTGGTTGGGCAGCAGACTGCAGCCAGCTTCTCCCACAGAAAGTGATTCTTCCTCCCCTCCCTGGCTCCAGACCCCATCCCTCACCTGCCTCTGCCTTCTAGTAGTGCTGCAGCTGCAGCAGCAGCAGCTGGGACACTGGATCGGACTGGGAGATAAGGCTGTTTACAAACAGCTCCTCCCCACGTGCTGATCAGAAGGTTGCTACCTTGTAAAGAAGGTTCTTCGAGATGGCTTCCAACATTCTCACAACTGGGTTGTGCGCGCTCACCCTGTTCAAATAATAGACCACATGATGGTCTTGAGCTCCTCTGGTATAAAAAGAACCCTCCCCCTCTGAATGACAGTTCCTTTCAACCCTTTATAGAAATATAAGAAAAGAATTCCATGC
>QEPC01009250.1:1012454-1022516 GCA_003113815.1 Sphenodon punctatus
AAAAAAAAAAAAAAAAACAGGGGAAAAAAAATTCAGTGCAAAAAAACCAAACAAATCCAAAGCTGAATCAAGAACCAAAATTCACAAGGAACCAAATCTGAGAAAAACAAATCCAAAATTTTCCCCGGAGTTCCATCTCTGCTACCTGGAGTCTCCAGATCTACCCTTGGTACATCTACTAAGAGCCCAGAGCACCATCTAAATTGGATACGGATGGTCATCAGATGCATGGGATGGTTTCTGGTGTGAATGAATACACAAACATGGCAGATAAACAACGGTATGGCGGCCAGAGGCTGAACCCAGAGCAACTCACTGACCTGGGGTTTTAGGTAATATGTAATATTTAACCAGTGTAATGTGTGGAATAGTTTCAACCACCCGGGGCAACAGTCCCAGTTGACTGAAAGAGCTACAAGTGGGGGATGAGGATCTGCCACTGTCACAGGAGGGGGGTTCGAGGGGGGAGATACCAGGAATCTGGAGCCACTCACCCTTCCCCGCTCGTCCGTCCCTGGGGAAAGAACCTAGCTCCAGGTACAAGGCAGGCGTGCGGGGTTGAGAATGCCCGTCAGGATAGTGTGTTGGCCCTTTAAATCCACAAGGGATCAGGCCACTATCATCATTGGGCGCCAGGTAACCTGTGCAGGACTTTTCCCCCTGCTCTACCACCCACCACACACACCCCTCAATCACCACCAATGGGGAGGACAGGGTAAATGGTGCCACGTGTGGGGTGAGGAAGGTTCTGGGTCCCAGGGGCACAAGGGAGGAAGGAACCAGATTCACACAACACAGGGGGAAATACTGACAACCCAGGAAGGGAACGTGGGCAGACTTAAACCAGCAACGCACACACACTCTCTCGGGGAAAAGGGTCACAGGGAAAAGGAACACGCTCACCACTCTGTCACTCGTCAGGCTCCTCAGTCGCACAGGAATACAGGAGAGGGTAATGGGAAGGGTAAGGGCCGGGGCAAGGCTTGCTCCAGACAGGAGTCTCTATGTCTCTCTCCTACGCCAAACACATGGGGGCCAGTCTAACGGATCACCAGCGCGGTGTGCCTCACAGCGCCAGCTTTTATGCCTGAGTCACACACCCCCGGCGTTCCTGGAGCCGCGCTGAGCAGCGAAGCGTACCTGGCCCCGCCCCCACGTTTTGCACAGTGTACGGTGCTGGCGGATCCCCAGCATCCCGCTGTTGTGGTTGCTGGGCGACCAGGGCGTCGGGGCTTGTCTTGTCTGTGAGGGGGGGCTGTCCCGGTGCCACAGGAGGCCCTGTGGCTTGCTGAGTTGGCCTACGCCACCGCCCGAGGTAAGTCCGAGGAGGGGGAAGAACCCTGGCCCGTATTAGGGCCCAGCGCAAAAATAAAATGGTGTCATAAGTATACACGTGCACACACACACACGCACCCCATGCGCGCGCACACACACACACACACACACACCCTTGGCGGATTCAGGGATCAGTGATTTACTGAAAATGGGGGGGGGGAGGAGGAGCAGGGCCTCATAGGAAGCAGCCCCCCCACGGGCTGAGAGACGTGAGTGGGGGAGAGGATCCCCTGGAAATAGCCTGGCCCGGACCCTCAGGATCCGTGGACCTGAGCCTATCTGGACTGGCCTCCCTGCGGGGTCCCCTCCAACCGCGGGGTCCGGCCTTGCTTAATGCTGGCCCTGTGGGGATCACTCCTGAACCCCAGCAGGCAGCATACTTCTCTCAGTACAGCAGCAGCAGCTAGGGTGGCCATAAAGAGGACACTTATGAAAACTACATGGTGCCGGGCTGCACTGAAACTAATGCCACGCTGCCCACCTCAGTTACCTCCCCACCCCTGCTAGCCAAGCACTGCAGTGCAAGAGAGACTCTAGGGCTGCTGTGTGCGGAGGAATGAGCACTGAGACATGTCTGGGCTGCACCTGTGACCTCATGGGATCAGCGGCATTTGTGCATCTGGCTCGCCACACCCTGGCTCTAGGTGAAGAGCGTGTATGGAGACAGCCTGGATAAGATCACAGCCTGACGGAAAGGTGGGAGGCGTAGGAGGGAGGAGTAAGCGCTTAACTACAGACAAGTATCAGTGCTAATTCACAGAAAGAGGCCTGCAGCAGACACTCAAACCCAAATGTTTCTCTGGGGTCATTTATTACTATTGATTATGCATAGCACCAGCAATCTGCCCGGCACTAACAGTTGTGAGAAGAGACAGGTCTCTGCCCCAGGGGGATTACCATCTAGATAAGACAAGGGAAGGGGGCAGCAAAGGGAGGGGGCACATAGGAATACTTTCATGAAGCTAGTTTGAACCCACAGCGAAATCGCCACTGCAAAATCTGCCTCTAACGTGGATCCCTGAGCAGAATGTATTTTAAGCTTCTCTTCAATATGAGTCAGCGTACCCAGTGGAAAGGTGTTGGATTGGGACCTAGAAGACAAGGGTTCACGTCCCATCTTAGCCATGAACTCGGTGGGTGGTCTTGAGCAAGTCACTGTCTCTCAGCCTCAGGTCCCCATCTGTCAGAGGGGAATAAGAGTAACCGCAGAGTTGTTATGAGGGTGAAATAGATAAGTAGCTTTCCTATAAGTTTCCAGATACAATTCAAGGTGCTGGTTTTGACCTTTATGGCCTACACAGCCTGTGCCCCACCTATCTGAAAGACCGCCTTTCCTACCGTGTTCCACTGCGACTCCTGAGGTTGGCCAGGAGCACTCCCTTGTGGGGACCACCTGCTAATCTTGTTCATATGACAAGGGCCTGCAGAGAGGTGTTCTTGGTTGCTGCCTCAGGGCGTTTTCACACGGAGAAACTAATCCAGACTAGTTTTTATAAACTCCGGTGTCTATTAGTCTAACAGAGTGGTACCTTTTAGGCCGCTTTTAAACGAGGCGCCGAAAAGCGCCTCCTGAGCCCCGCGTTGCAAGAAAAGCCGTGCTGGGAGTGTTTACACGCTCCCCGCGCTGCCGGAAGTGACGTGCTCCCCGTTGTCGGCAGCGGCGGCGGCTGGAGACGCGGTGCTTTGAAGAGTCGCGTTCTGAAAGCCTGAAAAGTGAGGCTTACAGAACGCAGAGGTGGCAACCCAGAGCGAGGGCATGGCCGTTTGCATTGCAGGAGGATTGTGATTATAAAAAGGGGTGGGGAGCAGAAATGCTAAGTCAGGTGGGGGCTTGAATTAAAGGGAACAGGGGAAAGACTCTAACAACTGGGGGTTTTATAACAACCGTACTTAAGTGCAGACTAATAAGAACTGTTGACAGCGTTCAGATGGACGAACTAGTCCAGACTACATTCAGTTAGTCCAGACTAACTGTCCATGTGAAAATGCCCTCAGTATTGTCGAACTCCTTCCCCCTAGAGGTACATCAGAGACTGAGCAAAATCCGAAGGGACAGTGTAAAACTTTCTTTCTCATGAAGTGTTTGGCAGGCGGGGATAGGGGCTGGGATGGGTGGGTTTAGAGACAAGAGTAGGTTTTTTTAAAGGGAATTTTAATGTATTCTGTGTTTTTAATGCCATAATCTGCCCGAGCCCTAGGAGAAGGGTGGGGATAGGAATTTAAATAAATAAATAAATAATAGTGTAAAACACTTTGAACAGAGAAAGCGCTATAGAAATTATTAATAATATACCAATCTTCATTATCTCCCAGTTCAAGAAGAAAAATTGTGAGGGCAACTTTTCTATAGCATCCAGGGCTAAACTTCGGTCCTGTCAAAATCAAGCAAACATTCCTAACCCAATTAAAATGACCTGCTCTACCTGTTTTTCCAACCTTCCAGAAAATGTCCTCCAAACAATTATAGCCAACAGCAAAAGTACGGCATGAACTGTATTGCTTTGACTCCCCATTCATCTTAGCGAGTTGTGGAATTCCAAAATTCTTTTGTGACCAGTTCAGTGATAACTGTATTAACCAGAATAGTCCCTAAGCAAACACTCAACTCGGTGTGAAAAAGCTTTAAAGGAAACATCATTTTTGTGGTCAGGACTAACCCGTGGCTCACGCTGTCTGGAATGGGCTCTTTGCCTGCTGTTTTCCAAATGAGTGTGCGTTTGTCACACTGCCCAGCCTAGGAGCATTATATAACTCCGCACCTTTAAATACAGACTCATACTTCAGGCCTGTATCACTGGCCTGATTTCCTTAGGCCTCGAACCAAGGCGTGCATGCACACATTCTGTGAACACACAATATGGGGGGCAGACACGCTAGACACTAGGGGGCGGGAATATCAGTTTCGGTTCTAACTGAAAAAATTCAAAAATGGCTGTTTTGGTTTCAAACTGCAGGGTCCAAAAATTGGGGTGTGACTTCGACGGGAAGGGGAACTGGGGTCCATCCTCCCCCATCCCCATTTCCTGACCTCGGAGGATGGGGTTGGGGGATCCACGTCCCCATCCTCCAGGGCCCATCTTTACCCCCTCCTGGGGCCCTGCCGGCTGGCATGTACTTACTGATCTTGGCCTCGGAGGATGGGGGTGAGGAGCAGCTGTCTTTGCTGCTGGCTGGGTCTCCTCTATTGTTGGGCAGCCAAAAGGGGCCACTTCCACTGTTCTGGCAGTGCCCATGCAGGGTCCATTTTCCATAATGGTTCTGGCAGCATCGGCACCATTTTGGAATAGGGCAGCCTTTCTTCACGTGCGTAAAATGGCTCTACGCATGCGCAGAAAGGCTGCCCTTTTCCAAAATGGCACTGATGCAGTCGGTGGCCATTTTGCACATGTATACTGCCAGAGCAGGGAGCTACGGCAACATGTCTTGGGAAGGCCTACCGGAGCCCAGCAGGCCTCCCAGAGCCGCATTGGCTCTGGCATGGCCACCCAGCTGTGGAGGCAGCCCAGCTCATCCTTCCAGCAGTGGAGGCAGCCCCGCCTGGTCACCTGGTAGCAGAGGAGACCCCAGCCAGCAGCAGAGGCGGCAGCTCCTTACCTCCATCCTCTGAGGCCCAGACTGGTAAGCACATGCCAGTCAGCAGGACCCCAGGGGGTGGGGGTAAAGATAAGCCCCAGGGGCTGGGAATGTGGATCCCCCCTACACTCCAAGGCCGGTAGTAGGTCCCAGGGAGTGGGGGGGTGGGGGTTAGGGATTAGGGCTGATGCGGCAGCAGCTTTTACCGCGCAATGAAAGCCTCTGCCATGCCGTTCCACTAATTGCGAAAACACTGTTTCCGCCGGAAATAGCTACCGCTGCGATATTCCGCTACAGCACTATTAGGGATGTGGTTTTTTTGTTTTTTTTCCTGTCCTGGACCCCTGTTTTCATATTCTTCAGTCTGAGTCCCCTTTCTATTAAAGTCAATGGGAAGATTTTCCATTAACTTCAATGAGAAAATTTCTGATTGAAGTCAATGGGAACAGATTTCCCATTGAGCCAAAATTTGAAAAAAGACACACACCCTCCCGTGTCCCACCGCTATGAGACACCCTGGAAAGGCTATCGCCTCTTGAGTAGCCTTAACCCACTCTCGACAGCCAGGCCATGTGATGCCCGCCAGCCGCCAGATGTTCTCCCCACCCTGGAGCAGGGCAAGCAGCACGTATCCTCAGAAAAAATCCAAGGCTGTGTTGCAGAGCAGCCTTACCGCCAACTGGGGTAAGTCTACCCAAGGCACGACTGCCTGTGTGCCAAGGCCCTCAAAGGCTCCACGACGGGCCTTTGAGAAGTGAGCACTCTTGCCTGTCATGTGTGGCAATGTCATGGCCAGAAGTGGGAGTAAGGTTGGGCATGGGGAGGGACACGGGGCAGGGCCAGGTGCCTACTCGTGTGGCCTGCGCCTCGGCCCACCGTCAGCCATGACAGCAGCTCCAACAGCAGCAGGCCCACCCATCTTCCCTGTGACCATCTTTCCAGCTCCTCACGCTTGCCCTGCAGTGTGGTGGCTATGCTTGAATGCCACAGGGCTGCGCAGGGGTCAGGATCTCATGTAGCTGCACCTGTGTGCGCTCACTGCATATATGGTGTGTATATTTCACACACTTAGTGCACATTATGTTCATATGTTGCATGTGGACATAACGTCAACAGGTGTCTGAATGTGTGTTTTGACCTTGATACGAACACCGGTTTGGCCCTGTGTTCACCATGTGGTGCTGCTTAGACACACAGCCCATCTTAGGGCAAAACGGTCTTTTGCTCATCACCCGATCTCAGCACACAAGCACTGCCACCTCGTTCCCTGTGTTGTACCTGTTAACACGCCATGCAATAACATTAGACACAATGTTTTAAATAAATAAATAAATAAAATAAACATTGGCCACGTGTTCAGTCAAAACACGCAAATTGTCCTTGTGATGCAATGGTGTTCACATCATGTGTTCAACGGTTGACCAAATTGGTGTCGGGATTGTTATGGTGCTTACGCACAACAGCCAAGCACATGCTTAGGGGGGTTGACACTCAATCTTTGTTATGTATAAAGACACCCAATGACTGTATATTTTCCCAACCTTCTGTCTTTGAGGACAATGGGTATTTTCAAAAGTGACAGCAACACAGGTTAACCCACTTTAGCACGGGTTAAACTGGGTGCCACCGTCATGTTGAAAGGCGGCCATCAGACGTTGGCACAATCTGGGTCCCGACTATGGTGGGGACTAGCCCAGTCTGTGACTCAGGGAAATCCCCAAGTCACAGCCCGCACTAGCCCCCTCTGCAGTCAGGAACTAGTCACCAGACCCAGAGTAAAACGGGCTATCCAGAGGGGTGGTGGCGGCCAGCCGCCATGGCAGCTGTCATTGGCTACCATGGCTGCCTATCAGCCGGGGGTGGGGGCACTTCATGTCAGGGCCGGCCCCAGGCATGTGCCACATGTGCGGCTGCACATGGCCCCGCAGCTAGCTGGGGCCCGCACTTGCCTGGTTGGGCAGCAGACTGCAGCCAGCTTCTCCCACAGAAAGTGATTCTTCCTCCCCTCCCTGGCTCCAGACCCCATCCCTCACCTGCCTCTGCCTTCTAGTAGTGCTGCAGCTGCAGCAGCAGCAGCTGGGACACTGGATCGGACTGGGAGATAAGGCTGTTTACAAA
Source organism: Sphenodon punctatus (assembly GCA_003113815.1). Taxonomy (NCBI): domain Eukaryota; kingdom Metazoa; phylum Chordata; class Lepidosauria; order Sphenodontia; family Sphenodontidae; genus Sphenodon; species Sphenodon punctatus. The sequence continues at coordinate 1,019,481 of QEPC01009250.1, forward strand.
CAGCTCCTCCCCACGTGCTGATCAGAAGGTTGCTACCTTGTAAAGAAGGTTCTTCGAGATGGCTTCCAACATTCTCACAACTGGGTTGTGCGCGCTCACCCTGTTCAAATAATAGACCACATGATGGTCTTGAGCTCCTCTGGTATAAAAAGAACCCTCCCCCTCTGAATGACAGTTCCTTTCAACCCTTTCTAGAAATATAAGAAAAGAATTCCATGCGGGGCTGGAAGGGTGGGTGTTGTGAGAATGTTCGGAGCCATCTCAAAGAACCTTGTTTGCAAGGTAGCAACCTTCTGTTCTTCTTCGAGTGGCTCCTCACATGATATTTTTACATGGCTCCGCCGGGTGGGGAGTCCGTGGGCGCGCCAGTGCATGGATGGGGCATGCACACAGCTGCACACACATCCCCACTCACCCACCACTCATCCACACCCACATAGTAACCACCATTTCCCCCGGTTGCTCCGTGCGTGGGGATGAGTGGGGGGGTGAGTGGGGATGCGTGTTAGGCGAGCGCGCACGCACCCCCACTCACCATGGGCGCGTGCACCACGTCATTCACATGGGGTTCCCCCACCCATGAACACACAGAAATCTGCGTGTTTACGGCTGGGAGGAGAGACCCGTGTAAAAAGGGCCACATTCTCACAACTGTCTTACTTATACTATCTTAGGTAGGAATTTAGGATGTAAAGCAATATCTATTCTGTCTTGGAAAATAAATCTGCAAATATGGTTCTGAGATTATTATGGCTGCTATTTCACTAACTCTTCTTAATGAAGTTATTGCTAACAGGAATACTGTCTTTAAACCCGCACCCCATAACCAGTTCATTTGCACCCCCATATAATCAATTCACGCTGCCCCGTGGGCACAAATTAAATGGTTATGGGTGGGGGCAGCGTGAATAGATTATATGGGGGCGGGGGCAGAAATGAACTGGTTATGGGGTGGGGGCAGCATGAACTGATTATGGGGGCACAACTGAACTGGTTATATGTCTCTTTTCATGGCATAATGCGCTTAATAAGCTAGCTGCATTTTGGGTGTCTTGTGTGTGTGATAGCAGCACCTCTGGACTGGTCACACCGCATGCGTGCACAAGGCACAGGCGGCACTGGCAGCAAGAAGCAACAGGCCCTGGAGGCCAGACTGGCTAAGCTCACCCCCTGGCCCCTCCTCCAGTAAGGCAGTGGACGCAGTCAGTCTCTCTGTGCCTGTGTCACTGCCCGCTTGGCTGCCCCTGCAGTGGAACCACTCCTGGGGAGTGGTGGTAGACACTCGGCTGGGGAGGGGGGGAAGCATTAGGAGGCCATGCTTCTCCATGGTTGCTCGGAGAGGTGGAGAATGGGAATCCTTCCTGTCCAGAGGGAGTAAGTTTTATGTAAATGTATACATTTGCATAATTAGGTGGTGCCTAATTATGCAAATTAGGCCCCGCACCAAGACTTCGCACATGGTCTCACAAACCCTGGGGCCGGCCCTGCTTCACATACTACTGTGACGGGGCTGCACGGATGCACATTCGTGCATCCTCCCACCCCTTCCCTGGCCGCTGGAATGTTTGTTTGGCAGCAGGGCCGAGTCCCAGCCAGAGTGAGGCCTCCCACCACTGCCCAGATTAGTCCGTGGCAGCGACAGGAGCCATCACTTTATATCAGTGATAATACCATACTCCCAGTTTCTCAGATGCTACTGAAAGACTGTACACACATATCTTATCCAGGGAATGGAACCAGTCAATTTTTCAATTCAGTCCTATTTTGGGTAGAGCTGTGACTGAAGTTGTTCTGGTGCTGTTCTGATTCAGGCCAATATTGGTCTGATAAGTGATTCGGCCCAGCCTACATAAAAATCCTGCCAGATGTTTTTAAGCTCTCATAACGCTCCTCCTGTGGGACAGGCTAGCATGGGAATTTGGAAAGGGAAAAGACAGCCTTGGTCCAATGTACCACATCACTGTTGTTTAGTCAAACATTTGAACCGATAACTCGAATTTTTTTGGGGGTGTCAGGTTCAGCAAAGACTTTCAAATAATGATTCTGGTTCTGTTCTGGTTCAAGAAAAGAAAAGAAAAAAGATTCAAACGGGTTTTTGGTCCAGGTTCAGTTCAACTCTCTGATCCCCCACAGACTGATCACTGCTGTTTCTTTGCATACTGTAGTGTCCTAGCCTTCCAGGTCCCCTTCTCCCATTATAACTAATCCAAGCACATGTGCCTGCAACTTCTCAATATCATGAATGTATCCCTCTCTCCCTATGATCCACTCCCTCTTGTCTCCCCACCCTTGTCCAACCTACATTGTAAACCCCTTGGAGCAGAGACCTGTTTTTAACCATGACCTTTCGGCACCAGAACACATAAGAACATAAGAACACTGCTGATACCCTCCATCCAGTACAATCTGTTACCTGAGGTCTGTGTACTCATATCTTCACCACATGGACCAACCAGCCATCATTCTTGATGTAACCAAGCCAAGCGCGTGCACCCGGGACCTCGCATCCTCATGAATGTCACACTCCTTGTCTCTCCCTCTGTTCCCCTTCCTTCGTCTCCCCCCCATCCTCTCAGATTGTAAGCCCTAGGGCAGGGACTGTGTCTATTTAATTACTTTGTAAAGCGCCAGGAACATTGTTGGCGCTATATAAATGTTTGATAATAATAATAATAATAATAATTAATAAATAACATAAGAAGTGCCATACTGGGTCAAACCAATGGTCCATCAAGCCCAGCATCCTGCCTTCAACCGTGGCCAGTCACAGGGGCCTGGGAGAAGCACCCAACAGGTCACCATGCTATCCATTCCCTGTGGGTCATCCCCAGGCTCCTGACAGTATTATTAATTATTATTATTATTATAATAATTTATATAGCTCCAGTCGTGTGACCTGGTGCTGTACAGAACATAGAAATGGACGCGGTCCCTGCCTGTGGCTTACAATCTAAAAGACAAGTAGGGGGAGACAGGGAGAGGGGACAGTGGGAGAGACAGGGGAGAAGACAGACAAACATTCAAGCGGGTGCGAAG
>QEPC01009250.1:1025641-1072733 GCA_003113815.1 Sphenodon punctatus
GGGGCCTGGGCTGGGCCCTCCCAGGGGGTGGGGCCTCGCTCACCTGCAGGGGATGAGCCCTGCTGTTGCTGTTGCTGTTGCTATGGCGGCTGGGGGCTTATAAATTTATTATTTATAAAAGTCCCCTTCGCCGCCGAAATGGCAGCGACAGGGCATTTGTCAAGCCCCCCCCTTAGGGAAATGAGCACGGGGGTGGGGTGGAAGGAAGGTCCTGAGCCACGGCTGGTGAGCATGCTAGAATGCTCACCAGCTGTAAGCCCTGTTGCCGGCCAGAGAGGAGCGCAGCTGTACCTGTGTGGGAAAACGTGGCCCCGCCCCTTTCAGGCGGGGAAGGGTCATGAGGACTTGGAGCCGGCATTCGGCTTGTGAATCCAATAGAGTCAGGCCCACCCAACCCACCCTCTAGTACTGTGGTCAAAAGACTGGTTACCGATAGAGGGGCTAAGGAGGAATTTTGGCGATTAGCCCAATTATGGGATTGCAGGTTTCGCCTCCTTGACAGTGCTGAGTAGGTTAAATAGGTTGTTTAGTTAATGGATATGCAATTCAATTGGCTTCAACAATTTGGATTATTTGAAAGAGATAATGGAAATCAGTAGAAAACAATTCAGATTCGGATAACTAGAAAGAATGCCTTAATGAAGACAAGAGGAATAAAACGTCGCATTCTGCAGGGGTCCAGTATGTGATTGTAGGTAAATAGGAATAAGTAGGATAGGATGAGACATCTCCTTAAGAGATGGGTATGTGATACCCAGCGTGATGCAGGGCGCAGCACACGCTGGGGTCATGACCCTGGGAGGAGTGGTTTTTGGAAGGCCGGAAAGAGCATGCGCTGTCCACCGGACTGAAAGCCACTTACCTTCTGGCTCGTGCCCAGGGTTGGGCTTGTTCCTCCAGTTTTTCGGCCAGAGCCTTTGTGTTGTCGAAGGGGGAACGGTTTGGAACAGCACTGACACTGGAGGGCACATCCATGCCAGTGCCAAGTTTATACGGTTATTTATTAGCTAGCATACTGGACCCGGAATTGCCGGGCAATTTCCCCACCGGCCTCTCAAGTTATCTAGAATAAAGAATGCAGCCAGCGTTTTGAACCAAATAAGGTCTCTGTGTCTCATTGGGTGCGCTGGCAAGTATTCTTTTTTATTTGCATGAAGAAGAAAGCTATAATATTCATTTGTCCTTGGCACACACACAGTTTGTTCTTATAATCTTAAGAATGCATAGACCCCAAGATGGATCCTCCGTAGACCTAGATTGCCAGGGACTTTGAATCTTAGTACTATGAAGGGAAGACTTTCCTCCTCCCTTTCTTCATGCCAGATTTAAATCAGCCTTATCTAGGACCCAATTCTGTAAGATGCTGCACTCCCATCAACAAGTCAGAATGGATAGTACTTGGCTCTTGAGCCTTGAAGCAACAGCTGTTAGCTATTCTAGACTGACTTGCTACACTGTCATTGTAGCCCTCAATTGAACAGAAAGATGCAATAAATGTATTGCATGGCTCTATCATATTTGAGTGTTCTAAAACCTCACTGAAAGAGTCTTGCATGAACTATCATTGTTATCCATCCCATACCTTCATATCAGCAGTTAACATTGCTTGACTACAGTAATGTACAATGAATGAAGGGGAAAAAATTAACCTTTATCTCCTGCAGTGAGATGCAGATTATTATTATTATTATTATTAACAAACATTTATATAGCGCCAGCAGTGTACCTGGCACTTTACAAAGTAATAAAATAGACACGGTCCCTGCCCCTAGGGCTTACAATCTGAGACAGGAGCTGGGGGAGAGACATAGGAAGGGGAACAGAGGGAGAGACAAGGGGTCTAACATTCATGAAGATGCGAGGTCTTAAGTGCACGTACTTGGCTTGGTTACAATGATCATCATTTATGACCCTTCATTTTGTACCTGTATGTTTCCTCTCCCTACCTATAGCATTTCAGGTTTACTTCTACCAAATCACCTCTGTTCTCTGCAACTTCTCCTGTTCTAACTTGTCCAGGTATATTTACTGAAGTCCCATCGTTTGCTACTCAGGTTTTTGGTGCAATCTAAGAACCTGATCGCATTTTTAGCATGCATCACAGATAATACTACCCAACAAAAGCCATGAGGTAACCATGCAAGATGCAGGTGGTAGTTTTGGCTTGTTGAACCGTCTAGTAATCCAGAAGTCCTCAATGCAGTTACACAGAATATTGCTTGAGTACCGTTCATAACAGTAAAGGGTTTTGCTCCTCAGTCCTATCTGGCTAATAGCTGCTAATGGAACTATCTTCCAGAAACTTGTCCAAACCTCTTTTAAACTCAGCCATACTGCTGGTCTCGACCACCTCCCCTGGCAGTAAATTCCACAACCTAATTGTACGCTGAGTGAAAAAATACTTTCTTTTGTTTGTTTTTACTCTGCCACCTGTGAGTTTCATGGAGTGTCCCCTAGTTTTAGTACTAGTTGAGAATAGCCGTTCCCTGTTTACAAGTTCCACACCACTCATGATTTTATAGACGTCTAGCATATCTCCTCTCAGCTGTCTCTTTTCCACATTGCTGATGCTGAAATAATACATTCATAATAATAATTAATAACAATTAATACATATGATATGGAATGAATTCTAGGGACCATGTACACAGAAGCTAGAACTAGACTCACAAGGTTCTCTCAGTTCACATGGTTCACAACGTTCATTATTTGGCCTCCTGTCAGAGCCAATGACAAACACTTCCCAAAGATTTAACCCGTATTTGTTTGGGAAGTTATTATAGTAATAATAAATAGTATTTATTATAATATTAATAATAAAAATTAAGTGATAGAAATCATATCTCATGCACCACAGACAGAGATATACAGATTACCCAACTGCAAAATAAATAAAATGATTGCACGCCTTTGATCACCTCACCTACCTTCTGCCCACTGAACCATCCGTCTTCCCTGGGGCTTCTGATGATATACCAAGCTTCTACACAGCCTCAAACGCCTGCCATTTAAAAAAAAATAAAAAAATACTGCAAGAGAAATGTGTCCAAAGGAATTTCCCCTCCACACACAGAAAATTCATAGTGCCATGGAAGTACAGGGAGGGACCCGAGCTGACTGCATTTCCCGCATTGGTTAGAAGCAAGTGTGGGACACGATCACCCCCTGGAACATTCACTCATTTATTGCCTTCCAGGTCAGCACCAAGACAGCACCAAGTGGATCCTTGCTGTCTGGGCCTGAGAGTATCAGAGGCATGTTCCCTTTCAGCTCCCATGGCAATTCTGATTGTTACAGAGAATTCCTGAGTTTTTATCTAATTTACAGACTCTTCATTACAAGTACTTAAGTGGTCACAATTGTCTTTGGGGCATGAGGTTAGGGTGGATCAGTTCCATCCTGATTGCCTTTATCTCAAGGCCAGGTAGGACACCTATTAATCAGAGGGAGGAGGGTGGGGTAGCGAGAGTTTTAAACTTTTCACCCTCTCCTATCTCCCAGGGAGGGGGGTTAGAAGTCTTATTCACAGGGTTAGTTTGTGGATTTGGGTCCATGCCTGCCATACACCCCCCTCCCCCCAAAGCTCTTGTTGTATGAACAAGACTAACGAATGGTACCCACCCACACAGACGTGCTCCTGACCTATTGCAGAGGCCGCAATAGGGCATGGAAGGGCAGGTGGTCTCTCAGATATATGGGTCCCAGACTATTTAGGGCCTTAGGTTCCCCACCCCTAGCTTACAGACAGACATCTCACCTTGATATCATGGCAATGTAAAGTATGGCCAAGATATTTCAGGCAGGGGTGTAACCAGAAAGGAAAGAGTCCCACTTCTGGGAAACCCTGCCACTTTCCTGGCTTGGCAGTGCCAATCCTCCACTGTGCCTGCAAGGGGTGAAGTGGGGGCTCTCAGACACCCCCAACTAACTCACAGCCACAGCAGCCAACCCAGAAAGGCTACAAGGAGCAGGCCAGGTGGAGCATAGCCGGAGGCTCGCAAGTGCTTGCATGGGAGCAAGTAGGTCCCCCGGCCCAGCCGGTCCTTGCGACTCCAACAGACTTGTCAAACCAACTGAAGCAGAAGGGGCAGTTGGCTGGCACCTCTTCCTCTTTGCCTGCACAGAACAATTGGTTCCTGGGTGACCAATTGCTCTCTGCAGGCAAAAGGGAAGAGGTGTCACTGGGCCATTTTGTAATTACACCAGCACACCTTGTGCCCATCTCCACTTAACTTCGGGTCATTTTATGACCATGCATTTTATTGCATGGTTTGTCATAGAGAGCTGGGCTCTTATCTCATTCCTCTGTCTATAAAGTGACCTTCAAGCAGTGACTTTTCACTGCCGGGGCAATGTAATTATACAGCAATGTGCATGGTGCATTGGTGTCGTACAGTCATGATTTTTTGAGACAAGTGCTTACAATCTAGGATAAACACAGATACAAACATTCCTGATTTACAGATGGGGAGCTCAGGCTGACAGAGAATGACTTGCCCAGGGCCACCCAGTGAGTTTCTAGCTAAAGTGGGATTTGAACCCTGGTCTCAGTGCAGCACCTTCTCCACTAGGCAACACTGGCTTGAATGAGAATGAGTCCCATGTGAACTAGGAGCGCACGCCTGCAAGGTATCTTCTCACATGCTTAGAGTTAAGTCACTGGGTGTCACTAGAAGTCAGAGTCAACACATGCAAATTCAACACGTGTTGAAATCAATGATGTGATCTTGCAGGAGCAGACATTTAAGCTGATGCATGTTTGAAACTACCTGATAGTAAAGACCAATCTGCCACCCTACACCAGCATATTTCTCTGCCTCAGGACTGCCTGTTAGTAGGTCGGGGAGAATTAGACAGGGAGGATCATGTTCAGTCTGTCTAATGAGATGTTCCAGAAAAGAGCCTGCACAACGCCTTTTGCATTACCATTCAGATGAAGAGAGAAATATATTTTGCACATTGAAAAGAGAGCAAAGAAATGAATTTAAGAACTAGATATTTAAAAGCTGGAAGGCCTTGCTGTCGGATAACCACAACGTCAAATGCTCGTGGGTTAAGTGGCTCTAAAATCCTTGGCAGCTGTCCTCTTTAAACCTGACAGAATGGCTTAACAAACAAAGCCTTCTTGTTTGTCAACCATGTGGGACTTCAGTGCACTGTATCTTCTCAAGTTTCCCAGGATACCTTGGCACAAGACTGAAACCAGCGAGAAATGTGCCTGTAAGGAATTTTAACTCTAACGGGTGAGGAATATCATTGCATCTCAGGTAAATGTCAATTCTCCAGATCTAAGGAAGGACACCGAACACCGACTGCTGCTACAGAGGTTCATGAAGTACCATTCCTCCACCTTACCAGTGTACCTGACAGCCCCGCTCTGCTGGCAAGTGCAAATTATGGGATATGGGAAGGCAAAGTTGGGGCCTAATTTTATTAGCCGGGTTTCTTATATAAACAAGGTTCAGACAGCGGGTGGAAACAGAAGTGATGACAAAAGAGTAGGAACCCGGCCTGGGTTGGGATGGGAAGCTGCCACTGACATAGTCCAGACTGGGTTGCTCAAAAATGTTCCTGTAGCTGGTCACCCAGGAGGGTGGGGAGATGCACAAATGTGCAGGCAGGCAACCCTGCCCCTGCACTGCACTCAGCCTCCCACCCTCCAGCATAACAGACAGTCATGGTGGGCCCAGTCAGGGCCAGGCCATGGCAGGCCACACCATATGTGATAGGGATGGACGAACACCATTCAGAAGTTCGGCGTTCGGTCCAAACTCGGCCTGTTCGGACGACCGAACCCGAACCCGAACTGACCAAACCGAACTCAATTCTGAACGCCGAAATGACCGAACAGTTCCGAAACGACCTCTCCTTCCCTTCTCCATTTCTCCCTCCAAAATAATGTTTATATATATATATATATATATATATAAAACATTATTACTGCTGCTGCCTGCTGCCACTCCCCTGGCATGGCCCCTCCTGTCTCTGGCACATGCCCCATTGCCTCCCCTACGGGCAGCAGAACAACCTCTCCTTCCCTTCTCCATTTCTCCCTCCAAAATAATGTTTTTATATATATATAAATCGTTCTGCTGCCCGTAGGGGAGGCACTGGGGCATGTGCCAGAGACAAGAGGGGCCATGCCAGGGGAGTGGCAGCAGGCAGCAGCAGTACCCAGAGGCAGAGCACATACATCACCACCCCCCAAATTCAGCAGGCCTGCTTTAGGGCAACAGGCTTCAGTGGCTCAGTGTCGCCTCCTGGCAGTGCCCTCCTCCACTGCCACGCAGGGCACTGGAAGGCCTGCAGGACTTGAGGCTGTGTCTGTCTCTGCTGCTGGTGGTGCTGGAGCAGGTGCTGGTGCTGCTTCTGATGTTCCTCCACGGTCACTGATGTCCTCCACTGTCGAGGTGATCCCCAGCAGTCCAGAGGTGGTGGATCCCACCCCGGCTGCTAGAGGCAGGGCCTGATCCCCAGGCAATGGCAGTAGGGAGAGGACTAGCAGCAGCAGCACTAACAGCTACAGAGAGGGGCACAGGGAGAGTGCCAGCAGTATGGTGGGCACAGGCAGTCTAGCCTCAGGGTCCCAGTACTCCCCGGGACATCACCGTGATTGCAGACAGTGAGTCAGAGGCAGACACTAGTGCCGCAGAGATGTCTGGAGCTGAGGCGATGAATAAGCCTCCTCCCAGAGCTGTGTCGCCAGAGCCACCAAGTTCTCCTTGTAACAGCAGCGCTGGCAGCAGTGCATCACCCGGGGCGGGCAAGAAGGCAGGAGGTTGGAAAAAATCCTCAGTCTGGGATCATTTTAAGCAGGTGCGGGCAGATGATCCCAGCGAAGTGCAGTGCACGTTGTGCAATAAGGTGGTGAAGCGTGGGCAGGTGCTCACCAATCTTGGGACAACTGCAATGGCGAGGCACCTGAAGTCATGCCACAGTGCTCTGCTGCTCAGCGGGAAGGCAGGGGAGGTGCATGCCAGTGGGTTCCCAACTGCAGCGTCCAGTCTCCTTGCTCCTTCAGCAGGCCAGCGTCCTGCACCAACTGCTGTTGCCTCTAGCAGCAGGAGCAGTATGGGGGCAGAACAGCAGCAGGAGCCTCGCCAGCAGTGCCATCAGTCCACCATGGAGGAGCTGGGGTGGGGGGAATCAGTCAAGGTCATTGACAGGGCACTGTGGCACTGGCTTCCAAGAGAAAGCGAAGCGCCTGTTGACTGAAATGATAGCCCTGGATGGCCAGCCCTTGTCAATTGTGGAAGACAAGGGCTTCCAGTGGCTGATAGGGTTCCTGGCCCCCAACTTTAAGCTGCCTTCCCCCTCCACTCTGAGTCGGACTGTGGTGCCACCACTCTACAGGGCTTTGAAGGAGCAGGTGAGGGAGCAGCTGGCAGGGGGGGCCGCGGTCCACTTCACCACTGACCTGTGGTCCTCCACGAACACCTAGCACGCCTACCTGACAGTGACTGCACACTGGTAGCAGGACCCAGAGGCAGTGGTTGGTAGTGGCAGGAGGGGTCCTGAAACAGGATATAGGTGGGCCCTGCTTCATGCACAAGTAATGAACAGCTTCCACACATCAAGGAACCTTGAGACAGTCCTGGCCACCATTGCAAGGGAGTGGGTCACGCCAGGCGCGGCCTTCACCAAGGGGTGGGTGGTCACGGACAACGCGGCCAATATCATAAAGGCAGTCCATGATGGGGGCATCACAAGCATCCCTTGCGCTGTACACACCCTCAAGCTTGTGATGAAGGATGCTCTGGGTTTGGGGGATAAGGGGATTGGGCCAGGCACCCTTAGCTCCCTGGTCGAAAGGGGGAGGAAGCTGGCGGGGTTCTTCAACCGCAGCGTGAAGGGCAGCGAGTTCCTCTGGGAGAAGCAGGCTGAACAAGGTTCCCCGGTGCACACACTCATCCAGGATGTCTCCACCTTCCTGATGCTCGAGCGGCTTCTTGAGCAGAAAGCCACCCTGCATCAAGTGGAACTGGAGACAGACATTGAGGCACCTCCAGGGTACAACAGGGAGTGGGAGATTCCAGCTCACACGGTCTTCATCCTCAGACAGTTCCTGGTCGTGATGGAGACCATGAGCAGCTCCACTGTCACCCTCAGTCAGGTGACCCCGCTGGTCCACAGTCTCAAGAGGAGTCTGGACGAGATTCTTGGGATTGTGGCCCTCCGGGCAGGAAGCTCTCCGATGAGGCACTTGACCTGGCACGGAAGCTGAAGACAGGGCTGAGTACGCGCTTTGATGAGCTCCTGCTCTGGGAGGAATATGTCCTGGCAACCATGCTGGACCCCAGGATCAAGGGCAGCATGGCACGCGAGACGGCGGTCTATGGCCTTCTGCTGATGCAGAAGGTTCAACAGGCAGAGCGGGCCATTCAGCAAGACGCCCCTGGGGATGGTGGGAGTGGGAGCAGCGACCCCTTCCAGCCATCTGGGTCCATCCCTGCCCCCAACCCTAGTGGTAGCAGCTGCACCAGCAGCAGGATGAGCAGCAGCAGCAGGACCCCTATTGCCAGCAGCTCCTCCTGTGTGCAGGCCACTCTGGGGAGCATGGGGTCCAGCACAAAAGGGCAAGCAGCATGTTTGAGGGCAGTGGGGTAGGTGGTGCCCACCCAGAGCTACCAAAGGGAGTATGATGGCGCCTCAGCAGCAGTGGAGACCTACCTGGAGGAGGAGCCATGCATTGATCCCAGCAGTGATCCCTTAGCCTACTGGGCCGGCAAGGCCAACGTGTGGNGCAGCAGCAGTAACCAGAGCACATCACCACCCCCCAAATTCAGCAGGCCTGCTTTAGGGCAACAGGCTTCAGTGGCTCAGCGTCGCCTCCTGGCAGTGCCCTCCTCCACTGCCACGCAGGGCACTGGAAGGCCTGCAGGACTTGAGGCTGTGTCTGTCTCTGCTGCTGGTGGTGCTGGAGCAGGTGCTGGTGCTGCTTCTGATGTTCCTCCACGGTCACTGATGTCCTCCACTGTCGAGGTGATCCCCAGCAGTCCAGAGGTGGTGGATCCCACCCCGGCTGCTAGAGGCAGGGCCTGATCCCCAGGCAATGGCAGTAGGGAGAGGACTAGCAGCAGCAGCACTAACAGCTACAGAGAGGGGCACAGGGAGAGTGCCAGCAGTATGGTGGGCACAGGCAGTCTAGCCTCAGGGTCCCAGTACTCCCCGGGACATCACCGTGATTGCAGACAGTGAGTCAGAGGCAGACACTAGTGCCGCAGAGATGTCTGGAGCTGAGGCGATGAATAAGCCTCCTCCCAGAGCTGTGTCGCCAGAGCCACCAAGTTCTCCTTGTAACAGCAGCGCTGGCAGCAGTGCATCACCCGGGGCGGGCAAGAAGGCAGGAGGTTGGAAAAAATCCTCAGTCTGGGATCATTTTAAGCAGGTGCGGGCAGATGATCCCAGCGAAGTGCAGTGCACGTTGTGCAATAAGGTGGTGAAGCGTGGGCAGGTGCTCACCAATCTTGGGACAACTGCAATGGCGAGGCACCTGAAGTCATGCCACAGTGCTCTGCTGCTCAGCGGGAAGGCAGGGGAGGTGCATGCCAGTGGGTTCCCAACTGCAGCGTCCAGTCACCTGGCTCCTTCAGCAGGCCAGCGTCCTGCACCAACTGCTGTTGCCTCTAGCAGCAGGAGCAGTATGGGGGCAGAACAGCAGCAGGAGCCTCGCCAGCAGTGCCATCAGTCCACCATGGAGGAGCTGGGGTGGGGGGAATCAGTCAAGGTCATTGACAGGGCACTGTGGCACTGGCTTCCAAGAGAAAGCGAAGCGCCTGTTGACTGAAATGATAGCCCTGGATGGCCAGCCCTTGTCAATTGTGGAAGACAAGGGCTTCCAGTGGCTGATAGGGTTCCTGGCCCCCAACTTTAAGCTGCCTTCCCCCTCCACTCTGAGTCGGACTGTGGTGCCACCACTCTACAGGGCTTTGAAGGAGCAGGTGAGGGAGCAGCTGGCAGGGGGGGCCGCGGTCCACTTCACCACTGACCTGTGGTCCTCCACGAACACCTAGCACGCCTACCTGACAGTGACTGCACACTGGTAGCAGGACCCAGAGGCAGTGGTTGGTAGTGGCAGGAGGGGTCCTGAAACAGGATATAGGTGGGCCCTGCTTCATGCACAAGTAATGAACAGCTTCCACACATCAAGGAACCTTGAGACAGTCCTGGCCACCATTGCAAGGGAGTGGGTCACGCCAGGCGCGGCCTTCACCAAGGGGTGGGTGGTCACGGACAACGCGGCCAATATCATAAAGGCAGTCCATGATGGGGGCATCACAAGCATCCCTTGCGCTGTACACACCCTCAAGCTTGTGATGAAGGATGCTCTGGGTTTGGGGGATAAGGGGATTGGGCCAGGCACCCTTAGCTCCCTGGTCGAAAGGGGGAGGAAGCTGGCGGGGTTCTTCAACCGCAGCGTGAAGGGCAGCGAGTTCCTCTGGGAGAAGCAGGCTGAACAAGGTTCCCCGGTGCACACACTCATCCAGGATGTCTCCACCTTCCTGATGCTCGAGCGGCTTCTTGAGCAGAAAGCCACCCTGCATCAAGTGGAACTGGAGACAGACATTGAGGCACCTCCAGGGTACAACAGGGAGTGGGAGATTCCAGCTCACACGGTCTTCATCCTCAGACAGTTCCTGGTCGTGATGGAGACCATGAGCAGCTCCACTGTCACCCTCAGCCAGGTGACCCCGCTGGTCCACAGTCTCAAGAGGAGTCTGGACGAGATTCTTGGGATTGTGGCCCTCCGGGCAGGAAGCTCTCCGATGAGGCACTTGACCTGGCACGGAAGCTGAAGACAGGGCTGAGTACGCGCTTTGATGAGCTCCTGCTCTGGGAGGAATATGTCCTGGCAACCATGCTGGACCCCAGGATCAAGGGCAGCATGGCACGCGAGACGGCGGTCTATGGCCTTCTGCTGATGCAGAAGGTTCAACAGGCAGAGCGGGCCATTCAGCAAGACGCCCCTGGGGATGGTGGGAGTGGGAGCAGCGACCCCTTCCAGCCATCTGGGTCCATCCCTGCCCCCAACCCTAGTGGTAGCAGCTGCACCAGCAGCAGGATGAGCAGCAGCAGCAGGACCCCTATTGCCAGCAGCTCCTCCTGTGTGCAGGCCACTCTGGGGAGCATGGGGTCCAGCACAAAAGGGCAAGCAGCATGTTTGAGGGCAGTGGGGTAGGTGGTGCCCACCCAGAGCTACCAAAGGGAGTATGATGGCGCCTCAGCAGCAGTGGAGACCTACCTGGAGGAGGAGCCATGCATTGATCCCAGCAGTGATCCCTTAGCCTACTGGGCCGGCAAGGCCAACGTGTGGCCAGCCCTGTCGAAAGTGGCCAAGGGTATCCTGTCGTGCCTACCAACCAGTGTCCCCAGCAAGAGGGTGTTGTCCATGGCGGGGGACCTTTGCTCCCCGCACCGCCTGAGACTGGGGGCCAAGTTGGTGGAGCAGTTGCTGTTCATGAAGGTGAACCTTCCACTGCTGGGATTCCCCGAGCTGCCCCTGGACAAGGAGTGATGGTGCAGTGGCACATGCCATCCCATGCCAGGGGCAGTCTTGGGATGGGACTCCTCCTCCTCCTCAATCTGGGCTAGGGCTACTGCTACTGCTCCTGTGCTGCCTCTCTCTCTCTCTCTCTCATACTAGATGGCCTCGGCCACCATATCTGACTGACATCATGACGCAGGGTGGCATTGGGAAACAAACTGTAAGCCTGCCAGCTGGCCTATGGCTAGCTACATGATCTTTGCCCGCCTATGTGACGCTGACTGGCTCTCGCTCTCTCGTGCTGCACAGTCTTTGCTAGCCTATCTAAGTGCCCTGCTGCCAATGTCCCAGCCTGCCTGCCCTACTGCCACTCATTCCATGCTGCCTGTCTGCCCAACCAGCTTGCCGCCAAGCTTAAAATATGTCTCAGTCTGCCTTCCTGCCTCCCACGCCAAGGTGCCTATCTGCCCACCCAGGTTGCCTAGCTCAAAGCCTGCCCAAGCCCACCTTCCCTACTGCCTCTCATACCATGCTGCCTGCACGCACACACGCATGCCCAGGTTGCAAAGCTTGAACTCTGCCTCAGTCTGCCTGCCTTCTGCTCATGCCATGCTGCCTGCCAGCCCCCCTGCCTGCCCAAGTAGTCTAGATCAAAGCCTGCCTCAGTCTGCCTGCCTCTCATGCCACGATGCCCGCCCGTCCGCCCAGGTGGCCTAGATCAAAGCCTGCCTCAGTCTGCCTGCCTCTCATGACACAGTGCCTGTCTGCCTACCTTGGCAACCCTGGGCAACCCTGGCACAGCGCCTGTTAGTTTTCAGAATGCACACACTGGTTTGTCATCACTGGTCTGGTAATCCCGCCGCTGCTGTCTGCTGGTCCATGGGTGCTCTGTCCTGGCCAGTCCAAATATGCCCACAGAATCCTGCTGCTGCTGCCATTTGCTGCTATATGGGAGCTATTCCCTGGCAAATCCAACCATCCTGGCTCCATGGGTGCTGTGTACAAGCAAATCCTGTTGCTGTTGTCTCTGCTGTTCCACGGGTTCTGTGCCCGGGCAACCCAATGTCTGCTGCTGCTACTGCCAATGCTGCCTCTGCGGTCCGTGCCACAGGTCCTGTGCCCAGGCAATCCAATGTCTGCACCAGCTGCCAATGCTGCCTCTGGGAAATCCAATGCCTGCTGCCAATGCTGCCTCTGCTGTCTGTTCCATGGGTTCTGTGCCCCGGCAATCCAATGTCTGCTGCTGCTGCCAATGCCGCCCATGCTGTCTGTGCCATGGGTTCTGGGGCCTGTCATTCCACTCACAGAGAGCCATCATTCAACTGCACCAAGAAACAGCCACTCCAGCCCCAGGACCCGCCGTCAGGGTTCTGGGGCCAAGTTACAGGCAGGGAGGGCTGTGGCCAATACCNAGCTGCCCCTGGACAAGGAGTGATGGTGCAGTGGCACATGCCATCCCATGCCAGGGGCAGTCTTGGGATGGGACTCCTCCTCCTCCTCAATCTGGGCTAGGGCTACTGCTACTGCTCCTGTGCTGCCTCTCTCTCTCTCTCTCTCATACTAGATGGCCTCGGCCACCATATCTGACTGACATCATGACGCAGGGTGGCATTGGGAAACAAACTGTAAGCCTGCCAGCTGGCCTATGGCTAGCTACATGATCTTTGCCCGCCTATGTGACGCTGACTGGCTCTCGCTCTCTCGTGCTGCACAGTCTTTGCTAGCCTATCTAAGTGCCCTGCTGCCAATGTCCCAGCCTGCCTGCCCTACTGCCACTCATTCCATGCTGCCTGTCTGCCCAACCAGCTTGCCGCCAAGCTTAAAATATGTCTCAGTCTGCCTTCCTGCCTCCCACGCCAAGGTGCCTATCTGCCCACCCAGGTTGCCTAGCTCAAAGCCTGCCCAAGCCCACCTTCCCTACTGCCTCTCATACCATGCTGCCTGCCCGCCCGTCCAGATTGCAAAGCAGATTGCCTCAGTCTGCCTGCCTTCTGCTCATGCCATGCTGCCTGCCAGCCCCCCTGCCTGCCCAAGTAGTCTAGATCAAAGCCTGCCTCAGTCTGCCTGCCTCTCATGCCACGATGCCCGCCCGTCCGCCCAGGTGGCCTAGATCAAAGCCTGCCTCAGTCTGCCTGCCTCTCATGACACAGTGCCTGTCTGCCTACCTTGGCAACCCTGGGCAACCCTGGCACAGCGCCTGTTAGTTTTCAGAATGCACACACTGGTTTGTCATCACTGGTCTGGTAATCCCGCCGCTGCTGTCTGCTGGTCCATGGGTGCTCTGTCCTGGCCAGTCCAAATATGCCCACAGAATCCTGCTGCTGCTGCCATTTGCTGCTATATGGGAGCTATTCCCTGGCAAATCCAACCATCCTGGCTCCATGGGTGCTGTGTACAAGCAAATCCTGTTGCTGTTGTCTCTGCTGTTCCACGGGTTCTGTGCCCGGGCAACCCAATGTCTGCTGCTGCTACTGCCAATGCTGCCTCTGCGGTCCGTGCCACAGGTCCTGTGCCCAGGCAATCCAATGTCTGCACCAGCTGCCAATGCTGCCTCTGGGAAATCCAATGCCTGCTGCCAATGCTGCCTCTGCTGTCTGTTCCATGGGTTCTGTGCCCCGGCAATCCAATGTCTGCTGCTGCTGCCAATGCCGCCCATGCTGTCTGTGCCATGGGTTCTGGGGCCTGTCATTCCACTCACAGAGAGCCATCATTCAACTGCACCAAGAAACAGCCACTCCAGCCCCAGGACCCGCCGTCAGGGTTCTGGGGCCAAGTTACAGGCAGGGAGGGCTGTGGCCAATACCTAGAAGCTGCCACCTTAGCCCCAGGACCCACCGTCATGGGTCTGGGGCCAATATGTATCTAGAAGCTGCCACTCTAGCCCCAGGACCCACCGTCACGGGTCTGGGGCCATCATTCCTCGCACGGAGACGATGTCTTTCCAACGCATCAAGAAGTGGATGGGTGTCTGCGTAACGGGCCGCCCACCACCATGGCGCCCACCCATCCCCGCACACACTTACACCCATTTGAAAAGGGCCTGTGGTGGCCCTGTTGACTTCTTCCCATCCATTCCGTCCCAGTTTGTAAATGTGCATATAAATGGATTTCAACAACATTCCAGTCTCTCTTTCTTTAAATGGAAACCCACCCAGAAAAGACTATGTAAAACAGGGGCAGGGAAGTTTTCCCATCCAGGGACCACATTGAAAATTAGAACAAGCTCCGAAGGCTGCACAGAAGTTGCGGGGTGTGTGTGTGTGCGCGTGTGCTTAAGGGTCACGCTCACGAAGACGAGGGTCCCGATTCTGTATCTTTGCCATGGATCTGTCCCTTATCCTTGGGTGCATGCCCTCATTTCTGCTGCCTTACCCTGAGCTCAGTCTTTCAGTGCTTGAGGGTAGGAATTGGATGTAGGGGCCAGATCCAAGAATTAGAAAGGAGCCACATAAAAACTAGCCATGGGACGCATTTGGTTCCTAGGCCTGAGGATCCCCACCCCCGATCTAAAACTTTTGCAACTAAAACAATTGCAACTAAATTTGGTAGAGGGGCAGAAGACCTAAAATTAAGTAGGGACGTCTAACAATAGGTGCACCTAGAAGGGAGATATGACTCCTTTTGTAGCTTAAGAATCCCATTGACTTACATTGAGCATTGTTTATTTATTTAATTGTTCCCCTAAGAAACCAGGCTTCGTTGTTGATTTTTCAGATCCCAAACTCTGTTAAGCATGTGTGTTTACAGGGGGGAAGGGGGAATGACCAAATGTGGGTGCAAAGTCAAACAGTTAGCTAGCATCACGACTTGTTACACCCTATGAGGATGGGAATGGTTCCATATTGTGCAAGGAAAATATATACTATGCCCAGGCCATAAATACATACAGTAAAAATAGACATGCAACCGCTGCAGCAGCTCCTCAACCCCACCCGGGGTAGGAAACAGCAGCCGCCCCTTCTCGGGCCAGGTCAGGGCACAGAAAAATCATGTCCATGGCCAGGGCCAGCCCCAGGCATGTGCCACATGTGCAGCCTAACAGCCAGCTGGGACCCTGTACTTGCCTGGCTGGGCAGCATGCTGCAGCCAGCATCTCCCCCAATAAGTTCTTCTGCCTACCCTCCCTGGCTGTGGTCCCCATCCCTCACCTGCCTCTGCCTGCTAGTAGTGCTGCAGCAGGGACACCAGGACACCTATAGGACTGGGAGATAAAGCTGTTTGTTTACAAACAATTCCTCCCCATGTGAGTGATCAGAAGGTTGTTGCCTTGTAAAGAAGGTTCTTCAAGATGGCTCCCAACATTCTCACAACCAGGTTGTGCATGGCATGCTCACCCTATTCAAATAATAGACCACGTGATGGTCTCAAGCTCCTCTAATATAAAAAGCACTCTCCTCCCTCAGAATGAAAGTTCCTTCCAACCCTTTCTAGGAATATAAGAAAAAAAAATCCATGTGGGGCTGGAAGGGTGGGTGTTGTGAGAATGTTAGGAGCCATCTCGAAGAACCTTGTTTACAAGGCAGCAACTTTCTGTTTTTTGAGTGCCTCCTCACCGGCTGTTTTTACATGGGTCTGCTGGGTGGGGGGTTCGTGGGCACACCAGTGCATGCACATGCATCTCCACTCACACACACACACCCCACTCACCCGCACCCACGGAGTAACTGCCGTTTCCCCCGGTTGCTCCATGCATGGGGATGAGTGGGCGGTAAGTGGGGATGTGTGTTAGGCGGGTGCATGTACGCATGCGCCCCCACTCACCTCACTCACATGTGCTGTGTCGTTCACATGGGGCTCCCCCACCCATGAACACGCAGAAATCTGTGTGTTCATGGATGGGAGAGGCCTGTGTAAAAATGGCCACATTTTCACAACTGTCTTACTTAATACTATCTCAGGTAGGAATTTAGGATGTAAAGTAATATCTAGTCTATCTTGGAAAATCTTCAGTTATGGCTCTGAGATTATTATGGCTGCTATTTCACTAACTTTTCAATAGCAATGAAGTCATCGCTAACAGGAATACTGCCTTTAAACCCCCACCCCATAACCAGTTCATTTGCGACCCCCATATAATCAATTCACGCTGCCCCAGGAGAGCAAATGAACTGGTTATGGGTGGGGGGCAGCGTGAATTGATTATATGGGGGTGGGGGCACAAATGAACTGGTTATGGGGTGGGGGCAGCATGAATTGATTATGGGGGCACAACTGAACTGGTTATATCTGTCTCTTTTCAAGGCATAATGCACTTAATAGGCTGGCTGCATTTTGGGTATCTTGTGTGTTTAATAGCAGCGCCTATGGATCGGTCGCACCGCGTGTGTGCACAAAGCACCGGTGGCACCGGCAGCAAGAATCAACAGGTCCTGGAGACCAGGCTGACTAAGCTCATCCCCCCTCCCCTAGTAAGGCAGCGGATGCAGTCAGTTTCTCTGTACCTGCCTCACTGCCCACCCGGCTGCCCCTGCAGTGGAACCACTCCTGAGGAGTGGTGGTAGACATTCGGCTGGGAAAGTTGTGGGGGAAGCATTGGGAGGCCATGATTTTCTATGGCCGCTTGGTTTTCAGAGAAACTGCGGTTGCTGAAACGGGATGGGTGGCGGTTGGAGTGACGGTGGCGTCATTTGCATGCTGAAGCTGATAGATTGCGGCATAGAGCCAGTTTACGAGCCTATGCTGTGGCTATGCGGGCAGCAAAGAGGGAGTTCTTTGCTGCCCTCATAGTGTCCGCAAAATCCCGTCCGGCGGAGCTGTTCCAGGTAGTGCGGGGGCTGGTCAGTCCGGCCTCAATCAACCTTGGAGTGGAGTTATCTACTACCCGCTGTGACATGTTTGTAGATTATTTTGTGGACAAAATTGCTCATATTCACCATGATTTCGACGCGTTTATTACACTAGGGAAACCAGAGCTTATGGAAGTCCCGTCATGTCCAGTTTTCTGGTATCAGTTTCAGTGGGTGACACCCGCCGATGCGGTGGATGTTCTTGGGGTGGTCAGGGCCACTTTTTGTGAATTAGATCCTTGCCCGTCCTGGCTGGTTAAGATCTGCCAGGAGACAATGGGGCCGTTGCTGGCTGGGGAGGTCAACGCCTCCCTGTGGGAGGGCAGAGTGCCAGGCTGTCTAAAGGAGGCAGTGGTACGGCCTTTGCTCAAGAAACTATCGCTTGACGCTGGCTCCCCTGCCAGCTATCAGCCTGTCTCTAACCTTCTTTTTTTAGGGAAGATTACTGAACAGGTAGTGGATTGGCAGCTGCAGGGGCATCTTGATCACATCTGTTTTCTTGATCCCTCTCAGTCCAGCTTTTGTCCGGGTTATGGCACCGAGACTGTGCTTGTGGCTTTGGTAGATGACCTGCGCCGAGATATGGATTGGGGTTGTTCGACCCTACTGATTCTGTTAGATCTGTGGCTGCGTTTGATACTGTTGATCATGAGATGTTGGTGACATGCCTGCGGGACTGCGCAGGAGTGGGCGGGACTGTTCTTGAATGGTTCTGCTGATTCCTGACCAGAAGAAGCCAGCGGGTGGTTCTCGGGAACTGTTTTACATCATACCGAGACCTCTCGTGTGGAGTTCCGCCGGGTTCTGTTCTGTCCCCTCTCATGTTCAACGTGTATATGCAGCCACTTGGCGAGGTGATTAGGGGGTTCAGTGTACGGTGTCATCAATATGCTGATGACACCCAACTATACCTCTCTTTTTCAACAGATCCAGGCCCGGCAGTCTCGGTGCTTACTCAGTGCCTGGCGGCTGTGAGGGATTGGAAGAGGGCTAATTGACTGTGGCTGAATCCTGACAAGAAAGAGGTGATGTTAGTGGGTAAGGCGATGGAATTGGCAGCCCCCATCATTGATGGGGTCTGTCCTCCATTGACCTCCCAGGTACGGAGTCTAGGGGTGCTCCTCAATGCACAGCTCCACCTGGATCTCCAGGTGGAGGCTGTGGCGAGGAGTGCTTTTCGCCAGTTGCATCTGGTGCGATGGCTTCGGCCATTCGTTTCGGACTCTGACCTAGCCACAGTCATCCATCCATGTTTTCATCACCTCTTGACTAGACTACTGTAACGTGGTCTACGTGGGGCTACCCATGGTGACGGCTCAGAAATTGCAGCTGGTGCAGAATGCGGTAAACCATCTCCGAGTAGGACTGGGCCACCGGGAGCATATTACACCAGTGCTCCGGTCTCTGCACTGACTGCCGGTGGTTTTCCGGGCCTGATTCAAGATGTTGGTTTTAACCTATAAAACCCTAAACTGTCTGACCCTGCCTATCTGCGGGACCGTCTCACTCCTCATGTCCTGGATCAGCCCCTGCAGTCATCCAGGGATGCCCTGCTCGAGGTCCCCCGAGTTTCTCGGGTGGCCATGCAGGAGAGGGCATTCTCGATGGCCGTGCTTCACCTAAGGAACTCCCTTCTGGTGGAGGCCCGGCTGGCCCCAGACCTCCCTTCTTTTCAGAAAAGTTGCAAGTCCTGGCTGTTCCGCCAGGCATTTGGCGGGGGAGAGGGGTGATGGGGTGGGGGGGTAGGGGTCTGTTTCCTCCTTTTTTATCTGTTTTGTTTTTATTGTCATAAGCTATCCCGAGCTGCCTGTGGCAGGAGGGGCGGGGTAATACGTTTTTAAAATAAACAAATAAATTACACATTTGCACAATTAGGTGGGGCCTAATTATGCAAATTAGGTCCCGCACCAAGACATTGCACATGGCCTCACAAACCCTGGGGCTGGCCCTGCCTGTGGCCAGAGAGCCGTCCCGCCACCTGCATGGCTCGGATACGGCAGGGAGCTCAACAAAAGTGCATGTAGGTGGCTGGCCCCGCCCTACTCCCAGCACCCCGCCATGACAGACAGCCATAGCAGCCAATGACAAGCAGCCATGGTGGCCCCCAAACCATGGCAGGCAAGACAGAGCAGAACAGATGAGCTGGCCTGCTGTGGCCTGCATGGGCGGCCTTTAGTCCAGACTTTGACCACAGCAGCATTACAGCCTAGTGAGCATGCATGACCCCCTCCATATTGATTTCTTACAGGGCCCATGCCTAGATCTGCAATGCTCCAGTTTTATTACGCTGTGCATACGCAGCTCGATGATGTTTGTGGCATGGTAGATAAGGATTGTCTCCATTCTGAGAAACTGAGGCATGGAAAATTGAAAGGATCAGAGTGAGTTTACAGTAGAAGCTGATGCTGAAGTATCACAACGATATGCTACAGTTATAGCCTCATGTTGCTCTTCTCTAGCATTTCCTATCTCATGATCGATTTTCCTCCATTTTTTAATACTGTTCAGATCCGTTATTTTTCATCTTCCAAACAGATGCTTTAAAGAAGGAAATTTAGGAACTTGTTATGTCTGTTTATATCCGTTTTAGTCAGCCATCATGAGTAAAGATTTGTCCGTGCTTGCACAACCGACTGTAGTGAAGAGTGTTGCCTCATGAAGTATCCTGAAAAGGACTGAGGTTCTAGAAGCTTCTCTGTTTAGTCATTTTCAGGTCCTTTGACTTCCATTTCCATAGAGCTTTCTGAGTTCTTGCCTTTGGAAGATTTAAACTGTCTCTTTAAAATGAGGAGAATGAAAACACATGGGATGTAGGATAGTCCACGTAATACCGCTGGCACGCCCAGGTAGAGCAATCTGGAAAGAAAGCCATACTGCATTACAGATGTGCCTAAGAGAGCATCCTTCCTAATAGAGCTTCTTATTCTGATCAGCATACTTCCTTTGAAGACAAGCAGGGGTGGCGAACATACAGCTCATGGGCCAAATATGGCCTGTGAATGGTTTTTATTTGGCCCTTTTATAATTCCTAGATTTGGCCCATGGATCCAGTTCCTACGTTCAAGCACTGAAAGGGAAGGGAGCAGAGTTGAGGGATTGTACTCAAGGATAGGAGATGGATCCACAGCATAGTTTTATGTTCTGGGCTTCCTTCTTCCAACCCAACTCCTACCCAAGCTCCGCTACCCAGTCTGCAGAGCTTGTATTCATTTTCAGAACAGCCTGTGGGGGGGTTAAATTCCCCACCATTGCTCTAAAGACATTGGGTGTTTTTACACACACATTTCTCCTGCACATTTGCTGTTACATCCTGAACTTTCTGTGTGTCTAAATCACTCACCCAGATCTTAAACATCTGACTTTTGAACTTCTGCATAGAACATCTCCCAGAACTTTTGTGTGTAAAAGGTTCTCCTGCTTTGCTCCAGGCAGCTGTGGTCACTTGGTTTCCATGGCAGCCTGTCACATCTACAGCTGTGGCTACTTTAGGCTGCCTCGGGGCAGTGTGTATGTGAAAAATGCATTCAGAACTTACTTGTGGACTTGTAAACCCAGAAAATTGAAAAATCCAGAACTTTAAGGTGTGTGTAAAAATGCCCATTGTGTCTTCTGCTATGATCCTTTTGGTTCTCAACTTCTCAAACTCAGATGGGTTAGTAGTACATAGGGGTGACTTCACGCGGACAGAACCTACACCTGTGCTTCGCCTCACTCCCGAGCAGACCATCCATTTAATGGTGGCCCACCAGATGTGCAGGCGGCTCACAGGCGGGGCAGCTGTCCCTGTTCTAGGGCAACCCTGCCAGTGGTGCTCCAGAACCTCCAGGAGCAGCGCCTGTGGAGCGGGCAGCCCAACCCTGGGGCACTGGCCCGGACTTGCTCCGAGGTTGAGCATCCCCACGTCCATTTGAAAACCTCAATCGAATCACAGAATTATAGAACAAGAAGAGAGACCAGTGTCGACCTAGTCCAACCCCCGGTATTGTGGCAAGATTTATTACATTTAAACTATCCCTGACAGATGTCAAGCCAGCTTCTTTTTAAAAACCTTCCGTGAAGAAGACTCCACAGTTTTAGAGATAGGAAGGTTTTCCTAATATTTAACCTAAATTTCTCTTTAAGCAGCTTAAACGCATTGCCTCGTGTCCCATCCGAGTAATGGAGAAAAATGGATCTTCAACTTATTATGGCAGCCGTTTCAACATTAGAAAACAGTTTGTTCTTCCTAATCTTCTTTTCTCTAGGCTAAACTTAGCCGATTTAACCTCTCCACATCTGTCTTTCATTACAAACTCTTTATCATTGTCATGATTCTTCTGTGGATACCCTCCAGTCCAGTTTCTCTACATGTAATGTTCAAAGTTTAAACTACATACCAGAGATTGGACCTGGTCCTGTAAGGAATAGCAGCTGCTATAGGAAGACTGGGAAATGTAATTCTCAGAAGGCAGTGGAATGTTTTTGTCAATGTGCTCAATCTCATAGCCTGCGGATCCTGCACGTGCACAAACCGCACAAACCGTGCGCATCCCAATTGACGGCCCATTATGCCATGCGGAAACTGCGTGCATGAGTGCACACACAGCTTCTGCAGGCTATGGAATCACAGCCATTGACCAAATGACAGGTTCAGGTGACCACTATGGAATCCAGATAACCAGATGTTTGCATTAAGTGGATTTGAGTTCTCTTGAATTCCTCTTTTGGCCCAGCCAGAAGTCAATACAAGGTAATGTTTTGTAATGAGGCTATCTCAAATTTTCATACAGGAAAATTCCAGGTGCCTATGGCCAGAGGATATTAATCTGAACACCCGATCAATTTCCCAGCAGCCCCCCCCCCCCCCCAGGGGTTCAACTAGCAGTGCAGTAGGGTTGTATGTCCATTCACACATAGCCTTGCCCCACGCGCTGACAGCCGAGCCCATGGGGACTGTGAGGTGGGACGTTGAGAAAGCACAGTCAGGGGTTCAGACTGTGAAACTGAACCCGTGATTGTTTTTTCAACAGTCTGCCACACACCTGCAAGGGCTCGACTGTCAGTGTAGCACAATTGTCTGTTGGTGAACATATAGCCCTGCCCTAGCGACAAATATGCAGATGATGAAACCTGGTGCCTGCTTAACCTAAATACCAGCTTTCTCCATCTCCAGGGCCATTCCCTAAAGGGTTGCTTAAGTCAAATTTCTGATAGATAAATAAATAAATAAATTTTAAAAAAATCTGGCCTGAGAAATTCAGCTTCAGCGGACTCCACTATACAAAGCTGGGCTGGGATCCTAGGGGGAGGAGGACCACACTAGGGCTTCAGAAGAATGATGGAGGAGAAAGTGTTGACAAGGCCGGACTTACCACAGAGTGACCTGGGGAGACCTCCCTGGGCCCTTCTCTTGGGAGCCCACATTGACCCCTGTCCACCAAGGCAGGATGCAGGGTTTCCACTCCCTCCTAGTGGGGCCCCAAATACAACCACCTCTAGAACCTCATGAAGGGTGAGTCAGAACCACAGAGGAGAGGGATGGGGTCGCCATGGGGGGGTGTGTGTGTGTCTGCATTTTATCTTCACTCTGGGCCCCGCAAACTCTAAGGCTGGCCCTGAGTGTTAGGAACATGTTGAATAAGTTGATGAGTTCTCTAGGATGGGGAAAGTGCCTGGGAGGTCAGGCCTAGGAGTAGAAAGTTCCTAGCCTGAGGAAAAACTGAGCCAAGTTATTTTCTTCAAAGAGAGAAACTGAGAGCTCGGAAGAGTCAGAGTGCACTGAGTGTCTGGGGTGATTAAAGTAACCCCTGGAGGAGATTCTGAACTGATTTAGGCAAGTCCTGTGTCTTAACTGAGAAGCACTGCAGCACAGAAGATATAGGCCCTTTTCACAGAAGACGCTCCCATGCATGGACACCCATCGTCCATGCGGGGGAGCATCTTGTGTAAATACAGGGGTGTGTGGGTGCACGCTCCTGTGACACACGCATCTACACCCACCTCCCCCCACCCCCAGGCACGGAGCAATTAGCGAAAATGCTGGTTGCTCTGTGCAGGCTGATTGGTGTGTGCCCATGTACTCCCCCGCTCCACCCATGCTGCGGTGTGCCCACAGACTGCTCCCCCCCATCACCTGTTTAAAAAGGGCCATAGGCCACTCCAGGTGGACCAGCTGGCAATAGATAAATAGATGGATAAGGGAAACTCTACCTGTATTTATCCATGTCATACATCCGACATGCTCCTTCACCGCCACAACTCTTGGTTCCCCATTTCAAGCATGTAGTATCTATCAAAGCTCCAAAATAAATGGGAGCTGGGATTCCAGCTAAATGGAGATTGCAATAAGGGCAAGTTAGACATTTTTCAAAGTTTTTCTAAGCAGCATACTTTTTCGGCTGATTAATGGAATAGATTGGGAGGAATGACAGCTCTATTCCTGCATGTACTTGCTCTTTTCTCTTCATACCTTGCTCCCATGGTCTGCAATTCACAAAAGTCTCTCACCACACATTCACCATGCCCTTGCTACTGGTGGGAAAGCCCATAGCGGGAGTTCACACATGTTGGCAGGATGTGTGGCAGTACCCACTGATCTGGCAGTAGCAATTCTGGGTTCTTCCCTCCTAGTGGACAGTCCACTGGCACCAACTACATAGGGGATACTCCTGGTTTGGCCACGGTAGTCCCAGCTGACCACGGTGGCTGCTGGAGGACTATTTATTTATTTATTTATTTATCCCACCCATCCTGCCTCTGGCAGCCCTGGGTAGCGAACAATAAATATAAAACACAATTCCATAAAATCAATAAACACAACATCTATACAAAATATATACAAATTAATATTGACAAAAACCTACAACTGGGAAAATAAAACCCCACCCCACCCCTCTCCCTCACCAAACGCCTGACAGAACAGCCAGGTCTTACAACCACAGCATAAGGGACAAGGCTCTTGGCCAAATGGACCTCCTCGGGCAGGGAGGTCCACAGCCTGGGGGCGACCACCAAAAAAGCCCTATGATCGGCGGCCACCCACCTTGTCCGAGGGACCTCCAAGAAGGTCCCCCCAGATGACCGCAGGGGCCGATTAAGAACATGGGGAGTGAGGCGGTCCTGCAGGTATGTAGGGCCTAGGCCGTGTAGGGCTTTATAGGTCAATTTGACCCGGTAGACTACTGGCAACCAGTGCAGTGCTTGGAGCACCGGTTATGTGCTCCCTGTTACCCATTCCCAAAAGCAAATGGACCGCTGCATTCTGCGCCAGCTGCAGCCTCCAGACCAGCATCAAGGGCAGCCCCATGTAGAGCGTGTTGCAATAGTCTAATCTTGAGGTGATAAAGGCATGGATGATGGAAGCAAGGTCAAAGTTTGAGATATATGGCCAAAGCCTTCAGACCGGATGTAATTGCCAAAAATGCACTCCCTGCCACAGCTGCCACCTGAGCCACCAGGCGGAGCTGTGGATCAAGAAGCACTCCCAGACTCCGAACTTGGGAGACCAAAGGAGGGCAGACCCTATCAATGACAGGAGACTCCACCACGCCCAGGCCCCCCAAATTCTTGCCCACCATTCACCTCCATCTTGTCAGGATTCAGCTTCAGATGGCTTGCCAATCCCCCACAGTCAATCCCCCACAGCCACCAAACACCGGGTAAGTAGGCTGGTGCTGCACGGAGTACCCAGCCGGGACAAAGTTGGCCAATATTGGCCCCAACTCAGTGTCCAGCCAGGTCTCCTTGATACACACAAGGTCAGCTGCCCAATCCAGGATTGTCTCCCAGATGGGAGATGTTTTATTTACAACTGACCTCACTTTCAACAGCACCAAGTGCCACAAGTTGCAATAGTTACCGGCTAGCGAAAAACCCAGGGTGGTTGCTCCAGATCGATGTTTGTGTGTATCACGTCACAACTACAGGTGAAACAAGTAATTGAGGGGGGAAATTGGTAAACCCATCAAATCTGCACTACCCGAACCCAAAGCAGCAGCTTGGTTAATAACTGGTACCCTGTTTGCACTGTCCGGTAGCTATTTTGGTTTTTCATTTGAGGAGGGTGTTTTTTCAGTTTGGTTATTTCTATTTCAGTCATTTTGCAGTTTGGTTTCATGGTTTTGGCAATATTTGCACTATTGTGCATGCACCATTGCCAAAAATGATGCAACCAAAATACTGAAATAACCAAACTGAACCGCCACCCCGTCAAAAAACCCAAACAAAATGGAATGCTCCAAAAAAATTGGATATGCGAGTATAGTACCACCCATTTTCAGCAGCTCTGTAGAGAGTGTAGGGCACCCTGCTTCCTCTTGCCTGGCCCTGACTCCTTCACCAACAGCCTGGAGAGCTTTTCTCAGATACGTATAGATGCCTACTGTTCCGCTGATCCTATCAGCGCTCAGGGGGCTGTTAAATGTTCAAGCATTTCTTACCAAGTATCCTTGTTGCAAGGGTATGAATACCCACACCAAATGACTTCTCTTCGGGCTTCAGAGACCTAAATAGGAATAGCATTGTGTGTTTTAATTTGCAGTATAAAAAAGAAACAATATGGCTACATATCTTTTCAAGTAAATTCCACAATAGACTCAGAGCAAGCCCAAGTTATTTGATGTCATAGCGCTTCGTGGCTGGGAGGGTGGGGTGGGGTGGAGTCTTCCCACAGCTAGGGAGCTCAGCCCAGTCCAAGCCTAAGGCGGCTTGGGCAAGCAGTGGGCCAGACCTAGTCCAGACCCAATGGGCCGGTTAGGCCGAGTCAGTCCTCTACCTGAACCTCACCAAATAGCAGGGTTGCTTGGGAGGTGGGGGAGAAGGACAAAGGGGGCCTCACATGAGAGAGGGCCCACCCCACAATGAAACTAGGATGTAGGTTTAAACATAGTGGCTTGTAGAAGTTATGGGGCAGAGGTGCATGTGTGTTCTGCTACAGGCCTCCAGGAACCTCTGGGGAACATACACCCTTCACAATCTCTCTGGAAGGCCCATACCACAATACTTAAGGGTGCATGAGCTCAATATAAAATTTCAAATCCATCTTTGTCATAAGGATATTTGACCGTACCTGATTAAGACCATATACCCAGGCATGGCTCCAAGAGAATAAATTAAGCAGCAGACGAATGACATTATTAAGAAGTACTGAAGCATTGTATCACAGCTTTCTCCTCTGGCACAGTGGCCCAGCACCGCAGAGGCATTTCCCGATGAAATCCCTGATGATGCAACGCAGGTGCAGTTGTCAAATATCTGTTGGAAGATGGTTGGAATCACTGGGAGCGGTTCTTCATGCCATGGGAACTCCAATCAACATCCATGGGACCATTCACAGAGTAAAACCTTACTAAAGGTGAGTAAGATGTGAAATCACCCCGCATCGGGATCCGTTTCAGATCCCAGTGAGAAATCAGTCTGACCGTCCTTCAGACATGCCTGCCTGATTGCCAATGGGGATCAGGGAGGGGGCGGGGCTGGGCAGCATGACATGCAGCTGCACAGCCCCGCCCCCCCATGCACCCCCAGTCGCCCTCCCTCCGGAAGATGGGCGGGTGCAGAGACCAATCCAGCCACTGTGCCCGATCCCGCATTATGGTCTGGGCCACAATCCGGCCGGCGGAAGGTAACAGATATTACTTTCCATGGATTCCGGATCGTGGCCACCATGACCAGGCGTGGGGCCCAGTCCCACCACGTTTTCAGACCTCCGGGCGGCTGGAGGTCCCAAAGCATGGTCAAAGAGACTCCCGCCAGGGGTTCACTGGGGTGAACATCTGGCTGGAATCTCTTTGGGTGCTGTAAGACATTACGCTACCGCGGCCAACACAGGGGGTTCTTTGTGGTTGACCGTGGTATCGTAACATCTGAAATTACCCTAAGACTAATGCAGTCTACCATTCTCTGTGATCCGAGAAGGTTTTAAAATATTTTTAATTGATTCTCTAAATGTTTAGAATATTTTGGGCTGTTTTTAATATTTTTATTCTATTGAGATTCTCACAATCATAGACCAAAAAGAGAGAGGAACTTAAATAAGGGAAAGAAAGAATCCTGTGCACGTAAGACAATAACTTCCTATTGTGTTTTTTTTTTAAGGATTGAAACAGGCACCCAAAAATGGGTGAACCCATCAAATCTACTCTACCTGGACCAAAAATAGCAGTTCAGCTAATAACCAATAGCTGTTTGCATTTTGTCGCGTATCCGTTTCTGTTGTTTTGTGCTTTTTGTTGTTGTGGGGTGTGGTTTTTCCCATTTCGGTTATTTCAATATTTTGATTATATCATTCTGACAATATTATTTCATGTTGACAATATTGTTGACAATATTGCGCTATTGCCCAAAATGATGCAACCCAAGTACCGAAGTGAATGAAAAACTAAAACAACTGAACCAAAAAAACTGGAAGAATGGGGGGGGAAGAAAGGAAAAAACAAAGTAGAATTGGGGTGGCCAGATATGCAAATTTTAGAGAACGCATGAGAAATACAGGTTGCAGGGCTGCAATGCAACCAACCCTGAATTGCAATGCAGCCCTGCAACCTGTATTTCTCATGCGTCCTCTAAAATTTGCATATCTGGCCACCCTAAGTAGAATACCTGAAAACCTGTATGTGCATATACCCATTTTCAGTCATGGGCACACTGGGCAGTGTTTAGGTAGCTACAAATTACATCCACAAATAATAAGCCCTCTACCCATTTCAGCACCAGTTTTTAAATAAACCTTTATATCCACAGTCGCTGGAAACAGAAGCTTGGGGGCCATGCAAGTCATATATATATATATATATATATATATATATATATATATATATATATATTTAATAACAGGAAGTCACAACTCGCACTTTGGGGAAGCAGAGTAGCAAGGGAAGGAGAAGTAGTGCCCTAGGGATGATCGAGCTCCTGAACAATGAGGAGAGAATGTCCATCTCTGCCCGCCCCATCCATCCCCCTGCCCTGGCCACAGGGGTCAATAATTTTACTTGCCTTAGGGACCTTTTAAACCTAGCTATGCCACGGCTCCTGTTTTCACCAGGGCAGGGTGCGGGGCCCCACTCCCTCCCAGCAGGTCCCCAAACATAGTCACCTCTAGAACTTCACAGAGAATGCCCTGAGGGGACAGGGTCATGGGGCCACTAGGAACCCCACATTTAATTTTTGCCCTGGATCCTGCAAATTCTAAGGCTGGCCCTGAGACCACTGCAGAGAGTCAATGGCCACAGCCAGTAACTGCGTCTCCAAATGTCCCATCCTGCTGTAAGGACCCTAGACCTCAAACCGGCATGTGCGTGCATACACACGTACACACACGCACACTAGGGATCCTTGGCAGTGGAGAGCTCTTTGTCCTGGGGTAGGATTGTAGTTGGAGGACCCTCTGTTCCTCACATCATGCTACACATCCCCACCCACCGATTGGATAGAACTGCCGTCCTGCTGTAAGGGTCCTTTTGCCCCCGTTTTAGGAACTGCTTCTTCCATGATGACATTTTGGTCTTCCCTTTCTGGCTATGGCCGCTTGCACGTG
Organism: Sphenodon punctatus; assembly: GCA_003113815.1. Classification (NCBI taxonomy): domain Eukaryota; kingdom Metazoa; phylum Chordata; class Lepidosauria; order Sphenodontia; family Sphenodontidae; genus Sphenodon; species Sphenodon punctatus. Next base: position 1,054,425 of record QEPC01009250.1, read on the forward strand.
AGACGGTGGAATGGAGGAAGACTTCTGCGAGTCAAAATCATGGTAGGGGCAATCACGTGAAGCTCTGCTTGTGTGCGCGGGGTTTTAAACGTCATTAGCCCATTTCTGCTGTGATTTCACCCACAGATTACAGGGCTCATAATCCAGCCCTGTAATCCATGAGTGAAATCACAGCAGAAATGGGCTAATGACATTTGAAACCTCGCGCACATGAGCGGAGATTCACGTGATTCCCCCTGCCGTGATTTTGGCTCACAGAAGTTCAAGCCCCCTATGTCCTTATAGAATTAAAACTTGTAAACTTTTAGTTGAAGAAGAAGAAGAAGAAGTTTGCGTGACAGATCAAATTTGAGTTTGGGTCCGCTGGCAGAGCAGTTAATTTAATATCTAAATTTCTTTGCCCTATCATGAACATTGAATTTTGTCATGTACGATTCTTGCTTTTATCTCATGGATACTTCTATTCTGCCCTGTTATGTATTTACACTGTTCTATAGAAATAATAATTTATTTATTTTTAAATGACCTTGTAAGATTTTAGGCATACGCGTGCCTTACCATACTTTTTCCAGTTCCATTAGATGCTGTACACCCAGCAAGACAGGCTGAAACATAGGTAATTCCATTGTCTCCACAGACAGGATCCCATGCTTTGACAGAGCAATCACAGCCACTGTTGCAGTCGGCATACAGGTTTGTCTCCACATACGAGATCTGTTCTATTCTGAAATAAAAACCAAGAATATAAGAACTGCTATACTGGAATGGTCCACGTAGCCCAGTATCCTGGCCAATATCAGATTCTTTCAGAAAAAAGCAGACAGGAATAGACTAATTATGGAGGAATCTACCCCATGGTTTATTTCCAACTTTCAGCTGTTGAAGGCTTCAGGGACTTCATTGTTCAGCTGCATCCCCTCATCATGAAGCTATCCTCCATGAATTTATCTAAAATCTTTTTTAAAAAAACCTAGTTATACTACTGGCCTTCACAACATCCCATGGCAATGAGTCCCATAGGTTAATTGTTCATGGTGTTAAAAAACACTCTTCTTTTATTTGTTTGAAGCCTGCTGTCTAATAAAGTTATTGGTGTTCCCTTGATCCTGTATATAATGAGCAGGGAACAGTGTCTGCTGCAACTACTGCCTTCACTCTGCTGCTAGCAAGTTCAGCTAACATGCAGTGATTTGATCAGTAACACGGATTAGCTGATAACAGGGACTGCCTGTAAACTACAGGCTAATTGCTGTCTGGAGGAGGGGGGAGCTGGCCAGTCCTTTGCATCAGTAGCTATCTAGGGGAGGGAGAGCTGGAACCAAAGCCAGAGTCCAGAGTGGCAACTCTCCTCCCCCTCCCTTCACCCTAGGAGTGAAATCAAACAAGAGGACAGCTCACTGAAGTCCATGTTCAGCCCCCAGGCAGCTGCCACTCACATGTTTAGCGTGACTCCATCCTAATAAACAGGCAGTCCCCTGCCTGTATTTCATGTGCTTCCAGCAGTTTTCACCTGTGGCACTAGCGATTTTCCTTTCCCACGGCTGCCTCTCAGCTGATAGGCATGCTAGAGATCTCATTCCCCCGCAGTCTTCCTCCCCGCAGTCTCATCTGAGGCATGCTAGAGAATTCCTTACCCCCCCCCCCGCAGTCTCCCTCCCTGCCTCTCAGCTGAGAGATGCGCTAAAGCGCTCCCTCCCCCCACAGTCTCAGCTAAGAGGTGCGCTAGAGAATTCCTTCCCCCCTGCAGTCTCCCTCCCCGCCTCTCAGCTGAGATGCGCTAGAGCGCTCCCTCCCCCCGCGCAGTCTCCCTCCCTGCCTGCCTCTCAGCTGAGAGATGTACTAGAGATCTCCCCCCCCCCCCCCCCCCCCCCCCCCACCCACAGCGCTAGAGAGCTCCCCCCACACCCCACAGTCTCCCCCCGCAGCCACCTCTCAGCTGAGATGTGTGCTAGAGATCCCTCTTCCCATGGTCTCTCAGCTGGAGAAAACCTAATTGATGAGACAGACATGTGGGCACCCATTATCCTGATTGCCCCACATGGTGGGCCTGTAATGTCCTTGGACTCTACCATGAGTGGCGGCTCTGTGGTGACCACATGGAGGCCACATGGCAGACACCAAATAAAAGGGCAGGTGGGAACGTGCCTGGCAAAGGTTGATCTTAATGTGGACTATTGTCTCATGTGAAAACACCCAGGAGACCAGGCAGAGCAGGGTGGTGGCAGCTATGGCCCGAGAGAAGGATGTGGGGCACAGCACACCTCAAGTACTGGGCAGCTGAGACTCCCAGGGCGGCGGGTCCTATAGGAGCAGATGCTCACCCCCCTGCCCAAACAGCCCTTACCCCTGCCCTCCCACCCCACTCCCACTGACTGACTGCCTCCATTGCACTCCCTATTGCTACACCACTGGCTCCGACCACAGCAGTCCTAGCCAGAAATAATATAATAACTGTGGGCTGCTGTGGGCAAAGCAGCCTGAGTAGACTCCTGATAGGGAAGTTCCCATGTCCGTGCTCTTGCTGTGTGTATGGAAGGCATGCGGGGACACCCTTCATACTATTGCTCAGTGCACCTCAGTAAAGCACTGGATGCTACCATGGAACAGAACAACAGAACATACCCTTCATAGGAGACGGTTAAACCAGCCACCGGAGAATTGTTGCAGATCATTAAAAACGCCGAAAAGTAGATGAGGTATTCCAGCACAGAGGTCCAGAAGGCTATGTGGGCACTCTGAATGTTATTGATCTTGAATTTCTTCATAAGCAAGCCTCCCAGAAAATAGCCGGTGCAAATGATTGGTAAATTGTAAACAGCTACGAGGACAAGCAAAATTCCAGTTTTAAAATCATTAAGAAGAACTGCTAATAATTCATCCTCTGCAAACTCCTTTTAGGTTTCCGTTCTGCTCTGAGTTAAGGAAACAAGCAAAGATCATGGAGACGGGTGCTGTATTCTCAGCCAATCAGAATTTGGTGTGCATGAAGCCCGGAGGACTGGGCCTTCTGTATAGTAAGAAACAAGTGAGAAAAGATGCACGCCCAGGGCGTCCATACATGCAAAACATAGGCACCTCTTCCCTGGTCCTTCCCCCTCCCTACCAGATGACCCCTCCCCTCCGGCCCTTTTCCTACCTGCTGTGCAGATGCAGCCATTACTGGTCCCTGCCTCCAGTGCCTGGTGACCAGGGGCCTTAGTGCTTAGTCCCTGCCCGGCCGTGTCACAATGGGTGTGATGTCACCCATGACATACAGGGCCACAGACAGACACAACCTCCCCATAAGGCGTTCCCTTGACCTATAGGTAAAGAACTCCTAAAAATGATCTTCGCCATCAGTCTTTATAACCGCTAGAGAGCAAGCTACAAAAACTGAGAGACTATACGTTGGTTCCACCCTCCACATTCATAAGATTTTTTTTTTAAAGAAAGAAAATTTGGGCAGGGGGAGGTTATGTTATTTTTTGTGGCTCCTGAGCTATTAGGCCACACTTTCAGACTTTCTTCTACAAACATCAGTGAGACTGAAATAAACAAATGAAAATAAAAGCTGAGATTCTCATGATTTTATCACAAGTCTTGCGATTTTAGCCTTTAAGAAACTCATAAGATGATGAGATGTGATAAAATGACAAGCGCTGGCAACCCTGAGTTCTGATTAACTGCTAGGGACTCCTCCCTCGGAGTTCCCCGGGTATCCCAGGTAGCAATGATGAGGGGGGCATTCTCAGTCTCTGCACCACGACTGTAAAACTCCCTCCCGACGGAGGTTCGACTAGCTCCAGATCTCCCCTCTTTCCGAAGACAGTGTAAGACCTAGCTGTTCCATCAGGCTTTTGGCGAGGGGGATGGGAGATGGGGGGGCGGGTTGGTAGGGGGGAGGGTTAGTTTTGGCTCTGCCTGAGTTGTTTTATAGATTTCATATTTTATTGTTTATATTTTGATATTGTGGAGAGTATTTATTATGTTATGTTGTATTTTTATGTTTTAGTCCTGTTGTACACCATCCCGAGCTGCTGTGGTAGGAGGGGGCAGCTAAGAAGTCGACTAAATAAATAAATAATCTGGCAATAAAATAGCTTGCCTCATCCTTACATTAGGAAAGATTCCCTCTCCGCCCACCAACCCCAAACCCGAATTACACCAATACTTCATAGTTTAGCAATCAAGGGAGAACAGAGTCGCTTTCTGGTCTTAATTTGGGAAGGTACTTAAGTGCATTGTTCTCTTCGGGCTTGTTCACAGACTATAGCAGTGGCGGGCAAATGACAGCTCGGGAGCCACAGGTGGCTCTTGGGCACTTGTATTGTGGCTCTCACCAGATGTAACTGCTAGGGGGCATGTCCACATAGCTCCCTCAGGAGCAAGAGAACCTGAGCTGCCATTTTGGTTGCTGGAGCATCCTGATGACTGTGGGAGCATGCCCTGTGCCACTAGTGCAGCTGCCCAAACCTACCAGACTGCCTGGAAGTCAGAGCTTTGATGTTGGGGAGGTGGGGGGGAGGGGGGAGGTTAAGGGAAGCCGCGCTGACCCATCCCTGGGATCAGGGGAAGCTGTGATTAGTGTAATGCATCTTGTGATGCTCGGAGATATGAAAAACTTTGGCATGTGGTTTTGGGGACTGGGATCTTTGCCTACCCCTGCATTATAGCAACAAGACCCTAAGACAAAGAAACCTTTACCCAGTGGTATCTCTTACCATGTGAATATGTATACATATACCCTGTCCTCAGGTACTTTGGGGTAGTTAAGACCCCTTACTAGTGCTGAAATTAATATCTGTGGTGGATGTTGTATTCAACTATTTTGCCCATTCTGAGTTGGTCCAACAGAGCAGATACAAACTGCTATTCATTCCCGCTTTGTTTGGATATTCATTTCTGGTTTTTGGATTGGTTTTTATTTTTTTCTTCTATTTGAATATTTAATCCAATATCCAAACCAAACCAAAAGGACGGAATAAAGCAGACTAAGGTTAAAAATACACATGACAGTGGCCTGCTTTGGTCCACTGTGGCCCGGAACCCACCGGCACTTGTGGCATGGGTAGGTGGCTAGCCTGGATGGCGTCCTTGGCAAATCTCCAAGGACGTAGCCCGGACTATGGGCTGCCCACGCAGGCCAATGTGAGCCAGCACATGCGTTAAGCCCCACCATCGCCACCTTGAGGCAGGGGCCGCCATGGCTGACTGTCGTGGAGGGGGGCGAGGCAGGGATGGGGTGGGAACAGTTGCCCGCACGTTTGTTTGCTCTGCACCATACCCGGGCCGTGTGGGCGGTGGGATGGCTCTCCATCCAAAGGCACATTTGTTCCGTGCCTCTCCCCAACCCAGGCCATGTCAGTTTTGGTTTTCCACCCTGGGGTGGGGCAAGGAGTCGCCACGCCATTTGCATATCTGTTTTTACCCAAAGTGGAATAATTGAAACAAAATATCCAATTAAATAGATATGCAAATATTCACTTTGGTTGAGGATATTGTCTCCTTTCTTTGGCCCTCTTCAAATGGGCCACGGTGGGTGTAGGTAGGTGTGGTGTGTACCCGTTTCCACAGGCACACACCCATCTCCACCCACCTCCACACACGGAACAACTGGCATTGGAGACCATTGTTCCGTGCGTGGGTGATGGGTGGAGTTGGGTAGAGATGGGTGGAGCAGGCACCATTCCTACGGGCGCCCGCCCATCCCCCTCCACACCTGCCACAGCGTTTGCACAGGCGCCCCCCCCAACCGTACACATGTATGAAGGTGGGGGGCACCCGTGTGAAAAGGGCCTGTGTCCTATTATGACACAAGAGGCCAGCCAAGAACAACCTCTTTGTTATTCCTCAGGAGGCCAAGTCCATATCTTGAAGGCCTGCAGGGAGGCATTCTCAGTGGCTGTGCCGCAACTATGGAATCCCCTTCCCCGGAAGGTTCATCATAGCCCAAGCTGGAACATTGTTCAGAGTGAATGCAAAACTTTATTTGACAGGCTTTTTGCAAGCAGGTTTTCAAAATAAATTTGTTTGGTTTTTAGTATATAAAATATTAATTATTTATTAATTATTAATGACTACTTTGGTTTTATACTTTTACGCAATCTGAGCTTTTGGGATGAGGCAGATTTATATCTAAACAAATAAATGACTCCAATATTCAGAAAGCTATCCAAATTTGTGAATATTTGGGAATATGAAATTTGCTATTCATTTCAGGCCCACCTATGACTAATACTTATAGGGGTAGCAGTTCTACAGAGAGGAGGTGGGCGATAGGGTATGTGGTAGCTAACCATGCCCTTCTGAGTGTTCACATGATCCAAGGTACTTCCAGGAAATACAGTAGGAGAAGATTTTTTTTTCCTTCTTTGATTATATACAGAAGTGAGTAACCCCCTCCCCTCTCAACCAATCTGCTAAACTTACAGGTACACACCCAATATATTTTGTTTTTACCTATTAAAAAGATGGCATCTGAGGCAGATTTCCCATACTGCTGTTCCAAGTATTTTGGCATAAAGGAGAACATCCCAATGAATGCACTGAATTGTATCACAGTGACACCTATAAACAGCATGTAAACTGGATTGCAAAGCAGGCTCTTCACAAACGGAATGAAATCTGGAATGAAAGGACATAGCAGTTCTGTCAATCACCATACAGCCTCTTATTATGGACAAGTGACTGTGGCCCTTTTCAAACAAGACACACTCCCGCATGTGGGCATGAGTGGGTGCCTCCCGACTGAATGCCCTGACGGGTGCGCACTCCCACCCACCCGCCTCCACCCATCACCCACGCACAGAGCAATTGGCCAAAACGGCGGTTGCTCCAGGCGTGGGGATGCATGAGAGATCAGTGCACACGCGCACGCCGGCTCCCCCACACCACTGATGCTGTGATGAGCCCACAGACCGCCTGCATTGCCGTGGCCTGTTTAAAAGGGGCCTGTGAAACTTTGTGGGGTGAATCTGCTACTGAAAGAAACTCAGAGTAGCTGATGGGGGAAAGGTAGCAGTTGCACCTTATTTTTGTTGGAAAAACAGCTCCAGATGACATCACCTTTTGCACCAACAAACCCTAATGACCACTAGGGGCATTTGGGAGTAGAGATAGTGAGTTAGTGTGAGTGTCACTTTAACCTTTCCTGATCTCTGCTTCTAAGCCCCCTCCCAAGTGGGATGTGAGACCTTTCGCCATTCCTAAATTCTCTCTCTGACCTTCAACATGGTGGCAGCTAGCTAGTAAGACCTAGAGATAGGCCTTTCCTATCACAATGTATTTCTCAATAAAGTAGTTTATTTTAATCTAGAAACAATCTCCAAGGTGTTGATTACTACTAAGCTGTTGCTACTAACAATTCAAGCTGCTTTTGGTTTTTTGGCCATTAATAAAATTCCAACAATTTTAACGTTTGCAGTATCCTGTTTTGACTTATTCATCTCCCATTGCAGAGCCCTACAGCTCTACAGAACATAACAGACATCCCTTATTTACTTTAAGTTCCCAGCTCCACAATGTCCTTTATTTTTGAAATTTTGATCTGACAACTTTAGATGGGAAGCAAAAGAGACAAAGGGGATCCAGCTCAACCCCACAATTGGCCAGAAACCGAAACATTACTGTAATTAACGCCAGCTGGACAATCCCTTATGGCCCATTGTGTTGACTCATAATTGCCCCATCCACGAACCCCCAGCTAACTTGCCCTAACCTCCCCCCTACATTTTCTCTCTTCCAAGACCCTAGCTTGGAGAAGTTACCCAGATTTCACAAACTGCGAGGAATCCCACACGTTGGGAGAAAACATTCAGCTGCCCATTTTGTGTGGGCTTAGCATGCCCTGTGTAGCTCAAGGAGGACCTTAGAAGGATGGAAAATCTAGCACCATGTTTGCAAAATAAAAATAAAAATAATAAAATGCTTGGTTTCTGATGAACCTTTCTGAATTCAGTTTTATCGGAATTTGATTTTCAAATGAGATACCGACTTGTCCTTGTTATAACTGAACCCAGTCTATAAACGGAGTGTCTGCCAGACCATCATTTCAAAAATAAGGACACTACAGACCTAAGGGATTCTGAAATAAGGGATGTTCATTCTGTTCTACAGAATTGTGGTATTCAGATTAAAAGATGTCCTTTATGTACAGAGGAGGTGCCCATTACAGTCCGCAGAGGCACAGGCTCTGAAATAAGGGACGATCCCTTTCAACAAAAGAACATCCCTTGAAATAAGGGACATCTAGCAATCTTACTGGTGATACTAAGCCCTTTTCAACCCCTTCTGGACTATTGCATCCTTCTCTCATCCTTTTGTATTGTGGAAACTTTGTACTGTTGTGCTCAGAATGAATGAACTGTAAGTACCTGAATCACTGAACCAGAATGTCTGAAATAGATATCTGATGAAGCAGGAACCAAATAGTGGTTATTATTCACTTCTTAGAGATTCACCCTTTAAGTTTTCTGATCCCCCCCCCCCTTTTCTGATTATTCATTTACCAGAGTACAGATATGGATTCATAGCAAAAGTTCAGATATTCTGGAATTTGGGGAGGGTAGGAGGAAGGATTTTTTAAAATTTATTTATTTCTCCAATTTTTACCTTGCCCTTCCCACAAAGGCTCAGGGCGGCTTACAAAGATATATAAAAAAGTATAAAACATATATAAGCACATATAAATAAACATGAAAAACAGTTTAAAAACCCTAAACACCCCTACCCTCCAACTCTCTCCCCCAACCCTTCTACCCGCCCTCATTCTCCCCCACAACCCCACCCAGAAACCCAACCAAACCCCACCTATCCCTGCTGCCTGTCTTTCCAAATAAAAATGTTTTGCACTGCCTCCGGAAGATAGCCAAGCTCGGACTCAAGCAAACCTCCTGAGCTTAAATTTTTGTATCTCAAGTCCATCATTAGTTACAAAATGTGCTGAAGAACAGGCCCCAGGAAATAAATTTAGGGCTTTTTCATACATTAAGAGTTATTATTTATTTATTTATTTATTTAGTATATTTTCTAGCTGCCCTCTCCTACCGCAGTAGCTCGGGGCAGTGTACAACAAAACGAAAACACATAAATACAACAAACATAACAACAATAAAAATATATACAATAACATATAAAGTCCATAAAACCAATTCAGGTGAAGCCACAATAACCCTCCCCCCTACCAAGCCCTCACCCTTCACCCGTCTCCCTCGCCAAAGGCCTGGTGGAACAGCCAGGTCTTACACTGTCTTCAGAAAGAGGGGAGATCTGGGGCTAGGCGGACCTCCGTCGGGAGGGAGTTCCACAGTCGTGGTGCGGCAACCAAGAACACCTCCCTTATTGTCACCACCCAGGATACCTGGGGAACTCCGTGGGAGGCATCCCCAGCCGATTGTATTAATGTAGTAAGTATTTCATACAACTCCTCATATTGTCCTTCTCTCCTGCAATTAAATGAATCCCATGCAAATGTGACTTCTGAACTTCATGAATGTATCTCTGTTTCTACCTATGTTCTCCTCTCCGGGTACTTTCAGACGATACGGGGCCCTTTGGCCCCGTACCGGCACCACCGGCTTCGTTCCCCGCCGGGGTCACCCCATCACGGCCCAACAGACGTGCCAGGGGGATCCCGGCGGGGAAAGTGGGAGGGGCCGGGGCCGCGCGGCGCAACGTGCGGCCGCACGGCCCCGCCCCCTCCACGCACCCCGCCGCCCGCCCTCCGAGGAGACGGGCGGGCGGCGGGGCCAATGCGGCCGCCGCGTCTGGCCGATCGTGCCACGGCCCGGGATCCCGCCGGGGATCCCAGGCCGTGGCACGCGGCCAGACGTTACTTTTCGTTGGCCACGGCCCGGGGTCCGTTTGACCACGCTTCCCGGGACCTTCCCCCGGCTAGCCCGGGAAGCGTGGTTCAAACGAACCCCATGTGCCGATTGACCGTGGTCAACATCTGGTGGCCGCCAAACAGACGTACGGGACATGGTGACCCCAGGTGGGTATTCACCGTGTCAACGTCACGTCTGAAGACACCCTCCCTTGTCTCTCCTAGATTGAAAGTCCCTGGGGCAGGGACCTCTCTCTAATTAATGATTATTTAGTGACAGGCACATTGCCTGGGGACGGGTCGCTGCGAGTACATTACACCAGTGCTCCGTTCTCTGCACTGGCTGCCTGTTATCTTCTGGGCCCAATTCAAGGTGCTGGTAATGACCTATAAAGCCCTAAATGGCCTGGGTCTGGTTTATTTGTGGGACCGCCTCAAGCCCCGGATTGCATTGCGGCCCATACGGTCGGCCGGAGACGCCTGACTCAAAGTCCCGTGGGTTGCCTGGGAGGGCGTTCTCGGTGGCTGCTTCCAGGCTGTGGAATTCCCTCCTGATGGAGGCCCGCTTGACCCCAGACCTCCCCTCTTTCCGAAGACAGTGTAAGACCTGGCTGTTCTGCTGGGCCTTCGAGAGGGAGACAGGTAGGATGGGGTGGGTTGGGGAAGGGAGGTTCTGCACTTTTAGTTTATTTTTAGCATTTTAATGTTTTTAATGATATTTGATGTGTTTGTTATTTTTTTTTATTATACTATGTTTGTTATTTATGCACTTTGTACGCCGTCCCGAGTTGCTCTGGGAGCAGGAGGGGGCGGGGTTAAAAATGGCGAAATAAATAAATACATAAATTGCTGGCATTATATAAGTAATTAATAATAATTGATAACAATACATTTTCCAAGTAGCAACACATCATGTAGTAAAGGTTTTACTCATGTATTTCACTATGGGCTGAGTGTACGGTAAACAGCTATTCTTGTAGCCGCCACCTAATCTTGCAACCTTGGATGATATCCCAGAATGGATTCACTCCATTTCAAACAGGAAAACACAGGTTTGGGCTGAGAGCTACTTTACAAAGTCACATGTAAAAGTGGTCTCAGTGTAGTGTGGCATTTGTACGCCATTCAGAGCTATTCCTCTCTCTAACAACAAAGACACATTAGGAACTTTCACTTGCCTTTAGCGATATCATGCATTTTCTGTTTGGTGTGATTTTCACCTTTCCCCATGAGCAACGTTTTGCTTCTCTTTGTTGATAGCTCAACGTCAGTCTCTTCCCCTTCCTTTGGCAGCGATTTGGGCAGAAAGCAGAAAGGGATTCCGACAAGGAGATTTAACAATGCACAAATCAAAGCGCCCAGCCACCATGCTCCGACCCAGCGAGCATCAGTAAGAGACAGAGTCACATCCTCTGGAGAGAGACAAGCATGTAGCGTATTCATGCAAAGTAATCAATGGACACGTTCATTTGTTTAGCTGCTCATTTACGTAATATGTAGAACAGAAAAAGACCTATAGGATAAAACCCTGGTACAGTACCTCTTTAAATAAGACTAAGTCAGGGTTGAAACAGCCACTCCATTCTCATTGAACAGTCCTGTGAAAACGGGACAGCAATCGAAATTTCGATCGGAATTCTGAATGACTGAAATTATCAATTGAAATTTCGATCAGCTGTTTTGTGCATGCGAAAAATGACAGCAGCTGTAACGGCACCACTGTTTTGCATACGGGCCACCGCCGCTTTGCACACGCGTAAAATGGCCAAAACGTTTTCGATTGTTCCAGTGAACAAAAATCTGAATGATTGTTCATTCTGATTTCCCTTTGGACTGATTGAACCAACCAGATCTGTTGAAAATGGAATCCAGCTGTAAATGGACTTGCACCCCAAAATGTGACTTGCAGTACAGCCACAGGAGACACCCTCATGAGGCTACCACGCCTTGGGGGACCCACTCTGGGCAGTCGGGCCACATAGTGCAGTGTATCCTGTAACTGGCTGCACCAGATGTCTCCCCTTTCCCCCTCCTCCATCCCGCCGTGTGGCGGGGCAAGCAGCTGGCTTCTATGCTCTGCATCATAAAGATCTGAGGCTGCGTCGCGTAGCAGTTTTACCCTATATGGGGTAAGGCTGCCAAAGGAATGGCTGCCCATGTGGCCAGAACTCCTTCTGCCCTGCCGTGCGGAGAGCTCCACGGCAGGACTTTGACAGTGGCAGGCGCTGTTGCCTATCACATGCGGCCATGTCATGGCTAGGATGGGAATTTGATCTGGTTGAGAGAGGGAGGCAGGACAAGGCTGGGTATCACATGGCTGACGTCTTGGCCCACCTGGCTGTGGCAGCGTCTCTGGTAGCGGTCTAGCTGCCCTGCGCGGGGGCCGCTCATCCACCCAGCTCCCCACACTGGCCCCACAGTGTGGCGGCTGCACTTGCCGCATGAGGATCAGGCCCCTGCAGCTCGCGTGGCTGCACCGTAATAGCTGAGCAGGGGATGTCGTTGTTGCTGTTCTCCTAATCATTTACCATATTTCTCCGAGTAGATAGATACTGACGATTTTATTTTAAACCAGGGGATTAAAGCCTGGATAGCTATTTAAGAGTGGCATTGATAATGGGGCAGCTTTCATTCACATCAGCTGTGCTGGAGCTGACCTTGATGAGAATAAACATACAGTGCTAGGCAGCTAATGGGAGCTCTTGGATCAGCTGTGTAGCTGGTGTAGGTTTTAAAGTTGGGCAGCGCTTATTCAAAATGCTGTGCACATGAGTGGACACGATTTAAGGGTAAGGCAGGGGTGGGGAATAGGGTTACCATACCGTCCCTTTAAAAGAGGACACTTATGACAAATACATGGTGCAGGGTTGCACTGGAATCAATGCAGCCCTGCAACCTTATGTATTTTTGCTTGTGCTTATGTATTTTTTGTAAGTGTCCTCTTTTAAAGGGAGGTATGGTCACCCTAGTGGGGAACTTCATGCCTGCCATCCTTTTGTGGCCTACAGCTAGGGTGGCCATAACTCCCCTTTATAGGAGAACACTTATGAAAAATACATGGTGCAGGGCTGCATTGGTTCCCATGTAGCCCTGCACCATGTATTTTTCATAAGTGTTCTCTTTTAAAGGGGAGGTATGGCCACCCTACCTACAACCAGCCCCCAACCAGCGTCCAGAGGCGTTCCCACATCCCATTGAAACGTCCCAGCAGATGCTTCCATCGCCCTCTAGTGGCCACAGAGTGCTTCTGGGCGAGTGGACACACCCCCTGCATAGGCAACGATGTGACCCCCTATGTAGGCGGCCACACTTCGTAGATAGCAGAGTCACATTGCCTATGTAGGAAGTCACGTTCACCCTACTCCCGCCACCTCCCAGGATGCTCCAGCCCACAGAGCTACCCAGGAATGGAGACCTAGCCCCCGGGGGAGAAACCTCTGGGTTAGAGGCAGCCTTTCATCAAACAAATATAGAAAGAAAGAAAAAAGAAATATGCGTGCGGTATATTTAATCACCGACCAATGTCACTAGGTACCGTTGCATACCATGAGAGACTTGTTGCTGAACACAATTATCTTACAGAACGTAAATTGGCTAAAAGACCTCCTCCTCCTGTATGCTCCATTGTGTTTTCTTTCATTCTTTTCTTTCTTTCTTTCATCAACATTTAATACCCCACCCCATCCTGCCATCAGTAGCTCCGGGCAGCTTACAAAATTAAAAGTAAAACCACAAAAATGCATACTAAACTCCATCTATAAAACTTATCAGAATATAAAACATCCGGCAGTCTCAAGAATAACCCCCCCACCCCACCCCATCTCCCAACAACCAACCCACCTTCTCCCTCACAAAACGCCTGACAGAACAGCCAGGTCTTACACTTTCTCCGAGAGGAGGGAAGATCCAGGGACAGGCGGACTTCCGCTGGGAGAAAGTTCTTTGAGGTCAGTCAGGAAATACCTCTTGCAAGTTCCCTAAGTGTGTCAAGTCCATATGACAAGGGGACTCAGAGAGGCATTATCAGCGGCCATTCCATAATTCTAGAACTTCCTTTGCCTGGAGGTTCCCCAAACCTGGGTCCGGCCTGAGCATTTTATTTGGCCAAGCATTTAGTGGGAGGGGATAGGCTTTGCGAAGGGGGTTGCAATTTTAGGATTTTTATAATTTTGTACTGTAATTGCATTTTATGCATATGCTGATTTTATCTTTATTTTTATACATTTTGAATGTTGCTCATGCTGAGCCTTCGGGATAGGGCAAGATAGAAATTTAAAGAAATAATAGATTTTATTTAATTCCTGAAAAATAACACGATGCTGCAGGAGGAAACTTTTTTTCTTCCAAAATACATTTTGGAGGTTTGTTTTTCCTTCTTTCCTGAAGCATCGAGGTTGTCTGCCACTGGAGGTGGGGCTGATGGGCTATTGTTATGCCTGGGTGCTATAATTATCTGTCAAGTGCTATAATTATCTGTCAGGTTGAGACTTGCATGCATGCTCGTGACTCAGTTGATCAGCATATTGAGGACTGTGAAGGAATTTTCCCACAGGGCAGATTGGCAATCAACCCTGAAAGTCTTTTTGGTTGTGGTTACTTTCCCTCGAAGCCTGGCTGTGGCTCAGTTGTTTGAGACATCTGCATTTTTCTTTTTATAAGATTGTCCCCTTTTAATTCAGGTATCAGTGTGCTCTGGTTTCTTGTTGGATCGATGTTTCTGTGTGGGTGGCAGGGCTCAATTTGTGGCAGGAGTGTGGGGGTTGGGGAGCTTGCCAGGGTTCAAGCCAGGATTGGCCATTTCAGGATTGGGAATAAAAGCGAGGGGAAAAAACCAAGTGGTTGGTTTATTTACTAATGACTTTCCTGACCCACCCCCCTGCACTGGTTGCCATATAGATTAAATCACAAGAACTCTTGTTGTATATTCAGCTGGAGAGAGGCAGTGCGGTCCAGAAGTTCAGGTGCTAGCTGGAAACTAGGCTTTAGTCCCCCTGTTCTGACAAGCTCTGGGGCTTCTGGGGCAGGCTTGAGTCCTAGCAATTTATATTTCATAAATGAGGCACTGGCCGGTAGTTTGGGTGTAGTGAGTCCTGCATTAGTGCAGGTGGCTGGACTAGATGGCCTTTGAGGTCCCTACCAGCTCTGTGACTATGTGCTGGTTATGTCAGCTCTTTAGTTACCACTGACAACATGGACAGAGCAAATCATGGACAGTATCTGACATTGCAGAGCTGCAACCTTTTAATTCTTTGGGTGAAGCCACACAAGAGAGAGACTAACCCAATTTGGGCAGCGTTACCCCACATCGGGCAGCCTTATCCCGCAATGCAGCCCGTCATATAGCCAGTGCCCACCAGATGTTCGCCCCATCCTGGAGTGGGATGATAAGCTGGCTGCTACACACTATGTCCACAGGGGAAGGCCGGGGACGCGACGTGTAGCAGTGTTGCCCAATGTAGGAAAATGCTCACTGGATTGGGTTAAGGGGCTGTCGCCCATGTGACAGAGCCCATACTGCCCATGACGAGGTCCACCGTGGGACCTTGAGCGGCAAGTGCATTCACCATCCCTTTGCAGCTACATCATGGCTGGGGCCAAGATAGTGGGTAGGCTGGGGGATTGTGGGTGCTGGGGCGGGGCTGGGTGGCCACATGTATAGCCGGCTCTGGCGTGTGGTGGGACCTTGGGTTCCACGCGGTGGGGAGGCGGTCATGTGGCCTGCTCCCCTCACCCGTCCAAACTGAGGCGGCTGCAATTGCCCACCTGGGCCAGCTCTAGCTGGTGTGGCTGCACCCGCTGTCTTCAACATATTGGGTATAAAGTTGCTTTCCATCAATATCAGACATGCCTGGTCTCTTCTCCTACTACTGTATCCCCCAGCAAGAATATGTTCAAGAACCAAACATCTCCCCCAAGTGTTATCATCTTACTGTCAAATCAGTTTATTACAGCTATTCACCATGACTAAGTATATAAAACAAACGTATCATATAAATATAAAACAATATTCAAGTAAATATATCAAAAAATTTAAAAAAACATTCTGCCGATGGCCACAAAGAAAACAGACAAGCATATCGTTTAGTGTATAGCTCTTCTTTTCTTAAAAGCAAGTAGGAGAAACAGGGCTACAGCCCTCATTTCTACCTGAGTTTTAGGAACTAATCAAACACTACAGTAATCCTCTGCTGCATAGCGGGTAGTGGACTTGACCCAAATACGGGGGCGATCCAGCACGATCTTAATTCCTCATAGTAGGGGCAAGCCAACAGAACGTGCTCCACGGTTCCTACTTCAGATAAATAACAGGAGCAGAATCTATCACAATATTCCACCCCCTCAGCTCTACCTTTCCTAACAGCTGATTCAAACAATTGGAACTGGGCCAAAGTCAGCACTCTGCGGAGGACTGTCACTAAGCGGGAATCCCCCTCTGGGAATGACCTATTTCCTTTCACCCATGGTGATGCATTCTGAAAAGAAATTCAACAGTCTTGATGATTTTGTCAAACTGAACAACACACGCTGACAAGCTGACACAAACCTATTAGTAGTAGCTCGGCATAAAAGGCAGCTGATGCCAAGAGATCTTATTGATCTAATACTTAGAGATTTTCAGTATTGCATTTCATTACCTACGTCTATGAATCCAATATCCACATACAGCTGTGCACAGAATGATCCCATCATTAAGCCAAGGAAAGGCCCTAGGACAGTTGCTATCTGTAGGCAGCCTAAAGTAGAGAAAGGTTTAAAAAAAGCAAAATCAGAGCTTTCACGGAAGAATTTTCATTTTTAAAATGTCCATTTTTCAACCAGCTATATGGATTGGGCATGATGTATTTCTGGTTCCATGACGGGTGTTCAGATTCAGTTTTCCAATAAGAATATTCACAATTAAAACTCTGAAATCCACTTTTCATGCTGATCATCCAATATGTACTTTGAGGTTGGACTCTAAGGTCACAGCAGTCAGTGAGAGCTTTTTTTTTAACCTCAATTAGTTTATTAGAATCAAGCTCTGTATGTGGCACTCAGACAGATTTTCCAGAATATTTACAGAAAGTGAATGCTAAGATCCCAGTGCTCCATTGAGACTGAAACAGGCAAATCTCTATGCCCACACAGAGCACCTATCAACTTGAATGGGGTTGTACATGGACAAAGATCCATTCATATAATCCAGGATTCCATTCTTAAACCATCACCTCTGTAGTAATCCTATTGAAATTGGTGGGTCCATTGCAAAGCATGTGGTTTGAGGACTGTGGCTTAAGTATGGAATCAGAGTTTACAAGAACACAAGTGTAATCAAAACCAATTCAAATTCATTTAAATTTGAACAAATAGTTAAAATTTTCTGCCACATTTAAACATTTCTAATAATTTCTTAGAGAGTATAAAACATCTGTATTGTTCTGTTATTATGGTGTGAAGAGCTCACGGTGCCATTTGGCAGGAGGCACTATAGAAATAAAAATTAATTATATTATTAATGATTATTAGGTACTGTAAGACATCACAATTTACAGCAGGAAGAAGTGAGTGATAATACACTAAGGGGGCAATCCAGTGGCCTAATTATGGGTGATTTCAGACATTACGCGGTCCCGATTCACCACAGTGGATTCCCGGCGGGGGTGAACAGATTAACCACCCCCCATGGTCAAGGAAAGCCCCGAACAGACATGATGGGATCAGGACCACGGCAGGGAATCGGACCACGGCCCGGGGCAGCACAACAGACATTACACCGATCCCGGGCCGGGCAGTGGTCAAAGCACCCAGAAGGCGCTGGGGTGACTCGTCCCGGCTGCTGTCATGTGCCCTTTAAATCTCCCTCCCTGGTGTGTGTTATTGCTGGTTGCCTGGAAGCGATGCTGTGTGCTTTGTCCCCGGCTGGAAATCATTGTCTTTGGTTCCGGCCGGTGGTTGCCGTTCAGACATTACTTTTTTTTGTTTCCCATTGGGAATCTCTTTGACCACGCTTTCGGAGATGGTCCGGGCCGGAGCTCCGGAAGCGTGGTTGATTTTGACCCCATGTGGGTATTGACTGTGGTGAACATATGGCGGCAGCCGAACAGACATGCAGGGTGCTTTGGCCCCACCATGAAATTGACCGTGGTTCACTGTGGTTGAGCGTGGGTATTTTCAGACGTTACGGGCGGGCGGTTCACCATAGTGAACC
The DNA here is from genome assembly GCA_003113815.1 of Sphenodon punctatus. Classification (NCBI taxonomy): domain Eukaryota; kingdom Metazoa; phylum Chordata; class Lepidosauria; order Sphenodontia; family Sphenodontidae; genus Sphenodon; species Sphenodon punctatus. Next base: position 1,072,415 of record QEPC01009250.1, read on the forward strand.
CCCAGGGGGGCGTGAACAGCACAACCGCACCCCGGGGTGGAAAAACGACCCAAACAGACGTGACGGGACCTGGACCACGGCCGGGAACTGGGCTGAACCATCGCGGACCGGGGCAGCACAACAGACGTGCAGCCGAACCCCCGCCAGGCGCAAAACGCCCAGAAGGCACCGGCCAGGGGCGGGACACAGACATGGCCGCCTGAGGGCAAACGAAGCCAAAAGGCACACAAGGGAATGCCCACACAAGGGAAACGGGAAGGGAGGGGGGAAGAGGGAGAACAGGCTGACAGGCGCCACACACAGCACACGCACACACACA
>QEPC01009250.1:1078846-1117046 GCA_003113815.1 Sphenodon punctatus
GCTGCAGCTGTGGGCGTTGTGCCTGGGCCGCCTCCCTGGTCGGGTGCACCCGTGGGCCCCCTTCCTCTGCCTGTGCCCCCTCCACCTGCATCGCTGGCCCTGCCTGCACCTCCTCCGCCTCCTGCCCCACCACTGTCGCTGTCTGTGCCTCCGCTCACTTCTGCCTCCCTCCTCGCTCCATCCCGCCATGCTTGCTTGCTGCCGATTTCGCTTTAAATCTTCCTCCGGTGGTTGTGTTGTTGCTGGTTGCCCGGCAGCGATGCTGCGTGCCTCGTCCCCGGCTGGGGCTTGTTTCGTTTGGTTCCGCGCGGGGATTGGCGTCCAGACGTTACTTTTCGTTGGTTCCCGGTGGGGGTCCGTTTGACCACGCTTCCCGGGATATTCCCCCGGCTAGCCCGGGAAGCGTGGTTGAAATTGACCCCATGTGCGTATTGACCGTGGTGAACATCTGGCGCGCGCCGAACAGATGTTCATGCCCCTTTGGCCCCCCGCGGGATTGAGCGTGGTTCACTGTGGTTGAGCGTGATCTCGTAACGTCTGAAAATACCCCGTGATCTCGTAATGTCTGAGATCACCCTATGTTGACGCTGGTGCGCGGTGTAAGTCACATAGGCCGGGGTTGCACTTTTGTCCCGCACGGCTGGGCTGCACACACATTCTGGCTGCGTGCCGTGCGCCGGGGTCGGCGTAAGCAGGTCACTGGATTGTCCTCTATGGACTTATTCTGTGATGTCTGAACACTTCTACCATGTTGTAAATTCATCTGTGGCAGAAGCTCCCCAGTATACATCTAAGGCAGGGCTAGGTATAACTCCCAAGCCCAAGAGCCGTACACCAAAATGTTCATATTGTCAAGAGCCACAAAATATATTATATCAATTACGGCTTCCCCCAATCCCGGGAATGGGGCAGCACCACTTCCCCCAACTCCCTCCCCTCGCATCAAAGCTCTGGGTCCCAGGAAGTCTGGCAGGTTTGGGCAGCAGCAACAGCGGCACAGGGCATGCTCCTCCTGTCCCCATGACCCCCTAGGAGGCGCTGGCAGCAGAAGCGGTGGCACAACTTCTCTTGCACCCGAGGGAACCCTATGGAAATGCCCCACACAGTCACTTCTGACAAGAGCCACAGTTTGGGTGCCTGAGAGCTGCATGTGGCGCCTGAGAGAGCCACTATTTGCCAACCTCTGATCTAGGGTATCCCTTCTACACGTCATGCTCGATTTAACATGTAATAGAAGTGATGGCACAACAGGATGATTTGCTACCATGGATTTACCACGGCTTTGGCTGACTTTCTCCATCTGAAATCATGACACATGAAAGTATCCTTTTACTATTCTGTAGTGTCCCAGAGTATTTTTATTTACCATTAGAAAGCTAAAATGGTCTAAAAGAACTTGTTTTATGCACTTGCAGATTTACCAATATAAAAAGGCGAATTTTCTGCTTTGGCAAAATCTTCCACATACGAAATGCCTAATGGCGTGATGGGAGTTTCACCGACTCCTCGTATGATATTTCCTGCCAACACAAACACCCACATCAAGGACCCGGCCTTTTTTTTGCAATCTGTGAATAAAACAAGAACACCTATATGAATGCTTTTACACTCACCAGAAATGACACACTTGGCTTTTAGAAAGAAGAAGGAAGACAGAAAATAAAATCTCTTTAGCAACATGAGGACCGAGAGTTCTCTTTAAAGAAAGATCAAAGCAAAAGGGTAGCAAAGAAATCCAGAAACAGGGAAAGAATTGTGAGGGCGTCTGCCTGGGGGTGTAGGGATAAACCTGAAGTTATCTCAGGAAGAACAGTCAGAGGTACACTTCCAGTCAGAGGGGCTGACTTCATGGGTGCTCTGGGGTTCAAGAACCCATAGAGAAAACCGGGGGAGCTCAGTATCCAGGGGTGCTGAGGTACCACCCCCTTCAATTCCCACCCCCTACATCCATTCATGTGTAGGTGACATCCAGGGCCATTTTTTCATGGACCCCCTCCCCCCCCCTCCGCTGGTTGTGTGGGCAGATGTATGGTGGGGGAGGCGTCTGTCTGCACAGTGCAGCGGTGGGTGGGAGGATGGGTGTCCGCCCATGGAAACACAATGGGGAGTGGGTGGAGGTGGGTGTGCACTCCTGGTGCACACCCATCACCCACCCACAGAGCCATTCGAAAAAACGGAGAAGGCTCCGTGGGTGGAGATGGGTGTGCGCCCGTGAGAAAGGGAGCACACCCACATCCATCCACGGCGGCCGCACACCCATCCCCCCCACCCACCGCTGTCCATGGAAAAAGGCCCAGGATTAAACACCTGTAGTTCCCTAGTGTCCTTTCTCTCCGCGTCCCCTTCTCCCCTGTAGCTAAGCTAAGCACATGTACCTGTGACATCTCAAATTCGTAACAGTATCCCCGTCTCGCCTTTTGTTTCCCTCTCCCTTGTCTTTCCTAGACTGTAAGCCCCTCAAAGTAGGAGCCTGTCTCTAATTATGATTGTACAGCACCAGGTACATTGCTGGTGCTATATAGATACTAAATAATAATAAATTAAAATAATAATAATAGTGTTCCTAGAGACAGAATTGTGGTGTCCGAATGAATGCCTCCAGGCTGAGGGCTACTAGGGACTGCGGGACACTGAAACTCTCCACCTTATTTTTTTATTTTATTTATTTATTTATTTATATATATTATGAATTATTATTATTATTATTATTATTATTAACATTTATACAGCGCCAGCGATGTACCCAGGGTTTTACAAAGAATAAGCTAGACACGGTCCCTGCCTGAGGGCTTACAATCTATCCCACTCTATCCCCTGAGGCTCAGGGTGGCTTACAATAAATACATAAAATACAAATATAAAATAAATAATTAAAACCCCACCAGACTAAAAACACCCCCTCTCACTCCTCCAATCTATCCCTGTCCAATGAATGCCTGGCCAAATAAAATGGTCTTACCCACCTCCGGAAGACATTCAAACTAGGGCTCAGGAGAGCCTCCAAAAGGTAGGGAGTTCCAAAGCTGTGGGGCAGCTACCGGGAATGCCTCTCCGCGGGCCCAAGTTGTATGAAACTGGGCCAGTGATGGAATCCACAAGAGGGCAGATCTTAAGGAGCGCAAAGGAGCATAAGGACAAACACGGTCCTTCAGATATGTCGGGCCCAAAACGTTTAGGGCTTTAAAGGTCACCGACAGAGGGTATACTCGGTATAGCAAGGTTCACTTAAGTGGGATAAGGCTACCCAAAGTAGGGCTGCTAGCCCAAAGCGTGGTGACTGCAATTGCCCACCGTGAGATGGGTGAAGATCGGGTCGCCTCTGCTCGTGTCGTGGCTGCAGCCTATGTCAGTGAGCTAGCATAACTTAGTTTGACTTGGATCTAGAAGGTTCAAATCCTCTATTAACCATGAAGTCACTAAGTGGTCTTGGGTAAGTCACTATCTCTTTCTTAGCTTCAGTTACCCATTTATAAAATGGGAATAATAATAATCTACCTCACTGGGGCGTTGTGAAGGTGAACTAGATGAGCACTCTGAATACTGAAAAGAGGGACTCAGGATTACTGTGTTTTCCCCATTGGCAGCAATGGGGAAACTGCAGTGAACACAAGTCCCTGACTGAAAGTTCTATATAAATGATAAGTAAATATGTAAAGCAGTGAGCAGCACTGTTCTAAGCCATGCAGGCAGCTACAAGTGGGGAAACAATATTTTTCATCAAGATGCTCAGCCAAACAAGAAGCACACAATCATAAATTTTAGGTAAAATATTAGGATGGACTTCCTAACTATAAGGAACGTTGAGCAATGGAACTAGCGCTGAAAGAGGTGATGGGATATTCTTCACTAGAGGTCTCCAAGAGAAGGCTGCATAATTTTCTGGAGATCCATTAGATCTAGTTAATTCTCCCTCAGGGTACATCCTCCACCACTGAAGTCAATAGTTTAGCACAACCAACATTAATGGGAGAGGACTGATACCTCAAGTGTAGGGGGATAGACTTCAGGAACTGTGAAGTCTCTTCCAGACCTGGGATTCTATGGTGCTATGATTCTAGAACGAGAAAGGCCAGACTTATTGTGTATGTGATCATCTTGATCTAGGAATCGTCAGGTGATCTACCACAAGACACCTCCCACTGGATCCAGCATCTCAGACCTGGACCCATCCTCCTGGGTCCTAGCTCTGGGGCATCTCAGCAACCAGTTTCCAGAGTGAAGAGGAGCACTCCCCTCAGGAAGAGCCTTCCCCACCTCACTGGAGGTAGTCTCCTAGCCCCTCTCCTCCCTGGGGTGCCAATCCTGCTCTCCTCCCCAAAGACAATCTCTGAACAGCTGGTCACCCTCCCTGCAGCAGGATCTACTGGAAACTTGCTCATGATGGACCAGTGGACCACAATCTACCTTTTGGTCACCTCTATTCTAGAACCTATTCTACAAGAATTTAAAATTATAACACTATGAAGGTAAGCGGTTCTTATTATTGAAAGGTTTGCAGGGGGAAGGATGTCTCCCTAGCATTGGCTGTTCTTAAAAGAGCATGGCGGGGGGTGGGGGGTTTGTGTCCACTGAGTGGAACAGCCAAGGAGTGCCCACTCAAGTGGAGTGCATGGGGAAGGATTCTAATGGACAGTTTGCTGTGTGGCTACCGCAGCAGCGCCTCTTCCCCCCTTCATAACAGACCACAGGGATAGAGGGGAAGCAGGCAGGGCTGGCCTTTGAAATTGACATGTCCCAGCAGAGCACTGGAGAACCCAGGCTCCCCAGCAGCCCCAGACGGTTCCTGTGCCTTGCAACAGCTGTTTCCCCACTCACAGTGCAGACCACTCAGCTGACATGGCTGACTGCCACTGTTCATATAGGCTGGGGATGCGTGGGTGCTGGCTCCCATGGCCTTTTTTGGCTGCTTCTGCACGGCGCACTCTGGCTTTTCCACCAGTGCTCCATGAGTGGTCAAGAGTGGGTGCTGCATGGGTCATGGGAGCACGCACCCACCCACCCACCCCACCTTCACATGGGCGTTCAGGTGGGCGGTTGATGCGTGGTCATGGGTGGTTGCATCTTGTTTAAATATGGCCACTCTTTTGGTCTATTTGAAAAGCTTGTGTGATTTGATGTTATTCTCCCAAACATTTATGTGCCAGGGTATATGACCCATGTTTCGTTAAATCCAAAGCTGGCTGTTCTGAGCCAAACACACAGACTTGTTTCACACACTGGCTGAAAAAGACACGGTTGACACAGCAAAACGCACCTTCTGATGGCATCTCTGTGGGCAAGGAGGATTGTGTTTGATTTAGAAGACATATAGTCATGCTTGAAGAAGAGTTTTCTGATGAGGAGATCATGGTTTCATATTGATACCTGTACAAGCCAAAGGAAAACATTTCCAACATCGTTACAAATTTGTCACAGTTGGCTTAGGAAAGCAATAGCACTATTGTGCGACAGTATGGTTGTGCAATAGTGATAAGCAATAACAGAGTGCCAATAACAAAATACCAAAACAAAGTAAATGAAGTATCAAGGTAACCAAAATGAAATAACTGAAATAAATATGCAAATCCACGAATGAAGCAGGACGCTAATAGCACTTTGTATCCACTTCATTTAAGTAGATTTGAAGTGATAAAATGTATCACATTCGGTAGTCGCTTCCGATACTCATTTCAGTTCTATTTAGAACCCAACAATATCTTTCTGTTCATCAGCCTAAGTTAATACTGGGGATGAACAATATGTCATTGGAATTACACCACCATGAAATGGTGGCCACGGATTGGAGACTCAGATCTAAACAAGGAAACACTAAGTAGATTCTTGAAAAGGATTCTGGTGTTTGAAGATCAGTGTGTGATAATGATGATCCTTCAAGCAAAGAGGGGCAGCAGTGTTGTAGTCTGGAGAACTGAAACTTGCAGAATCTATATGTGAAGCAGGGGACAGCCAAGACAAGAGGAGACGAAAATATGGGGAAGAATTTCTATGAAGACCTATGGACACAGGGAATGGAGCACACAAGATGTCAGGGTCAAGGATGTAGGAGGAAAATAGGAGGGTAAAGGTTTTAATTGCTCCAGCTGCTAAATATTTAGCTGATGAAAGTTACAATGAAGCCAGACATTTATTTGAGACAGCAGACTTGAGGAAGGGGGATCATTTGTGACAGAACACAATAGGGATTTGGGGCAATATCCAGCCCAGTGTCGAGGCAGAAGATACCAGAATAAGCATAAAGAAGTCATACTTAAAAGGGATCAGCCTGCAGAGCAAGGTGATATGGGCTCGTTGTGTAAATATTAATAAGCCAATGCACTAATGTGGGTTTGTATAAGCAAAGGCATTACATCACAGAGTGCAAAGGTAAGAGTTCATGGAGCTGGGTAGGCATTCAGATCATTAGGAGAAACCAACTTCAGGAATATCATAGAATCTTAGAGTCAGAAGGGTCTTATTTACACTATGAGTCCATATGACCTCCAGGGTCATCTAGTCTAACTCCCTGCGTGGATGCAGGACAATTCTACAGCTACAACAAATAAATAAACGTGAACAAATAAGTAAATAAATAAACAAACATCACATCATCCCATACAATTTAAACTGTCTGGAAGAGGGATGACTCCTCCAGCACTGTGACTAGGGGTGATTTCAGACGAGATGGGATGACATTCGCCCCGTCCCGGAATCACCCAAATGATTCCCTACTGGGATCACTCCGGCATGTCCAACAGACGTGCTGGCTGATCCCGGTGGGGAATCAGGGAGGGGGCGGGGCCACGCTGCGCAAGGTGCGGTCGCACGGCCCTGCCCCCCCACACTCCCCCGCCGCCCACCCTCTGGGGAGATGGGCAGGCGCCGCAGCCAATGCAGCTGCAGCGCCTGCCCGATTTGACCACGGCCCGGAATCCCACCAGGGATTCCGGGCTGTGATCACCGGCCAGACGTGACTTTTTGTTGGTTCCCGCCGGGCATCTCTTTGACCACGTTTTTGGGGACTGTCCGGTGGGAAGCCCCGGAAGCGAGGTTGAAATTGACCCCATGTGGGAATTGACCGTGGCGAACATCTGGCGGCCACCAAACAGACGTTCAGGGTGCTTTGATCCCATGTGGGTATTGACGGGGGTTTACTGTGATCTCGTAACGTCTGAAAATACCCTAGAAGATACACATTAACATTTAAACACAAACACACACACACACACACAAGAGCCAACCAGATTTAGGGACAGGTTCTGGTTGCCTTATTCATACCAACTAGCAACTTAATCAACAAATGATCTTGTTTATTTCAGTGGAATGGGTTACTACTTGATCAAATGTAATGGTGACAAAATCTGGCACACACAGCTGGTTGAATACTCACCGTCCCATCAGGAAATGAGGTAGCGATATCAAGAGACAGCCTAAGGACATAACTATGCACCCAAGAGCAATCATTCTTGGTCTATGAAGTTTTGCTCCCAAGTAACTCACAAAAGCTATCACCAACAAGTCACCTGAAGGAAGAAAGCACTGTCATTTACATGTTTTGATGCAGAGTTATCTTTACATAATTTCAAAGATAACACAAGTGTGGCTAAATCCTGAGTGTAGTAGCTTATCAATTCAATTTAATATCTGTCAACTTGTCCTCTCAACACCTCAAGAGGACTGATGAGAAGAAAGCAACCACACTGCAACGCCATTTGAGATAAATATAGCCTGCAATTTATCAGGGATGAGAAAAGTCCTGAAATATATGGAGATGCATGACATCATTCGGATAGTTCTACCATGCTTTTCAGATGAGATAGACATAGACAAAGTACGTCCTGCATTAGACTGCTCAAGAGGAAATGTTCCACAGGTAGAAAAAACATTTTAACCGTTTCTAAATCCTAGGCTACAGGTTCTCAAATTTTGCATTAGGTCAAAAGCTGAAAAGTGTATCTGATTTTGTACTCCGGGTACAAAATTACTTTAAAATTACCCCCTTTCCTCTACTTACCTTGTGGCGGGAAGGCAAGGCAGCAGTGGCAGGGCTTTGGGGCTGAGCATCAATAGCAGGCCTGAGATCTTGGCACAGGCATGGCAGTCATGGGCATATGCACCCACACAGCTTGGGCATGACCTTGGCCTGCGCATGCACCAAGGTCTTAAGCCCTGCCATCACCCCATTCTTCCCCAAAAGTAATCTGGGGAAAGGATTTAATGATAAAATGGTACCCAAAATGGCCGAGTTGACTCGGGTACTGTAAATTCAATGGGGTTTCTTGTTTGTATGGGTACCCCTTTCAGCTCTAGTTGGGTCCTCAAGAAGGACAACACCATCTATAGATGGGGTCACAATTCTGACGGGTATTCTGAATGTCTTTCTTGCTGCCTCGGGTTGTGGCATTAAATTTAAGTCTCAAAATGGGGTCACACCGGAAGAAAGCTAGGGAGCCACTGTCCTAGGCTCTGAAGCTGCAGGATATCACATGCCTTAGCAAATCATTGCTGTCTTGAGACACTTTGTTCTTTATAGTATATACAAGTTTTATTGAGCAGATTTTAACAGAGAAAGAGAGAGAGCAATTACAGGGAAAATACAGAGACATAAGTTTTCAGAGATTGAAAATCATGAACCCAAGAGAACACACGCAGGAAGTTCAAATGATGAATGTATATGCATTTCAAAAATAGCTTAATAGGGGAGGAAAAAAGATCATTTTACTGAATAAAATGCAAAAGGACTAAATAAATGACTTTATTCTAATGTCATTTATATCCATTCATTTTATACCTATGTAATTTCTTTGACATCAATAGATTTATCATATCCTTAACTTATGCCAACTAAACCAATAGTAGACTCATGACCAAAATGATCCCGAGAGGTTTGTATATTTTTCATATTTCTGAATTCACTTTTGTTTTATGTTGGAAACATACAAACTACCATACAGATCATTATTAGTCTGAGTGTGGCCAACACTTTCGAACTACAAAGTAAACGAAATACTGACTCACTTTTAGATATCTGTTTCGGAGCCAAACTGGTTTAAACCAAAGGTTACAATCCAAGGCCACATTCACACGTACAAAATTAAAACAGATTTATCAATGCCGAAGCAATTATTCAGTTATTTTAGTAACTCAATTCAGTATCGTTCACACAACACTCCTCCTAAGCCGATTTAGTACTGCCACCATCTGCCCCCAGTGGCCATGTCATGAAAGTGCACATGACAACACCTCTCCATGTGCTGCATGTATGCAAAGCCATTCCAGAATAGAAACCTCAGAAGGAGATATAGACTGGGATGGATTTGCATACCATGTTCGCCAACCAAATACAGGAAGGGTACACACTACGAGGTAATTCGGTTTAGAAAGTGAAGGAGGGGTATCTGCTCCTGGTTTTTCAAGAGCACGTACTTCATCTCCTGCCCCTGAATACTGTGTCTTGAAACTTGAACGATACCAAAGTACAAGTGAGTTAAGAACTTATTAATTCGATTTAGCTGTATGTGAGAACATGACCTAAGACATCAATTAAACTTACGCTAGTTTGTAGTCCTGTATCCATCAACAGTCCCACTGGCCAAGGGTTCTCCTATTCCTTTTATGGCATGGTTCCACCCCTTGCGAAGCACTGTGTTATCATAACGCTCTGATGGGAGTTTAGCCACATCAGGAAGGGGTGAGAGGCTCCCTTTGCCCCAACCCTTTCCAACATGGCCATGGTCTTTTTGGAGCTCTGTGATGTCACAGAGAAGTCTGAGGTGGGATAGTGTCCCCTCCTTCCCCACCCAGAGTGACCATGCTATTGACATCACTGCATAATAAAGACACTCTCATTCTTGACATTTTAAGCTAGTTAAGGTAAATGTCCACAAGGCTAGGCTTACATCTGGGCTTTCACATAGAGAAGGAGGAGGGGGGGGAAGGGTTATCATGCTCCTTTCTGATGAAACCTCGTCTCAGCATCATGATGATGTCATGTTGACATGATGATGTCATGATGCTCCACAGGGATGGAGCCACATCAGAAATAGGGACATTTATGGCCTGCCTCTTTTCTGATGTAGCCACCCTGAGAACTCCCAATTTGAGGGGCTATGAGTGGGTATCCCAGGGTGATCTGGAGAAAATGGAGTTTCCCTTGGAGCCTGGATAGTCTGGGTCAAAACAGAGAGTCCCCAAAGAGGGGCCAACCCTACTGTGGACACATATTTTACATCAGTACGTCTCACGTTCATGGTGTCATTTTAAGTTTGGGTCTCCCTACACACAGGACCCTGTGTGGTTGCACAGTTTGAACATTCCTGGATCTGACCCTATTAAAAAAACCTCTGTAAATAAGAAAGTACCAAAACAGTGCCCCCTACAAGTTGTGGAAAACTACAGCTTCAAATCAAACCATAATATTCAAACAAACAATTACCCATTTCAAAGCTTCCATTAATTACTCCAACCAGGGAGGCAGGAATATCGAATCGTCTCTCAATCTGGGTGAGCATACTGTTCATATAGGCCCCTGACATAGTTTTCGTGAAGTACGCAAAGGATAACGCCAGCAGGAATACCTGGGGGGAAGATGAGAAGAATGTGCACAATATGAACAGAGTTGTTGATATTTAAGAATTTTCTCAGTCATTTTTCCTGAAGCAGGAGTATTTATCATGAAAGCAAACTCTGGAATAAGAACTGTCCAGACCATGGGGAGAGCTTCACAAACCCTACCCCCTCAAGTCCTGCCTCCCAACCCTGAACCTTCTCATCAAATGCCACCACAGGCCTAAGTTAAATTAAATGCTTCCCCCAACACCCACAGACATAGAGTATGCAACTCTTTCACCTCCAGCTTGCCCCAAAGCCTTCCCCAGTTCTGCAGCCCAGTCCCCCTCCCCCACTTACATCAGGTGGCAGCATTGGCAGTGGCAGCCATGAAGAGGGCTACGAATTTGTCATGGAAATTTTCTTTAAAAGTCATGAGTTGGTCAGGGCAGGAATGAGAAAAAGTCACGGAAAACTCATGGGTAATTTAAAAAAAAACTTGTATTTAATATTGTATTTTGTAACCCACCCCCACCCCTTAGATTGTAAACCCAGGGATGAGACTGTAACACACACACACCCAGCACAGAATAGAAGAAGGAGGAAAACACACCCCACCCCTTAGATTCTAAACCCAGGGATCGTAAAGCCCTTTGAAAGCTCCAGGCTTAGATTGTAAACCCAAGCAGGGGATAAAGGCAGAGGAAATGCTGTCGCCTCTTCCTGGGCGCCTCTTTGAAGCTCTGACAACAGTAATTTTCTCTGCCTCTGATCCCGCTGTCACACCATGCTGCGCCGCCACTTGACCATGGCATGCCCAAAACTCGGAGGGGTTGGGAGCTCCAGGGAGAGGCCGTGGTTTTACCCAGTGGCGCCCCGCGTGCTATTCTCACTGACGTCTTGCAATGCTGCCACGTCTCCACAGTCAGGGAGGGGTTTGGAGCTCCAGGGAGACACCGTGATCTTCTTAGTGCCGTTGACAGTGCTCTTCTCACCAGCTTCTTGCCAGCTCTGCTCTTCAGTTTGGGGGAAATCTCAAAAAACTTGGGAAAATCACAGAAGTCATGGGAAGATCTCAAAAGTCAAGGAGGGAGGCAAAAGTCAACAAAAACGTGACTTTTGTCATGACCGTGACAAATTCTTAGCCCTAGCCATGGATGATGGTTCCTAACTGAATTAATCACCACCTTGCCTTTCCCTGCATGACATCTAGTCAGTCAGTTGGTGCCCTCTCTTGCAGAAACCAGAGGAGCAGCATCTGGGAGGGATTGCTCTGCTGCTTGTGGGGAAAGAAGGCAGTCTTCTTCTGAATTTAGGAAGCCTGCAGTGCTAGCAACTACAACTGCTGCATCTCTGCTTTAATTCCCGGCCCTGTGATTTCAAAATGGCCACCACTCTGCACACTTCTGTGTGGTAGGATATCTTCTTGGTGGGGGAAGCCACATCAGGCATCATGACAAAATCACACCACCAGCCAATCAGGGTGTCCACATCACCAAAACAGCAGGGCAGCGGCAATTTTGAAATCCCAGAGATGGGAATCAGGGGGGAAATATGGCAGTGTTTGTTGCAAGTGGGGGCTGGGGAAGGTCCAAAATTAAGGAAGGACTGTCCTCTGTGCCCCAAATTTATGGCAGGGACAGGAACATGCCCCATCTGTCTTCCCCTTTTTTCACACCCATGAAAGCAAATACACCAAATTGTGTGCATTTCACTACAAACTCAAGTACAACCCAACCCTGTCTTCTTTAATTGTGTAAAGAGTTCTGACTTTTCTAGGATAACACCAATGAATTAGAGCAAGTTTCGCCCTCTGTCTGTTCTACTCATCTGTACCAACACTAGAGCTGAAATGAGTACCCACAAAAGCAGGTATACTTGCCGAATTTCAGGTATCTGAACTGATCCGGCAACACTGGTAGCCAATTTCGACCCAATTCAGGTACCTGATGTCTCAGAACGTCAACTTCCGGTCCTGGAATGTCAACTACCGCTCCCGACTTTTCAACTTCCATACCAATTTTTCAACTTATAACACCTATTTTTTGGTTTTCTGTCCCAGAAAGTCAACTTCCAGTCCTGATTTTTCTTTTGTCCTGATTTTTTTGTTTTTCATTCCAATATGCGTATTGATAATTGGAAAATCTGTACTGAAAGTTACCGTTTTTTTGAGTATCTGGATACTCAATTGGTAACTGAGTAGTCCATCAAGTACCCTATGCAGTATTCGAAAATGCGGGTATTACCCGCAGGTAGCAAATGAGTTATCCATTTTAGTTTTAACCCAACACCTTTTGTTCGTTTTCAGAGCCTTCAAACCTTCCTTCCCCACCTCCCACCAGCTCTATGGAGCATCACAGATAAGAACATGCTTGAGAATATTCATAAAAATAATCTACATTATCTTCCATTTCCGCATTTATTTCTTGTCTATCACAGGAACAACATCTTCAGGACCCAATAATTCAGGAAAAACTAAGCGCACTTGTCACATACATACAAAAGCAGGTTGTGAACTTCTGTCCTAAGTAAGTAAGGAGCAGGGATGTACAAGGGGCGGGGGGGATTTTGTATTTCTGATTTCTATTCAGGTTCCATGCCAAATCTTTGTGTTTTCTCTCTCAAACCTTTGAGAAATTTTTCAAAAGGAAAAGTCTGGTAGCTACTACTACCTTGGGTTTGGGAGCAAACAAGCAGAATGTAACACGTGTGAGTAAGGGACTGCAGGCCTTTGTGCGTGTGCGTGTGTGTGTGTGTGCGCGCGCGCACACCCATGTGCACATAATGACCCTGCAATAAACAGAAAAGGCCCCTGATATCAGCAAGCTCCAGAGCACCAGGTAGGAGGATTCCCCCACCCTCACCCCATCCCTGGACTATCCCACTCAGTAGTGTCGTACGCTGAATGCGAGCATCCAGTTCCGCCTCCAGCTGCTTGCGGAAGCAGGCCAAACCCCTGAACTGTGAAAACTCTCAAAAATCAAAGTAAACCTAAAATCAAAACACAATCCACTCCTATAGATCATTGTTGCAGCTAGATTGGAATGGGCCCAGGTGCAAGAAATGGACTTGGGCCCCCGTCACCATCATCTCCCCTGTCCTACTCCTCCCTCCCTTCCTTCCTTCCTCCACCCAGTGCCTCTCCTTCCCTCGCTGTGCTGCCTGCCTCGTGCTGCTGTTACCATCCCGGGCCACTCGCTGGGTGGGTCCCACACACACTGAGCACTGCAGGTGCTTCTGCTTCTGCTCAGCTCAGTCTGTGCTCAGCCGCACTGCAGCATGACAGGATTCCCCCACCCCCAGCCCCCGACACAGAGCTTGAGTCCTGTAGACACCCCTCCAGCTTGGGCACCGGGACAAATGTCCCTCCTGTCCCTACGATAGCTACACCCCTGAATATGGAAGCTGAAAAGGGCCTTTTTCATGCTTATTTGTGTTTTATCCAAACCCAAATGCACAACCCTGGTAAGGAGCTCAGAATCTGACTGAAAGTTTGTAAATGAAAATATTAACAGTTAATAAATAATATATCCAGTCTGCAACTAATCTGTAAAAATGTGTAAAGGAATAAATCTTTAAATCTGTAAACATTTTAAAGTAATAAATGGCCCTGCACTTGTCTATAGTTCTTCAGGCATGTAAAAAGTCAGAAGGGCCCTGTGCAGCCCAGTACCTTGAATATTTCCACCAACATAAGAAAGTTGGTCCAAAATAAACTACTTTATCTCCTTCTTTTACGCTTACAGGCAGGCTCTCGATGTAGTAAGAGTAAAATAATGAAATATTTTAATTAGTTTCCAAATTTTATATCGGTTTATCTAAGCAGAAATAGATAAGAAATGGTGACTTATTTACTAGCACAAGGCCAGTGTGGTGTAGTTGGATAAAGGTGCTGAACTGACACCTGGGAAACCAGGGTTCAAATCTCATCCCGGCCAACGAACTCACTGGGTGGCCTTAGGCAAATCACAACCCCTCAGTTCCCCATCTGTAAAATGGGACTATGCATGTGTTTGTCTTTCCCTGCGTCCTCTCCTCATTCTTGTCTATTGTAGATTGTAAACCCCGTGAAGATCTGTGACTGTAAAGGGCTGTGTATGCCTTGTAGCGCTATAGAAATGAGAACTAGTAGTAGTACAAAGAGAAAGCACTCAGCATTTTTCTTTGGCGGTGATTATTTTAGGAAAGCCAACAGTGAATGGGCTTGGCCAAATGGTCAAAGGTCAGTTGGGCAAACCCTACCTTCTCAGGATGTTTCTATTCCATTTGCAGCTTCTCAGTACAAGAGTTTGTCCAACCGGCTTGAGATTACTCTTCCAGGTAGAGGCGTGGAATAGAGATCTGAGTGCAGCACACATATACGTCACTAGAGTCTGCACTAAGCTCAGATCAGTCGCAGTACTCCACAGGGGGCGCAACCATGTTGGAAAGAGGTTCGGGAACACCCGCCTCTCTTCTTTGACATAGTTCCACCCGCTGCGGGATGCTGTGATGTCTGTGATTTTCAGACAGATGCCCCACAGCTGCTCTGGGGGTATGCCCAGACACCTTAGAAACATATTCAGTTTAGGCCCAATGCAATCAGGTCAGGTCCAGATTTCTAAACCAAGCAGGGCTCTAGTTTGTGTGAACAAAAAGAGAGCTGAAGAGAATCACAGGGTTATTACATCAGAGCAAGTCCCTCTATATTGTTATGATTGATTCTTTAAAGCCCTGGGCCATGCTTCTGAATTTTATATTAGAATTAGAAATGCTAGCTACTCACAAATGTTTTTTTCTGAGTTTCCAGTAGGTCACCCTTAGCAAGGACTATATCAGATGTCCAAAAAGCAAAAATATCATCTGAGACAGGAAAATCACTCCAACCTTCCCATCAGTTTATTATTATGATTTACACCAACAATGTGTCTGGCACTGAACAATTATGATTACAGACAGATCCCTGAACCAAGATGCTTAGAATCTATGACAGACAAGGAGAAGGAGAACTTCAGGAGACAAAGAGATGCATACATTCTTATTTTACAAATGAGAAACTGAGGCAGAGAGAGTGACTTGACCAAAGCAACCCAGTGAGTTCATGGTGAAGACATGGATAGAACTCCCTTCTCTTGGAGATTTGTCTTTGACCAAGGCCGTTTTTACACATGACACAGACACATGCGTTTGGCATTAAATGCACATATTTTTAGCTGCACATTTAAATACCTCCCACATGTGTTGTCTCCAAACATCCGCATTTGGGAACCTTTGATATCAGGGTTTCCAAAATGTGCATTTTAAAACTCCCAGAAGTTGTCTGGAGAGGGGGAGAAGGCCCCGAAGGAGTGCTCTCTCTCCTCTGCTCTTGAGAGTTCGGGAAACTCCCTTGTGCTGTCAGACACCTTAGAGAGCTGTCTTGTCCCTCTCTCCCCCCTCTCTGCTGCTGCTGTGAAATAAGGGGAGGTGTGCATGCTCACTGAAAGCGATGCAGCCGCTGTTGCTACTCCTGCAAGTGTGCAAGCGGGCTAAATGTTTATACTGCACTCTTGGTATCTTGTGGGTCTGGGGGAAATGCAAGAGTCTTATAAACTCGTGAATTCCCCAGACATGTCTAAAAATGGCCCAAGCCTGCTCATCTTCCAGAAGTGATCTAAGACCTTTTTGTCTGGCCAGACATTTGGCAGGCAAAGATAAGGCTGAAAAGGTTGAGTGGAGGGTTTAGGGAATGAAGGCAATTTTTATATGTTTTTATATGCTGTCAGCTGCCCTGAGCCTTAGGGGAAGGACAGGGAATACATTTGAATTAAAAAATAAAATAAAAAGACAAGATTTGAACTCTGGTCTCTCAGGGTCCAAATCCAGCACTTGATCCGCTAGGTTACACTTAGTATTGCAATTTTAACAATAGCATATCACCTACTTTATGGTTCATGGATGTTAACCATATAAAAAATTTTTTAAAAGAGACATATGAAACATGACAATTCATGGATGTTAACCTCAAATGTTTTCATGCAAATATTATATTTATTATTATTATTATTAGCAAGCATTTATATAGTGACAGCAATGTACCTGGTGCTTTACAAAGTAATGGAATACACACGGTCCGTGCCCTAGGGCTTACAATCTGAGAGACGGGGGGGACAAAGGAAGGAGAACAGGGAGAGACAAGGGGTGTAACATTCGCGAAGATGCGAGGTTCCAGGTGCATGCGCTTGGCTTGGTTACATCAAGAATGATGGCTGGCTGGTCCATGTGGTGAGGATATGAGTACACACAGCTCAGGTAACAGATTGTACTGAATGGAGGGTATCAGCAGGAGTTAGGTGAGAGGAGTGAGGAGTCGGGAAGGGCAGAGCAGAAGAGGTGGGTCTTGAGGAGGGATTTGAAGGTAGGAAGGGAGGGGGCGAGGCAGATGTGGGCAGGGAGGGAGTTCTAGACGTGGTGGCAGCTAGGGAGAAGGGACAAAGACAGTTTGGGGAGCAGGGGAGGCGTGGGAGGGCAAGAGGGGGGACAGAGGAGGAGAGGAGTTCGTGGACTGGAGTACGGAGGGAAATTAGTGCAGAGAGGTAGGGGGGAGCAAGGTTGTGAAGAGCTTTACAAGTGAAGACTAGGAGCTTGTGCAGGATTCGTTCAGGAAGGGGGAGCCAGTGAAGAGAGGAGAGGAGGGGGTGCACATGGTCGAAGCGATGGGCGAGGTGGATGACCCTGGCAGCAGAGTTTTGGATGGAGATAAGGGGAGAAAGATGAGATCAGGGGAGGCCAGTGAGAAGGAGTTTATGGTAATTGAGGTGAGAGATGACCAGGGCATGAACAAGGGTTTTGGCAGAGGAGAGAGAGAGAGAAAAGGGTGAATCTTAGCAACGTTATGGAGGGAGAAGCGACAGGATTTAGCAACAGAGTCAATGTAGAGTTTAAAAGAAATGGGTGAGTCAAAGATGAAGCCTAAGCTATGGGCTTGGGGGATGGGAAGGATGGTGACCCCCGTCGATAAGGATCGACAGGGAGGAAGGATGGGGGGAGGGAGATAAAGAGTTCAGTTTTAGCCATGTTGTGTTTGAGTTGACATTGAGACATCCAGGTAGAGATATCAGAGAGACAGCTGTTGAAGCGAGCTTGAATAGATGGAGAGAGAGAGAGGGAGTAGAGAGACAGAGTTGAGTGTCATCAGCGTAGAGGTGATTGGAAGCCATGGGAGGCAATGAGTTCTATCGAAGGTAACTGTCAGATTTTTTTTTTCAAATATCTAAGGAAGCCAGGGGTGTGTGTTAAAAAAAATCATTAATTGCTGCCTTTGTATTTACAGTTCTAGCAGATAATTGTGAAACTGTAGCTTCTGTTAAATAACTTCACCCTGGGTAGGGTACAATGAACTTCAACTGGTGTGTACCTGAATAAGCACATGTTGTAATTAAAATAAAACCTTGGTACCTTAAGTTTGGAAATACAGTGGACTTTCTCGGTTACATCAGGTTTCTTAGTTGCTTTCATGTTGCTTTTTGAAGTTGCCCTGGTGTCTTGTTTGAGATTATGTCTAAGAATCCCTCTATCCAACTGAAAGAAGAAAAGTTTAGGCACTAAATGAATATTTTTTTTAAAAGGCAAGAGAGTCCTACTGAGATGAATTCAGCTAACTTGGAGACATTTCCATTCCCTGTATCTAAAAATAATGGAAATTAATTGTGAGACTTTCCAGTTCAGACAAGTAAAAATATTTAGACAGAATTCTGTATCTGCAAATAGCACCAGATTTTCAAACAAGCTGATGACAGAACACTTAGGCCTTTTCCAAAATCTCATTTTGATACCTAGATGGGAGCAGGGCAGGTTGAAAAATCTGGCTGCAACTGTGGAGCACTAAGCACCCGGATATCTGATCCTTGGGATTTAATTCTCCACGATGGTGGTCATCGCTCATGAGAAGTGTCTCATGAGTGCCCTCCACTGTTATTGACTTCAATGGATGCTAAGGAATCTCAGCTGTCTGCAAAAGGCTTTCAGCAATTTTATTTATTTAATTTAAACTTGCAGGGTAAGGCCCCTGGCTGGTTTCATTTATGAAGCAAGGATATGTACCAGAAGGAGGAAACGCGGGGACTGCTCGACCAACAGCTCATATCAATGGTCTGCTTAGCCCAGTATCCTGTCTCTGCCAGTGTCCCACCATAGATGTTTCAGAAGAAGAAGTTAAAATCTGCCCATGGAAGGATCATCTTTATTCCCCCAATCAGTGGTTAATTTATACCAGGGTGGAGAACATCTGTCAGGGGAGGGAGGGGGGGGAAATCCAGACCACAGCTGTTTTTTATTTGGCCTCTGTCCAATTCCTGGAATAGGGTAGCAGCAGTAGATTCACTCCCTAGCCTCAAATACTGGAAGAGGAAGCTCAGGAAAAGGAAGGAGAGATGAGGTCATGTACACAAGGGTAGCGGGTGGGCCCGTGGCACAGAGATTCCTAATCTGGAGCCTCCTGTTCCTTCCCCGTCCTAAGAACACCCTGTAAGTACTGTTCCTACTACTATTTATCATTTCTCTAGCACTACTAGTCGTACACAGCACTATACAGATACACATAACATAAAGACAGTCCCTGCTCCATGGAGCTTGTTACAATCTAATCAAGAAACAAAGACATAGACAAGTACAAATAAGAGTCTTCCTATGAATAATGGACTATAGGATGCAGCTATTATCTCAGTTAAAATGGTTGAAATCCACAAGGCTATGATAAGGACAGGGCCTGGGTTCAGAGGAGCCGGTAAGCACCCCCAACTCCTCTGAAGCCCATGGAGCTTATAATAGTTTTCAATGGGGTTTATTATATTCAAAAAGAATAGTGTCTTCTCCTCTCCCCCACCCTATCCAGTTTCTGGATAAGAATCTCTTTCTGTCTCAGCCCCCAAAAGCCTCATACCTTTACTGATCTCTGTCCTGGTCCCACAGTACATCCCCGATGGACCAAGTCCTGCCTTCACTTCTTGCCCATGCTAGCACGTCCCGTAGGAGACAGGGCAATGTGCCCTGCGGCACCACTGAGCAGGAAAAGCTTTCACTAGAGCAGCCAGCCACTACAAAGCTGAGGAAAAGGCCAGACTTGGCTACACTTTTTGAGCAGTGTCCAAAATGCCAGGAAAGCTTAGTTTTAAACCAACTTATACAACATGACTACCTGCTGGGGGGGGGGGGGGGGGGGGGGGGGGGGGGGGGGGAGGGGAGGTTGGTGGCGACTTGAGCAAAACAAGCTTCAGGCAGAGTCCATACAAGCCCTGTCCTGTGCCAGCAACGGATGAAAAGCCGATTTCTCTCCCCTTTTCTTAGCTTCTGCCTCACAAGGCAAATTGAGCATATAGTTTGAGCGTGGTCATTTTGCTGGATCATTCGTATTGCAGCACACATGTAAGATCACATGTAACTAAACGCCCATCCTCAGTAACCCATTCTCTGGCTCCAAACTGCTCTTTTTCCTTCTCCCTCCATGCCTTGGCAAGGCCGGGTTCTCTGAACTGTAATTCCCTCCGCTACGTTAATCCTTTCAAGCATCTATCCCTTTGGTAACTGGAATCTTGGCCGGTTTACCCACAATAGCCTCTACTGTTGTCCAAATTTCATATTCTTCTTTGTCACCTTTTCTGAAGTGGAATAGCAGCACACCCCCCATTCATTCATTTAAACTTATGGAACTGGAATTTGAACCATTACTACAGCATAGTATATAAATGTTATATAGTAGGGTTTCTCCCCAGGCCGCCGCTCCACATTCTTCTCTCATCTGCAGCTGGTTGTCAGTTTTGCCGTGTTTCAGAGTTCCCGGGTCTCACCGGGCTTGTACATTTCACCCGCTCAGGCTCAGCTGGAGCCTCCTCTGGCAGGAGGGAACATTTCCCTTCCGGGGGCCACATTGAAAATTAGTACAAGCTCCGCAGTCTGGATAAGAGTGATAATAATAATTGTTTATTAGCGTAGCAAAGTTATTGCTGGTCTAAGCCCCCGAGAAACAATAAAACATTAGGACAGACAAGAACAGCGGGACAAACATTACATCTCAGATTGTGCACACAGTATGCAAGCAATTTAGCAACGGGGGATCCCACCCTACTAAACTACACCAGAGAATCCGTAGGACCAGGGATAGATTGGAAGGTGAGAAACTTTTTCCGAATCCACATAGCCTGGCATAGAAAGCACCCCATGTTCCTGATGACCTGGGGTTTGGCATTTCTTAACAGATACTCCAAGATAGCGGCCTCGGACCATCCTACTAGTTTGTCCAGGGTGGCGGCCAGATATTTCCCCCTAGGGACGTCATAAAGGTGACAACAAATCACAACGTGGCCCACTGTCTCCACGCTCTGATTATCGAATGGGCACAATCTTTCTAAAAAAGGGGTTCCCTCTAGACGCCCCTCATAAACCCGCGTGGGAAGTGCATTGACACGTGCCAAGAGGGTCAGTTGTTTCCCCCTAATGGACTGTTTGACTTCTAAGTAGGGTGCCATGGCCTCACCCCCTGGCATCCACAAGCAGTAAGACCGCATGTGGAGAGATTGGGCAATCCTAGCCACCTCGTTTTGCCTCTCTATGGGTACTTTCAGACGTTACGGGCGGCCGGTTCACCACAGCGAACCACCAGGGGGGGCGAACAGCGCAACCACGCCCGGGGGTTGGAAAACGACCCAAACAGACGTGCCGGGAACGGGACCACGGGCCGGAACCGGGCCGCACCATCGCGGCCCGTGGCAGCACAACAGACGTGCAGCCGAACCCCCGGCGGGCGCTAAACCCCCACAAGGCACCGGGCAGGGGCGGGACACAGACATGGCCGACTGAGGGCAAACGAAGCCACAAGGCACACAAGGGAACGCCCACACAAGGGAAACGGGAAGGGAGGGGGGAAGAGCGAGAACAGGCTGACAGCCGGCTCACACAGCGGTCCCGCAGCGGGGCACAATGCACGGCCACACGCCCGGGCACACACACACACACACACACACACACACACACACCAGGGAAAGGCCGGGAAGGGGGGAAGGGGCGCCCGGAACACCCCACCCGGAACACCGGCAGGGAGGGGGGGGCACCACCACGGGGCAAGGCACAGACAGCAGCAACCCCCACCCCCACACCACCCCAGTCCAGTCCAGTCCAAGGAGGTGCCCCCACAGGAACAGAGGCAGTCTCGGGGGGGGGGGGCGGACCCCCGGAGCAAGGCACGTTGGGGGCCCCCAAAGCACAGCGAGGCCGGCGGAGGGGCGCCAGGAGGAGGAGGAAGGGGGCCCCACAGTCAAAGGCTGGCACAGGCAGGGCAGCCGGGTCCAGCGGTGCTCCTCCGCAGCACCAGCGACGCTCAGGCAGCACCCACGGAGTCACGGGGATGGAGGGGGCCCAGGACCACGGCCAGGGGCAGCAGCAAGCAGCGAGGCGGGCGGGAGCTCACCGAGGTGGGGTCCGCAGGTCGGGAGCGGCCAGCGGGGACCAGGCCCCCCCCCGGGCCGGGGCGGGAGCCCACACGGGGGCACCACGCGGGGGGGGGCAGGCCAGCGACGCGGGGCTCACGGGCCGCTGCCGGGGGCCCCGCTGGCCCCAGGGCCCGGGTGGCCCGCCCGGTGGACCAGGTGGGGCCAGTGCAGCATGCCCCGGCGGTACCCCTGCAAGGACATGTAGTGGGCGATCAGGTAGTAGGCCTCGAAGGGATCGGGCATGGTGAGGGCCAGCTGCACATCCACACGCGCCCACACCGCCAACAGGGATGACATCTCCACCGCGGAGGGCTCCGGCACACAGCAGGCAGCAGAAGGGGGCCACGGAAGATGCCCCAGCTCCAGAAGCCGCTGGAACGCCGCCCCACGGGTGCGCTGGTACCCACGGGCCCCGTGAACACAGGAGAAGTAGCTCACGGCCAAGGCAGGGCCACCCTCGGCCAGGCACTCCGAGTAGGCGCCCAGACCACACACCACCAGCGCTGACACGGTCTCCGAGGCGCTCCAGGGCACATGGGCGCACAGCACCTCCGGGATGCGCCCCTCGGGGAAACGAGCCAGCCCCAGGGCCTCCGCATGCAGCCGGCAATCACGGGCGCTCACCACATGGCCAAAGTAACGGAGCCCGGAGCTCAGGCTCTCGTAGGCACCTGCACGGCTCCCCGGCCCGGCCAGGAGCAGCTGCACGGCAGGGGTGTGCCACAGGTCGCACAGAGACATGGTCTCGCGGAAGGCCCAGATATGGGGGGCCCCTTGGGGGCCGGACAGCGGGAGCCCCATGGATGGGCAGCCAGCCATGGTCCAGCACAACAGGGAATGGGACACGGAGCCCGGAGGGCACACAGACTGCCCAGGGCCGGGAGAGGCTCGGCCCGGCCCCCGGGACAGGGAACACGGGCCCGCACCGCAACATTGTAGCACAACAGAGCGAGGCGTGGGGTGCGGGCCCGGCACAGCTGCAGAGAACAACAGCGAGCTCTCTGTCTGCCTAATCGCACCTTCAAGGCCATCCCGCTACAAACAGCGAGGGGAGGGGGCCCGGGGTGCTGGGGGCGGGAGCAGCCGGAACGCACCGGCACAGGGCGCGCGCAGGCCCGCGAGGCCGACCCCCGGGCGGAGCCACCAGCACCGGGCCGCCATAAGCGCTCCCAGCCCCCACCGGGGCCCCAGCACCATGGAGCGCGATAGGGCAGGTGGGAACTGGATGTTCCTCGCGCTCGCGGCTGAGTGGCACCGTGACCACACTGAGCAGCTGTGCCTCCTGACCGAGAGGGTGCACCTGGCCGTCCGCCTGCGCTATGTCCTGGCCCTGCGGGCTGGCGTGCGCCTCCGGGGCCAGCAGGCCCGCAGGAGAGTCCGTGCCCGGCTCAGGGCTCGGCGCCGGGCCTGGGGGGCGTGGCTGGCCGCCTGCCGGAGCCTCACCCGGCCCGCTGCGCTCCGAGGGGCCGCGAGGCGGTTCCGCTGGGCAACGCAGACCCTCCGCCGGGCAGCGCTGCTGGCTATGCCCATAGCGCGGAGCCTATGGGTCACGGAGCGGCCCCAGGCCTGGTGGGAGCGGGCCCAGGCCCACTGGGGGGAGGCCGAGTGGGGGTCCCACTTCCGGATGGGCAAGGCCACCCTGCTGCGCCTAGCGGAGCTCCTCACGCCCTGGCTGGAGCGGCAGCACACCTCCATGCGGGAGCCCATCCCCATGGTCCAGCGGGTGGCCATAGGGGTCTGGGCCCTCGCAACGCCCGACTCCTGCCGCTCCGTGTCCCAGCACTTCGGGGTGGGGCTCAGCACGGTCGCCTGCATCGTGCGGGATGTGTGCGAGGCTGTGGAGGGCGTGCTCCTCGACAGGACCATCCAGCTCCTGGACCAGGGCGCTGTGATGGCTGGCTTCGCGGCCGGGGGCTTCCCGAACTGCATCGGAGCCGTGGACGGCACACACATCGAGATCCTGCGCCCGGCCGCGGGGGAGGCCCTGGAGTATGTGAACCGGCACGGATACTACTCCCTGCACCTGCAGGGGGTGGTGGACCACCGGGCCCGCTTCATAGACATCTACACGGGCAACTCCGGCCGGAGTCACGACGCCAGGATCATGACCATCTCCCCCTTCTATGCCCGCATGTACCGGGGGGACTTCGCGGACATGGGCATGAGGTGGATCGAGGGTGTTCCCATGCCCCCCTGCATCCTGGGGGACCCCGCCTACCCCCTGACCCGCTGGCTGATGAAGGTCTACCCTGTCCCGAGCACCCCTGCGGAGCAGGTATACAATACCCGCCTGTGTGCGAGCCGGACCGTGGTGGAGCGTGCCTTCGGGGCCCTGAAGCAGCGCTGGAGGAGTATAGCTGGCCGCCTGGACTTCACCGTCCCCACCTCCGCCCTGGTGATCGGTGCCTGCTGCGTTCTGCACAATGTGTGCGAGACCGAGGGGGCGGCCCTGGAGTACCCCGAGCCCCACCGGCCCCCCGGTCCTGTTCCCCTGTACGTGAACGCAGGGAACCCCCGGGAGTACCGGTATGCCAAAAGGATCCGGAACGCCCTTGCAACCCACATCGCCCGGGGGGGCCCGCTGTGAGGGCCTTCCCGCCCCTGGGGGCCCCACCCCCCGTTCCGTGCCCATGCCCCTGTACACGCGGTCCCACAGCCCTGTCCCCCCCACAAACGGGCCGGGGACAACTGTCTCTTTACAACACTTTATTGCCCACACAGTTCACACAATCACCCTGTGCCCCCTCCCCACCCCCGTGCCCGTGACCCCGTCCACCACCCGCCCTCATGTGGCCCTCCCCCTCCCCCCCCTTCCCACCATCCCCCCGCGTTTCCTGGGCCGACCCCTCGTGCGGCCGCTTGGGCCCACCGAGCTCTGGGAGCTCCCCTCCCCCCCACTGTCCGTGTCCCCTGCCGTGTCCTGGGCCGGTCCCGGCCCCGGCAGGGGGCCGGGCGGCGGATGGGCAGCTGTGCCCGGTGCCCCGGTCGCGCCCCGGGGGGGCTGGACCCTCCGGAGGCCCGGGGGCACTGGGAGGCGCATGCGAGGGCCCTGGGGCCGGGGGGGCGCCAGGGGCGGCAGGGCTGGGCCCGGGGGCGCCGAGGGGCCCGGCATGGGGACCTGGGCGGGCAGGGCGCCCGGAGGTGCGCCGGCCATCACGTAGGCACACATGGTGCCCGCATGCAGGAGCAGGGAGGTCCCAATGTCGTGGGACCTGTCCATCTTTGCACTGTGCTCCCGCACCATGCCCTGTATGTCCTGCCGGAGGCCCCTGAGCAGCCCCTGCTGCCGCTGGTGCTCCCGGCGCTCCCGCCTCCGCTCCAGGCGCACCTCCGCCTCCAGCCGGCGGTCTGTCTCCAGGGCCTTCTCCATGGACCGCTCTATGGCCGCCTCCATGCGGTCCACGGAGGCGATCATGCGCTCCCCCTGTTCCTCCGCCCTGCGGACGATGTCCTCCGCTTGCTCCTCCCTGCGCCTGCGGACCCGCGCCCGGTACTCCCGCATCCGCTGGGCTGGGGCCGCGGCCGGCGGAGGCGCCGCGCGCGGGGGCTGCCCTGTGGAAATGGGCGGGTGGGTCAGTGCAGGGCCCTGTCCCCTAGCGGGGTCGGGTCCCGGGGCCCCCTGCCCCCCCTCCCCCACTGAGGCCGGAGGCCCCCCTGGGCTGGCGCCCGGGGGGCCCTCCCGCCATCCCAGCCCTCCCGCCTTACCTGGGTCCGGCACCTGCTCTCCTGTGCCCTCCGCGGGGGCCTGCACCGTCTCGCTGGCCCGGTCCTGGGGCTCCCCATGTCCTGCGGGCGGGAGAGGGGGGAGCGGGTGAAGGGGGCTGGTTGTGGCCCCTGCAGCAGGGCCCCCACCCCTGCCACCGGCCCCCTGGTCCTGCCCCCCCCCTGCCCTGGGGGCCCGCTTACCCTCTATGTCCGTCTCCGAGCCTTCGGAGCCCGGCGCCTCACCCTGGGAGTGCTCCCCCTGGGACCACTGGCTGAGGGTGGTGAAGGTGCCGACCTCCGACTCCGCCTGGCCGGCCCGGCGTTGGGATGTCTCCGGGCTGCTGCTGGGGGGGGGCCTTGGGGCTTCTGCGGGTCCCGGGTGGTCCTCCTGGGGGTGGGGGTCCCCTGAGCTCGTGTCTACCGGGCGGGCGGCGAGGGGAGGGGGTACCTCGGCCCGCTCCCTGCCCTGGACCACAGCGCTGCCCACCAGGCGTGGGGCAACGATGGAGCCCTTCATGTGAAGGATGCGGTCCAGGGCATCGTAGTAGGGGGCGGTGCGGGCCCCGTGGCCGGAGCGGCTGTTATTGTCCTTGAGGGCCTTGTACCCCCTCTTGAGCTCCTTGGCCTTCGAGCGACACTGGTTGACAGTGCGCTCGTGCCCCGCCGCCTCCATGTCGCGCACGATGTCCCGGTAGACATGCTCGTTGCGCTGGTTTATTGCGAGCTCCACCTGGTACTCGAGGGTCCCCCAGATCCGTATGAAGTCCCGGGTCTCCTGGAGGCCCCACTGTCCCCCTCTGTGATAGGCCTTCCTCCGGCTGGGCCCCTGCTGTTCCTCCTCCCGGTGCAGCTCATGCTGCACCTGCCTCTGCTCCTCCTCCACCTCCTCCTGGGGGTGCGCCTCCGGGGGCCGGGGGCCGGGCTCCTCCTGGGGCTCGTCCGCCCGGGCCGACTTTCGTGTCTGGGGGGGGGAAGGGGGGTGGTTGGTTGCTGGGTGAGGGTGTGGGCCCTCTCGGGGGCCCCCTGCCCCCCTGCCCTCCGCCCGGGGTCCCCCTGCCCCCCTGCCTTCCGCCCGGGGTCCCCCCGGCCCCCTCCACAGGGGGTTCCCCTGTGCCCCCTGTTCCCCTCCCAGTGGGTGCCCTTACCCGTTTCCTGGGTGCCTCCTGTGGGCCTGTTCCGGCCGCTGTCCCCGGGGCGGCGCGACCCGGCTGCAGCTGTGGTTGGTGTTCCCGGGGCGCCTCCCTGGTCGGGTGCTCCCGTGTGCCCCCTTCCTGCACCTGTGCCCCCTCCGCCTGCATCGCTGGGCCTGGCTGCACGTCCTCCGCCTCCTGTCCCGCCGCTGTCGCTGTTCGTGCCTCCGCTCTCTTCCGCTTCCCTCCTCGCTCCATCCCGCCACGCTTGCTTGCTGCTGCTCTCGCTTTAAATCTCCCTCCGGTGTTTGTGTTGGTGCTGGTTGCCTGGCAGCGACGCTGCGTGCCTCGTCCCCGGCCGGGGCTCCATTTTTTTGGTTCCGCTGGGGGATTGGCGTCCAGACGTTACTTTTGCTTGGTTCCCTGTGGTGGTTGGTTTGACCACGCTTCCCGAGACCTTCCCCCGGCTAGCCCGGGAAGCGTGGTTCAAACTGACCCCATGTGGGTATTGAGCGTGATGAACATCTGGCGCACGCCGTTCAGACGTTCCGGGGCCTTTGGCCCCGCGGGGGGGTTGAGCGTGGTTCAGTGTGGTTCAGCGTGATCTCGTAACGTCTGAAATCACCCTATGTCAGCTACCCTTGGGCTGATTTCTTTCCAGGCTACCGCCTGGGATTTGCCCTCAAAGTAAGTGACTAGTAACCCTGTTTGGGTCAGGTATCTTCTCACCCAAACTTGCCAAGGGCTCACGAAGGAGTCCTCCCTAATGTTCTGCAGGGCTTTGTTCCCACCGCATCTTGCACCAAAATTTAAGTGCTCTTAGTACTGCGGCAGTGTGCCAGCTATACTGTCCCAGTTCTATCCTGAGTGCGGGAAATGGAGTGCCTCTTGGGCTAGCCAGAAGCGCCTGGAGGAACCTGACCTGGATGTTATTTATTCTTTTTGGGCAATCTGGGGCCCAGATTTCAGCTCCATATAAGGATTGGGCCCTCACCTTACTGTTAAAGATTCTTAATGCTGATTTCACCGCTTGCCTGCCCAACTTGACAAAGAACTGGAAGATGTTCTGGGAGGCTATTTTGGCCATAGATTCCGCTCATCGCAGATGCTCCCCCCACCGGCCCAACTTGTGGAATATCAATCCCAAGTATTTGAAACTGTCAACCTGTTCAATTGCCTGCCCTTCTAAGCTCCACTTGTGCTGGTGCCATCTAGTTGAAAAGGCCATCAACTTGGATTTAGAAAAGTTGATGGTCATTTTGTTCATCCTGCAAAACGCCCTAAAGGCGTTCATCTGCCTGATCAATCCAATACGGGTCTGTGACAACAATGCCACGTCGTCCGCATAAAGGAGGACCCCCACTGCTCTTATAGCCACCTTAGGGGGGAAGAATCTCTGTTCGGCCATGACTGCTATAATCCCATTGATGTAAATATTGAATAGGATGGGCGCTATTACACAGCCCTGTGGCACCCCGACCCGTACCTCTATTGTTGCTGTGAGGTGCCTCTGATAATTGGTACGGACTCTGAGTGACGCATCGGCATATAAAGTTACTATCAGTGACAGCAGCCTTCTATCTATATCTAATTCCATCAACTTCTTCCAAAGGGTAGACCTGTCCACCGAATCAAACGCCGCCTTTAGGTCAAAAAAGTTGGCGTATAGTGCCCTCCGTGCGGTGGTATACTTAGTAATAAGGTAATGTAGCATGAAACATAACTCGGTGGTAGACCTACCCGCCTGGAATCCTGCTTGCTCGGGGGCAAGGATCTTATTTTCCTGTACCCACTTGCCCAACCTACCTGCCAGGAGGTACCCATATAATTTGGCCACCATGCTCAGCAAACTGATAGGTCTATAGTTGGCAGGGGACTGTCTAGCACCCTTCTTAAAAATGGGTACTATCACCGCCCTACTCCAGCCCTCAGGGATCTTCCCGGTACTATTAATGCCGTGAACAAGGAGGCTAGTAAGGAATACCACCAGTCCCTTTGCTCCTTGATAAACTCTATCTGTATCAAATAGATTCCTGCTGCTTTGTGGTTTTGGCATTTGTTGACTGCCGCTTCTATTTCCAGCTCGGTAACGGGTAACCATCCTGGGGTATTATTTAGGGGATAGGTCTCCTCCCCCACCTGGGGGGTCCCCTGGATCTACTCCATACAAGTGCTCGAAGTGCGCCACCCATTCGTGTGGGGGGATTGGGAATAACGGCACTCTCGGTTCTCTCCCAATAGAGGCGTTGACCAGCTGCCAATAGCGTCTAGCGTCATGCCCTTCAGCTGCCTCTATCAAGCTAGCCCATTTGTCATTGACATATTTCTGCTTTTTAGTATAGATTCAATTTGTATAGGTCGTTCTAAACTGGGCGTATTCTGGCGGTGGTCTGGGCAAGTGGGCCCTCCTATACTCCTTGTACATGGTTTTCAACTGCACCCTGGCCCTCCAGCATTCCCTATTGAACCATGGTTTACCTTTACCCGTCCTAGCTTTAGGCTCGCCCTGGCCGTTGGTTCTGATATACTCCTGTAGCCAGACTCCCATCAGATCATATGTCTCCACTGCCTTGACTGGATCAGTTGATGCGACTAGTGCTGTTCTCTGTGCGACTACCTCCGCAGTCCCAAGAAATATAGCCAATGACACAGCCATGGCTTCACCCCATTTCGGTTTTGCCGTGTTTCAGAGTTCCCGTCCCTCACCAGGCCTGTACATTTCACCCGCTCAGGCTCAGCTGGAGCCTCCTCTGGCAGGAGGGAACGTTTCCCTTTCGGGGGCCACATTGAAAATTAGTACAAGCTCCGCAGTCTGGATAAGAGTTGGGGGAAAGGATGTTTAAGGGGTTTGTTCAGGATAGGGGCAGGGCCGGACTTAGGGGCAAGCAATATAGGCACTGGCCTAAGGCAGCACATTTTTTTTGAGGGGCAGCACATTTTGGGGGACTGGGGGCTTCTGTTATCAGCCTGAGCCCACCTGGTCGCAGAGCCCCCTCCCCCTGCTGCTTCAGCCGCACTGCCTCACCCACGCTGCCCGCACCCCGAAGGGGGAGGACCCCCCCCATCCATCTCCACCTGGAGACAACACTCAGTTCTGCCACTGAACCCCCCTTAAACACACTCTGCAGTGGTGTTGAGCATGGAGAAAGAGACTCTGGTTCTGTGATAGGCACCCCCGTTGTCTCTCTCCCTGCCTCAGACAGCAACCCACACGTGCACCAGAACTGGGGGGAGGGGGGGGGCACAGCAGCCTGAGTTGCCTTGGGGTGCTAAAATCCTAAGGCAGGCCCTGGATTGGGGAAGGAAGAGGGATGGGGTCCATAAGAAGAGCCATCAAGCCCAGCATCCTGTCTCCGAGAGTGGCCATTCTCAGTCGCTTCGGAAAAGTACCCAACAGGCCATTATAATGGGATCTGCACCCTAGCGCCTGGTTCAACCCCACTGTCCTAGTCCAACACTCAGGTTCTCCTGCTCAGTTTCAGTGTCCTGTCCCCATTACAGGGTTTGTACCTCCACACCCAGTGTGGCTGCTCGGGTCTCACCTAGATTTGCTGCTTTATGGTCCATTTCTTGGCTTGCTCTCTCTCGACTCCCCATCCTTGCTCTCTTTGACACCATTCTGTTTGCTTGTTTGCTCTCTCTCTCTGGGCTCCTAACTCACCAGTCACCCGCCAAGGTCCTGCTCTTTCTCCCCCTTGCCCTCTGATGCTCCGCAGATGTTTGATTGATCTACCTGCACCCAATTCCGTCCCCCTCCCTTTGTTCTCTTGGCCGCTACTGCTTTTAAGTGCTTCTCAGCCTGGTCCTTTAAAGGGGTCACTCCTCCTAAAGAGCTTGGAGCAGGGCTCAAACTACTTGCCCGGCTACAGTCAGAATGGAGTGATCCCATTCAGAGGTTAAGTCCCCCAACCTTCTTGGCTAATAGCCGTTAATGGACCCATCCTCCAAGCACTTATCCAATCTTTTTTTAAACCCAGCCATGCCATTGGCCTTCACAACATCCTCTGGCAGCCAGTTCCACCAGTTCATTGTGGGCATTGCATGAAAAAATATTTTCCTTTATTTGTTTGAAATCTGCTGCCAGTTAGTTTCATGGAGTGTCCCCTAGTCCTAGTACAATTTGAGAGGGTAAATAACAACTCCCTATTTACTCGCTCCACGCCACTCATGACTTTATAAACTCTATCAAAACCCCTCTCAGGGCTCATTCAGACGTGCGTTTTAAATCGCACAGCCGCTGCAGCGGCATCGTGCGATTTAGAACACTGCGCACTTCCAGGTTGGTGTGAAAGCTCGGAGCAGCTTTCAAACCTGCACTCCCAACAGTTCGCGTTAGGCTGAAATGTGCGCGGTCGGTGCGTTCACACCAACCCGGAAGTGCGCGGTGCTTTAAATCGCACAATGCCGCCACCACGGTTGTGCGATTTAAACGCACGTCTGAATTAGCCCCCAGTTGTCTCTTCTCCAAGCTAAAGAGCACTAACCGCTATCAAGTTTTTCCTATATGAAAACCATTCCATATTCTTGAACATTTTTTCTTGCCCTTCTCTGGATCTTTCCCAGTTCTACTAGATCTTTTTTGAGGTCATCCTTGAAAGCATGACCTCATCTTTGTTCCCTTCCTTTGAGCTCACTCCTTCATTGCTTCAGGATAGAAACTGATCCTTGGGCCAGACACAGGCGTTGGAAAAGGAGGGGAGGGGAAGGGGGGGAGCCGAACCCAGCCATGGGCCAGATTTGATCTATCAGTGGATCACAATCTACCTCTCCAGCCCTGTTCTACCTTCTACTCTTGCTAAGGTGGCCAGATATACACATTTTAGAGGACACGTATGAGAAATACAGGTTGCAGGGCTGCATTGGAGTCAATGCAGCCCTGCAACCTGTATTTCTCATAAGTGTCCTCTAAAATCTGCATATCTGGCCACCCTAACTCTTGCTGGTTCCCTCATGCATGGGCAGTGCTCTATCAGCATTCTGGATCGATATTACAAACTCACAATGGCTCAGTTTCTAAGCCATATTTTCCTCATGGTTAAAAAAAATTGCTGATTTCACAGCACATCATGGTGGAAAGAGCTGATATTCCACAGGTACTGCGACATGCCATGAAACAAGTATTTCCCACCCACCACCTTCATTTAGGGTGGCCAGATATGCCAATTTTAGAGGGCATATTAGAGGGCACCTCTAAAATTAGGGTGGTTTAGGTTGGGGTGGTTGAGGGGGTTTTGTGGGTTATTCTTGTCCTCCTTTTTATGAGTGGTTTTAACGTGTTACTGTTTTAATACTGTTTTTAGTTATTGCGGTTTTATCTGGTTAGGATTGTAAGCTGCCCCGAGCTGCCTGTGGCAGGAGGGGTGGGGTAGTAAAACCATTTAAATAAATAAATAGAACTGGCATATATGGCCACCCTACCTTCATTACCTTTTGCCATGCGCTACTTGGAGATAGACTGCTGCGATCAGCTGTTTAAAAAGCTGATCCACAGCTGATTGCTACAGCAGCCTGCCCCTGGTTGGGGCTAATGCTGTTGCAGGTAGCAGTGAGGATGTATGCCTACCAGTCTGCCACTGATAGCTGCCCAAGCTGGGACACTTTCGTATTTGACAACATTGTGACACTTACTCAATATCCTGAAAAGAAATACAGCCTTCCTGATATAATTTTGACTGGAGGTTCTCAAAAGGAAGACAGAGCACACCACCTGCAGTTGCAATCACAATTTCAGCTGATATTTCAGATCCTTTGCCTGTATTTGTTGCAGCATGGGATTGCAATTATATTCACGTCTCAATATCATAAGCCTGGGAGCCACTGCTTTTTACCGAAAGCCTGGTTAATAACCAGAAAGATTGTATGCTCCTGCCCCACACAAGCCTACAGCATACCTAGCAGTCTCCTGCGTGTTAATGTTGTTTAAAATGAATTTCATGCTTACCTCTAACGGACAAGCTTCTTGACTAGTTAGCTGCAGAAGAACTGAGGACTTCCATTTGATCTCTTCATTTAATGTCCAAGTATTAAAATGTTCCTGCTTTTCTAAAGCAGCTCCAAAGTCTGCAAACAAAGTGCAATTTCAGAAGAGAAATATAGATATAGATATTTTAAAAATTTAAGAGGTTGCAAGTGAAGTGTTGTCCTTTACATAATGTGCATGTTAAAGTTGTTGGACAATATGTTGAATGTTAGCACTTTAAAAAGAGACTTTGGTCTTTTTTTCACCAAAGTTGTTGAAAATTAACCAGCAGCCATGCTGTAAAAGATTTGTTTTTGTCAAACATTGGCAGTTTCAGATTTTAATTCAGCTTGCTTTGAGGACTTCAATGGGATTTCTCCAGAGTAATTGGTTTGTGCTTGATAGCCAAGGTTTCTCCCCAGTTTACATACTGGGCCCCAATACGAAGGTTAAACACACATGTACCAAAAATAGCCAACTAGTTAATATAGTTGAAGTTTGCACCGTTGTTTCCTTGATAGATCTATTGGTCTGCAATGTCCCAATTATTATTTATTTGCATCCCAGTAACTTACAGAGGTTGTAACAGAGATTGCACGACGTACTGTTTGGAAGCATAGCAGGAGACAGTTTGAGTCACAAACAGCTTACAGAAGTCCAAAACTGCAGTGAGAACACCAAATGGGGTCTTGCCATTGGGGGGGGGGGGGTGTCACAATCCCAAATTACATTTCATACACTTTGAATGTCCTTCTTGCTGTCTGGGGTCACAGTCGCTTTAAATCTCAAAATGAGGTTGGGGGGCACAAACAAAACGTTTGGGAACCCTTTGTTTACAGTCTATGCCAGGGATTGGCAATATTTTCCTGACAGAGCCGCAAGCCACCCACGCATGCATACCTCACAACATTTCTAGCAGCCAAATAAGGAGAAGCCATACACCCCTTGGCCAACAAACTCAGCCCCCACCCGCCCCCAGCAAATAAGCTCTGCCCCATCACACACTCGTGCTTCTCATTCCACTTAGTTATCACCTCCCCATAGTTTTCTCAAGTATATTTCCTGAGAGAATGTCTGGGGCATGAATTCCAGAATCTGGGCACTTTCCGACAAGATGGAACACACAGCCTTGGGCTCCGCAAGATTCTCCGAGTGTCAAATGCCACGCAGCTTCCGTTTTGTGGGAAGGGCGGATCTCTGCCAGCAAACACGCGTGTCCGACAGAGTAGGATTTCACTACCCTGCCGGACGCACGTTTGACGGCAAAGATCCACACTTCCGCACTTCCCACAAGACAGAAGCTGCGTGTCATTTGACTCCCGGACTTCCCCGCGGAGCCAAAGGCTGCGCATTCCGTCTCATCAGAAAGCGCCCATGCTCTCTCTCTCCCCTGAAAGAGGGACTTTGACCCTTGAAAGAGGGACAGTGGGATTCAGCACCCAAAGAGGGACTGGCCCTCCTAAATAGTGACTGTTCAGAGTTATGCATATGCGTACATAGTCGTGCACACATACATATGTGCACACACACACACACACACACACACACAAACCTTTCCTGCTTTTTGTTCCATGTTTAATGCTGTTGAGATTCTGAGGAGCAGTTATAATTCAGCTGCTGAGACTTGGGTTCAATGAAGTTAGACACAGGACCCCTAATGCAGCACAGGGCCCAAGACCAGCCATGGTGAGAGCCACACTTGAACTGTCCAAAAGCTGTATGTGGCTCCCAAGCCACAGTCTAGCCACTCCTGGTCTATGCTTTGCAGATAAAGGCTGGATAGGAAAACTGAGTTGCTGAATAGTGAAGCGACTTGCCCAAGGGTACCCAACTGGTCAGTGGCAGAACAAATCCTATAAATCAGAGGCTTCCAAAATTTGTAGATCACTGGACTATTGTCAAACCCTCAACATTTTCCACCATGACAACTGTGCACCTAGGGACCACAGGCTGCAGGTCATTTCCATTAGCCTTTGTCAGGACGCAGGTTGTCTAGAATAAGGGCAGACTCTCCAGAACAAGGCTCCAGGCAAAGT
Organism: Sphenodon punctatus; assembly: GCA_003113815.1. NCBI lineage: Eukaryota > Metazoa > Chordata > Lepidosauria > Sphenodontia > Sphenodontidae > Sphenodon > Sphenodon punctatus. Next base: position 1,113,642 of record QEPC01009250.1, read on the forward strand.
AGCAGGACTGGGACCAGGCAGAAGCAGAATAGGTCCAAGAACAGAGTCAGGATCTGGTCCAGGAAGCAGACAGGGTAGAGACAGGACCAGGAACAGGTGTACTCGGATTCAGGCTCAGGAATATGCTCTCCACAAAGGGCAGACATGATAGCGGTCTTCCACTACCCAAACGGCTGTCACAGGGAGAGTGGAAAAGTCTTGTTCTCTCCTACCCCTGAAGGCAAGACTAGAAAGAAAGGGCTCAAATTACAAGAAAGTAGATTTTGGTTAAACAGCAGGAAGAACTTCCTGGCAGTAAGAGCTGTTTGGCAGTGGAACAAATTACTTAGGGCGGCGGTGGGCTCTCCTTCGCTGGAGGTTTTCAAACAGAGGCTGGACGGCCATCTGTCGGGGATGCCGTAGCTGCGGATTTCCTACATTGGGCAGGGGTTGGACTAGATGACCTCTAAGATACCTTCCAACTCTATGATTCTGTGATTCAAGTTGATAACTGCTATATTATTAATAAAATCATTACAATACATCAATTGAATGACAGAAATTTGGGTCTCCCAGCTGTTGGCCGGTGCAGCCAATGCATGCAAGATCGTTAATATAGGAATTTAACATTTTACCTAGCTGTCCTTAGTCAGGCGAGTCCTGAAGGTGAGTATGTAAGTGTAGATGTGGATATGGATGTGTAGATGGGTTAAGTGTGTTGTGTGAGACCCTCGTCTCTGAACCTTCCATGGTTCAGAACAAAGTCTGTGTCTGCGAGTGTCTCTGTTTGTGTGTGAAAGAGCCCCCTGACTAGACCTTCCCTGGTTCAGTAAGAGTGAGAGCCCCTCTGCGTATTTGAGAATGAATACTGAGGATGCTTATAAATGAGACAACAGCCCACACCAGGATGGGGTTCAGGCCATATTTGCTGCCTGTTTATTAGGTGGTTGCGAGATGCATCCTCCCGTGTGCCAAGGAGCTTCCATGGAGTCTCTCCACTCATGGTGAAGTCCTGGGCAGCCCAGGCCAATGTTCACCCACGTGTCCACACCCATCCACTAGGGCGCATGCAGCCTCCATGAGGGCAAAGCGCCTGTCCTCGAGCGATACCAGCAGTCGGAGCAGTGAGCACACTCACCGCTCTCACTCTCCCTGAGGCTTCGACTGTTTAGCTTTGCTTTGGAGTGCTCAAAAATGGTGCTCCAAAAGGCCAAAAAAAAAACAACCCTAAAAAACTAGGAAGCAAGCGGCGGGGAGCATCCTGGACCCAGAATTCCCCATGACGGTGCGTCATGGTGGGCGGAGAGCGGCGCCTGCCCTTGTATTGAGCTTGCTGCACGAAACCCCCTGAGTGGGGGCTGTCCAGACCAAAGGCAGGATTCCTGCGGGCTATCGTCCATTTATTTCCACCCTGAGAGTCTGAGTGGGACTCCTGTGTCTGCCCAGGTTTGACTGCTCCCTACCTCAGTCTGGGTATATAAACTCCTAGAGCTTTCCCGCTCTTTTTCTTGAGGTAACTAGAGTGCCGTCTGCACAAAGCTTGAGGGCCGTGTGCCAGCCAGCACCACTGGAAGGCCGTGTGCAGCTCAACAGACATGAGTGATGCTATAGGAATGGGTCACTACAAGGTCACATCATTCAACATATTATAACAACTGTGACTAAGACCGTTTTTAGACGAGGTGCTGCAGAAGCGCCTCCCAAGTCGCACGTTAAGAGAGAAGCCGGCTGCAATGCCGGAAGTGACTTTCTCCCCGTTGCTGGCAACGGCAGTGGCCGGAGATGTGGTGCTTTGCAAAGGCGTGTTCTAGAGACCTGAAAATTGAGGTCTCTAGAACGCGCCTCTGCAAAGCGCTGCGTCTCCAGCCGCCGCCGTTGCCAGCAATGGGGAGAACGTCACTTCCGGCAGCGCAGCCTGCTTCTGTCTTAACGTGCGGCTTGAGAGGCGCTTCTGCAGCGCCTCATCTAAAAACGGTGTAACATAGCACATAAATCAGATGTTATATTCTGTTTAAACAAATAATTGGTCCATAGCTATAAAGAAAACGTCCATTTAATTCCAGCTGTAGCAGGTGGCTCTACGTACGTATTATTATAATACAAGCAATGTCATCTCAAGGTACTTGTGCTGCCACGCAGTGGACTCTGACCACCAGGGGCAGTCCACCAGGTGGCAGCTATCCTTCTGCTCAGGCTCCACAAGCCTGCAGTGTTCCCAGCTGAGACTGCAATGAGTCCGCAGAGGGGATGGGGAGGTGGGATGTCAAAGCTCGCTCGGGCAGTCTCTCTCAGTCTGGGAAGGAGCCTGACCTCTTGCTGAGGCTCTGGGAGCGGAGTAGGCTGCTCTCTGTGGGTACAGCCACATGAGATACCTGCCCCTCCCGGCACAGACCTTGCCTCCTCCCTGGGCAAATGAACCTGGGGTAAGGCTGCCCAGGGTGGAGCAAGCTGGTGTGGCTGGTCGTACTTGCCCCGCCATGCTCAGGGCAACCCTGTGAGCGACAGGCGCTAGCGCCTGTTGCTCACAGCCATGTCACAGCTGGGGTGGGGGTCCAGAGTCCCTGAGCTGCTGGGGGAAGGGCAAGTCCAGAGAAGCCAAGCACACATCCCTCTCCCCACACCAAAAAACCAGCTGCTTGGGGGAGGAGGCCCTAGAGGAGCGGGCACAGGCGCTCCTCTAGGGCTTCCTGCCCTGATCAGATGTTTGTTGGGGTGGGGATCGGGATGCGTACTTGGCTCCTCTGGGCTCCACCCCATCAGCTGTCAGTTGGGGAGGGAAGGAGGGGAGCCTGTGCTCTTTCCAGGCTCCCCTCTCCCCCAATCCACCCGACTGACAGCTGATGGGGAAGGGGGAGCCTGGGTAGAGAATGTGTGCTCTTCCCAAGCTCCCCTTCCCCACCAGCTGTTGGGGGGAAGAGTGCAGGCCCTTCTCTGCCCCCCTACCCCAACAGCTGCTCCCTGCGCTGGGATTGGGCCCAGGCAGTTCATCTGGCTGTACCCAGTATCTCCCTTGGCATCGCAGAGCCTGCTGTGTCTGCACTGAGCAGCAGCTGTCCCCCCAGCACGAGTCTAGAAGCCTGGAAAGTCCTTGATCCCTGACCCACCTGGTTTGCCCAACCTAGGCCGCTTTTAGATTAGTCAAATTTGCACATGATTGGTGAAAATCACACGTGTTTTAATGCTCGTTTAAACACCTAAACCGTTTTAAATGCGCATTTACCATGATCATGTAAAAGCCAAAACCGTTTTGAATGTGGTTTTTAAATAATGCACATTTTTAAAAACTGGTTTTGGCATCCCCCAATCATCAAAGGGGCTCAAAACCGTTTTAAAAAATGCGCATTATTTAAAAACCACATTCAAAATGGTTTTGGCTTTTACATGATCATGGCAAATGCACATTTAAAACGGTTTAGGTGTTTAAAC
>QEPC01009250.1:1117146-1128628 GCA_003113815.1 Sphenodon punctatus
GCTGTATGTTTCAGACTCTGACCTGGCCACCCTCATCCATGCTTTCATCACCTCTAGACTAGACTATGGTAACATGCTCTACGTGGGGCTACCCATGTCAATGGCTCGGAGGCTGCAGCTAGTGAAGTATGCGGCAGCCCATCTCTTGGTGAGATTGGGCTGCCAGGAGCACATAACACCAGTACTCCATGCTCTGCACTGGCTGCCAATAGCATTCCAGGCCCGCTTCAATGTGTTGGTTTTGACCTATAAAGCCCTAAACAGCCTACCTGCGGAACCGCCTCACCCCCCAGGTGCTGGACCGACCCCTGAAGTCATCCGGGGGTGCCCTGCTCAAGGTCCTCAGAGTCTTCTGGGGGGCCACGCAGGAGAGGGCATTCTCGGCGGCCGCACCACGGCTGTGGAACTTCCTTCCAGTGGGGGTGCAGCTGGCCCTGGACCTCCCCTCTTTCCAGAAAAGTTGTAAGACCTGGATGTTCCACCAGGCGTTTGGTGGGGGAGAAGGGTGAAAGGGTGGGGGGTGTTAAATGTCACCCTCCTTTTGGCAGTTTTAAAAAATGTTTTGTATTGGATTTTATTTGTGTTTTTATATTGTAAGCTGCCCCAGGCTGCCTCATGGCATGAGGAGCGGGGTATTCAATTGAAAAATAAATGAATAAATATTTTTTTTATAAAACTAACCCCCTCCTCCCCCATAGTCCTGGATGAACAGCCAGGTCTTACAGGCCCAGTGGAAGACCAGCAAACCCAGGGCTAGTCAAGCTCCTCCGGGAGGGAGTTCCACAGCTGCGGTGTGGTCACCGGGAACACCCTCTCCATTGTGGCCCCCTGGCTAACCCGGGGGACCTCCAAGAAGGCGCCCCCAGTGGACCGCAAGGATTGTCCCAGGACCCGAGGAGTGAGGCGGTCTCTCAGATAGGATGGGTCCAAGCCCATATGAGCTGGGGCCCACCACAGACCGGCTATACCCCTGCCAGGTGAGTCCATTCAAGTAGGTCATGGTACTTGTTTAAATGTTTTTTTGTGGAGGGGGGCCTCACCCATGGAAAGGTTTAGAACCCCAGTGGATATACAGTATTCCACAGCACATGGACATGCTCAACGTTGGCAGTTTAAGTCAACTTGGGTGGTTATAACTGAAGACAAAGTTATGTGGTTTTTCCAGGGGTCATCAAAGTCTAAAGAAGTAGGTGTTGGACTGGGAGTCACATGACGGATGGAATCTCATCCTGATGCAGCTACAGACTCCCCGGTATGGCCTTAGCTCAGTCAAGTCACCTGAGTTTGTTTCTCCAAGTGGAAAAAGAGGACATTGGCCTTTAGTGATCTCTCACACTGCAAACCTAAACTGTTCATATTTGCCAAGAATCACCTGAGCACAAAGTGTCCTGAAGGACAATGACAGGGGAGAGTGCTGGGGGAGAGAGAGCAAACAATGATGCAGGCTATGCTGTTGGGTGTGCGAGGCCTACGAACCCCAGGGTTGCCAATTCCTTCGGAGGCATGGTGGAGGAGGCAAAGACCCGGTCAGAGAGGACAGGGCAAAGGAGCTGCCCCACCCTCTTTGTGATGTAACTCTGCCCCTTGAAGAGCGTTGCAACATCACAGTGGTCTGCAGGGGGCAGTTTCCTCCTCCCTTTGTAGCATGACAACCCTCCAGGTAGGGCACAGGGCTGGAGCCCCACTGGGACTGGCTGCTGTCAGAGACAGGATGCTGGGCTTGATGGACCACTGGTTTGGCTCAGTATGGTATTTCTTATGGTCTTATGTCAGGAGGACAGTTGCTATCAGAACTGGCAGTAACGGCACCCTTGCCCCCCGCCCCCCAATAAGGAATAAATGTCGTGGCAGTGGTACTCCCTCCCATTCTCTGATGCAGCAGCAGCGATGTGATGTCTTGAGAACATGCCTGAGGCTCTGCTCTCACTGGGACCCCCCTCCCTGCCACTGGTTTGAGGAGCTGTAGGTGTGGCCCCAAGAATCTGCGCCGCCACTGTTGCGGTGCGGCCAGTGGTATAGCTAGGTTTAATAGGACTGTGAGGAAAATAAAACTATTTATTATTTGCTTGTTTATTCAAATTTTTGTAAAGCACCAGGTACATTGCTGTCGCTATATAAATGCTAATAATAATAATAATAATAATAATAATTTATGCGCCACCCTTATGGCAGAGGCTCAGGGTGGCTTACAATATATAAAACAAAAAAAATCCATACAACTCCCACCCTCACCTCAAAACACCCACCCTCCCCCACAACGCTCCCCAAAAACCTAACCAAGCCCTAGCCCCACCAGCTAAATGCTCTTTCAAATAAACAATGCTTTTACACCACGTCCAGAAGATGCTTAGACTCAGGCTCAAGTGAACCTCCTGGGGAAGGGAGTTCCACATATCCAGGGCAGCAACCAAGAATGCCCTCCTGCTCACCCCTATCCCACGGAAGAGGGTGACATGGAACCCGCAAGAGGGCGCTCTCAGCTGACCATAGGAGCTGCAATGAGACATGGTAGGACAGGCGGTCTTTCAGATATCTGGGACCCAGACTGTTTAGGACTTTAACGGTCAAATGTTAAACCAGCACCTTGAAACGTGCCCAGAAAGTGATAGGCAGCCAGTGCAGACTTCAGAGCACCGGTGCAATGTGCTCCCAACAACTAGTCCCCAAAAGGAGCCACCACATTCTGCACCCGCTGCAGCTTCTGAACAGTCATCAAGGAGTAGCCCCACATAGAGCGTGTTGCCATAATCTAGCCTCGACGTGATGAAAGCACAGACCTCACAGTTCTTACAGAGCCCTTTCCCTCTCACCCTTTTTTTCCAGAGACCAGTTGAATTCTTGAATTCTACCACCTGTCTAGCCACTGGTCCGTGGGGCGGGAAGGAATGTTCCATTCTACGAATGATACCAATAAAATGCATCACTGTACAACCTTTGCTTACAAAATTACCATCTCTACATTATTTAGACTATTCAGATAACATATCAATATATGAATGAAGCTTACAAACTCACCATTGCTATTATGGGTGTAAACAGATGGAAACAGAGGCTGCCTGCTCTGGGGGTGCACCCCCGTGTCCACCCGCTTGCAGCCCCAACTGGGTCCATTTTAAACAGACCCAGTTGTTTTCCCAGCCTGCAGTCTGCCTACACAACGCACCCTCTCTGCACCATAGAGTTGCAGGCGGATCGCCCAATGCTCTAGGCTGCTGCCTGTAACTCTACTGTGTTGCCCAGGTCAATGATCAGCTGAAAGCGGTGCTACAGAGTGGGTCTACCGAGCAGACAGACAGTAGCTATGTTCGGACTGGTGTCCAGGGTTTGGCCGGTCCAATCATCAGGTGGTGCTCCGCGATGTTCCAGAGCGGGTGCCACAAATGGGGCTGCCCCAGAGTGGGGCGCTTTTAAGCAAACCAGCCAGCCATGGGATGAAGCAGGCTGGTGCAGGCAGAACCGGAGCTACGGTCTGTCTAGAAGCACCCATTGCCACACTGAGATCTGGGGTGGGAAATTGTCCCACTTCCCCACCCAGAGTGACTATGCCAATGACATCACGGCCTGTGACATAATAAAGATATTCTCCTTCATTCTTGAAAATTTAAGTTAAGGCACATGTCCAGAAGCCTGGGCCTACCATCTACCGCTGGGATTTCACCTGGAAGGGGTAGGACAAAAGGGGAGGGGCATGATCCTCTTATAAAACCTCGCCCCAGCATCACGACATCCTGGTACTGCACAGGGGTGGGGCTCCATCAGAAACAAGACAGGAAAGTCTCTCCTGCCCATCTCTTCTCTGATGTAGCCACCCCCTGCCAGCCTCAGAAACCCCCATTTCTACAGGTTAGCAGGAGTGTCCCTGGTTGACCCAGAGAAATTAAGACTTTCTTTGGAGCCCAGATACTCTAGGTCAAAATGAATAGTCTCTGAGCAAAGCCCAGGGAGGTGGAACCCTACTGCAGACCCATATTTTACACCAATACTTCTCACACTCATGGTGTCATTTCACATTTGGGGCTCTCCAACATGTGCAGTTGCACAGTCTGCACATCCCTGGACCTGACTCTGCAGGAAAGCACATGTAAGTAGGGGTGGGTTTAGACAAGCGCCTCCTCACCCATCATGCATGTTGCGAGACTGCAAAGGGTACCAATGCAGCCCTGAAACATGCATGATGGGTGGGTGATGAGTGGGGAGACACTTGTTTCCTCCAACATGGATTTGTTTGTTTGGTTTTTTGTGCGATGCGCAAAGAATAACACCAGCAGGAAAACCTGGGGGAGGGGGCGGGGGGAGAAGAATGCACACAATATGAACGGAGTTGTTGATATTTCTTCTCCTGAAGCAGGTGTTGTGGCGGCACCTGCGCAGCAGCGCCCCCCACGGGACTCAGAGGGCGGGGCAGAGAAAAGCACGCGCAAGACCCACGGGCAGTTGGGAGCAACCCGGGCTGGGAGCAGGACGCTTACTACTCTCTCTCTCTCCTCCCTGACCTCCCGAGGACGGAGGCCCTGCACAGCAGAGCAGCAGGCAGGGCCTAGCCTGGAGCCACAAGGCAGAGCCCGGCACAGACACCGGGGCGAGCAGGGAATGATCGTGGACGCTGTATAGTGCCCTCACCACAATAAAGAGAATTCCAGCAAGTTGGTGTCAGTGAGTACTTGGGCCAGCCGCCCACAGCTCCTCACCTCCTAGGCCTCCCTCGGAACCCGGGGCTAAGGGAGGGACACCACAAGTGTCTTTCTCATGAAAGCAAACAAACAGTAGAATAAAAAAAGTCCAAACCAAAGGGCAGGGGCAATAGTCCCACGCTGCTGGCTTCAGAAACCCCTGCCCTTTCAAGTCCTTCCTCCCAACCCTGAGCCTCACCATCAAATGTCACCACAGGCCTAAGTTAAATCAAATGCTTTCCCCCAGCACACACGCTCATAGAGCGAGAAGCCCCTCCCCAGCTCTGTAACCCAGTCCCGCCTCCCCCCTCACATCAGGTGGCAGCACTGGCAGTGGCAGCCACTGATGCTGGGGCCTAACTGAATTCATGACCACCTTTCCTTTTCCTGCATGACATCCCAAACCAAAGCAGCAGCATCTGGGAGCAACTGCTCTGTTGTTTTGGAGAGCAGGAGACGGCCTCCTCCTGAATTTAAGAAGGCTGCAGCAATGACAACTACAACTGCTGCCACCCGCCACATCTCTGCTCTGATGCCTGGTCCTGGAATTTCAAAATGGCTGCCACTCTGCTCACATCTAGGATCCCTCGTTAGTGGGAGACAATACATCAGGCACCATGGCCAAATCACACCACCGGCCAATCAGGGAACCCACGCCACTGAAACAGGCAGGGAAGTGGCTATTTTGAAATCCCAGAGCTAGGAATTGGGGTGAAGATGTGGCAGTGCTTGTTGCAGGAGGAGTGGAGAGAGGACCAAAATTAAGGAAGGCCTGTCCTCTGTGCCCCAGATTTATGGCAGGGAGGGGAACGTTCCCATCTATTTTCCCCTTTTTGTATACCCATAAAAGCAAATACACTGAATTGTGTGCATTGTACTACAAACTCAAACACAACCAAACCCTACCTTCATTACCTGTGCAAAGAGTCCTAGCTTGTCTGGGGCGACATAAATGAACAAGAGTAAGTTTTTCCCTCCACCTGTTCCATTCATCTGTGCCAATACACTTTCTTCTGAAAATGAACCCTCTTAAGCCTTCCTTCCCCACCTCCCACCCTCTCTGTGGATCCTCACAGATAAGGACAACATGCCTGAGAATGTTCAGAAAAATCTATGTAGCTATTCTGCTGTCTCCATTTAGTTCATGTCTACTGCAAGAACGCCATCTGCAGGACTAAATAATGCATGCATCCTGAGGGCGAAAAAACTAAGCAAACTAATTACATACAAAACTTGGTTGTGAACATCTATGTTTTTAAGGAGCAGGGATGTGGAAGGGGCCAAATTTTGTATTTCTGATTTCTATTCCGGTTTCAGTGCCAATTTTGGGGCGATCTTGTGTCTCAAAATGTTGAGTTTTTTAAAAGGGAAAAATCTGGCAGCTACTACAGGGGCCCTTTCCACACAGACACTCTAACACCGATAAAATGGGTGTTACATTTTATTATACATGTCACAGAGCTGCAGGTGTGCTCTATGGGTACCCTGAAACATGTATAATAAAATGTAACATCCATTTTATCAGTGTTAGAGTGTCTGTGTGAAAAGGACCAGTGGGCTGGGAAGCAAGCAAGCAAGCAGGAGAGTACTGCCCTCATTGTGTGTAAGGGAGTGCAGCCCTGCGTGGGTGGTTGGGTGTCTTTAGACATAACAAAGACAGGGTGTCAAAAACCCTAAGCATGTGTTTGACTGTTGTGTGTAAAGCACCATAACAATCCCAACACCAATTTGGCCACCCGTTGAACACACCATGTGAACACCATTGTATCACAAGGACAATTTGCATGTTCTGACTGAACACGTGGCCATTATTGTGTCTAATGATACCACGTGGCGTGTTAGCAGGTACAGCACAGGGAATGAGGCAGCAGCGCTTGCGTGCTGAGATCGGGTGGCGAGCAAAACACCAATTTGCCCTAAGATGGGCTGTGTGTCTAAGCAGCGCCACACGGTGAACACAAGGCTAAACCAGTGTTCATATCAAGGTCAAAACACACATACAGACACCCGTCGACGTTATGTCTAAAGACAGCTAGGTCTAAAGACACCCTGTGTGTCTGCACATGCACACGTGCTTGTGGTGACCCTACAATATACAGCAAAGAATCCTGGGATCAGCTAGGTCCAGAACAACGGGCAGGGAGATCCCATGTCCCCTTGCCCCATCCCTTGCCGGGGAATCCCACTCAGTGGGATCAAACAAACGAAATCAAACAAATGTCATATGCCTATTTCTTTGTTTTCATTACTTGAGTTGCAAAAATGAATAGTGGCTACATTCGTTTTTGTAATTAATGAATTAATCTCAAGGAGGCTGCACCAGCCACTGCTCAAGAAACCATCATTGGACGTTGACATTGTGGCCAGCTATCGGCCGGTCTCTAACCTCCCCTTTTTAGGGAAGGTTACTGAACGGGGGGGGGTGTGGCTCAACAGCTTCAGGGGCATCTGGACCGGGTCAATTTTCTTGATCTCTCGCAGTCTGGCTTTCCTCCGGGTGATGGCATGGAGACTGCGCTTGTGGTCTTGGTCGACGACCTCTCCTGTGAGTTGGACCAGGGTCGTTTGACCCTGTTGATTCTGTTAAATCTCTCAGCTGCATTTGATAACATTGACCATGAGTTTTTGCGTAGGGATTAGTGGGACTGTTCTCGAATGGTTTCGCTCTTTCCTGGCTGGGAGAACCCAACGTGTGGTGCTGGGTGATTTTTCATCTTCTCCCCGGGGCCTCACGTTTGGGGTCCCGCAGGATTCCAGCTTATCCCCTCTCTTGTTCAATGTGTACGTGCAGCCTTTGGGGGAGGTTGTCAGGGAGTTTGGTGTAAGATGTCATCAATATGCTGATGACACCCAGCTATATCTCTCATTTTCATCTGACTCAGGCCCGGCAGTCTTGGTGCTTACCCGGTGTTTGTCCACTGTGGGGGATTGGATGAGGGCGAGCCGCCTGAAGTTAAATCCTGACAAGACGGAGGTGATGGTTGTTGGAAAAGCCAGGGGAGTGGTGGCCCCCATCATTGATGGGGTCCATCCTCCCCTGGTATCTCAGGTCCGGAGTCTGGGGGTGCTCCTGGATCCACAGCTCTGCCTGGATGTCCAGGTGGCGGCTGTGGTGAAGGGGGCATTCTGCCAGTTACATCTGGTGTGTCGGCTTAGGTCATATATCTCAGACTCAGATCTGGCCACAATCGTTGATGCTTTTATTACCTCGAGACTGGACTACTGTAACGCACTCTACGTGGGGCTACCCTCGGTGCTGGTTCGGAGACTGCAGCTAGTGCAGAATGCGGCAGCCCATCTCCTGAAGGGGACGGGCTGATGTGAGCACATTACACCAGTGCTTCGCTCTCTGCACTTGCTGTCGATAGTTTTCCGGGCCCAATTCAAAGTGTTGGTGTTGACCTTTAAAGCCCTAAATGGCCTGGGCCCCACCTACCTGTAGGACTGCCTCACCCTCCGGATTCTGGATTAGCCCGTTCAGTTGGTCAGGGGTGCCCTCCTCGAGATTCCCCTGGGTTTCCTGGGTGTCAACCATGAGGAGGCCGTTTTCTGTGGCTGTGCCACAGAACGCCCTCCCATTGGAGGTCCGCTTGACGACCGACCTCCCTTCTTTCCGTAGACAGTGTAAGACCTGGCTGTTCCGCTGGGCCTTTACCAAGGGAGATGGGGTAGGTGGGTTGGGTTAGGGAGGGTTTGGGTATGGGTTATTTTAATCTGGGAATTTTAGGTTGTTTTAATTGTATTTTAGTTTATTAATTTTCAAATCAATTCAATTCAATTTCAATTTATTGCGTGGCTAATTAGCCATTGCAAAAATAAAATAGTTTATTATGTATTTTTAAATGTTGTTAGCAGCCCCAAGATGCTTATAGCAGGAGGGGGCAGCATATAAATTTTAATAATAAATAATTTCGTAATTGTTCATTAATTTGTAATTAATCTGTAATTGATTTTGTATACAGCACATCCTTAGGGCACAGTTCTGCCTCCTGCTGCATTTCGAAGAGGGCCAAGCCCCTGAACCACAAAGCTCTCAAAGATCAAATGTAAACCTAAATCAAAACGCAATCCACTCCTATAGAGATCACTGTTGTTGGGACTAAAGTCCCCCCTGACCAGCACAACATGGAACTTGAAAGAGGCTCAAACTGTTAGACCCACCATTAAAAACATCAAATGAGAAGTTGAAATAGAGAGGCACAATGCCCACTAACACGAACCTGAAAATTACAGGTCAGTGTTTTAGTTTGGAATACAGAACTTGAAAGGGGCTTTTTCGTTGTTATTTGTGTTTCATCCAGACCCAAATGCACAGCCCGAGTAAGGCACTCAGAATCTGGCCCAAAATTTATAAATGAAAATATTAATAGTTAATAAATAATGCATCCATCCTGCAACTAATCTGTAAAAAGGAAGATAGCAATAAATCTTTAAATCTGTAAACGTTTTTATTAAAGAAATTAAAATGCAGTATATGCTACGTTTGTGATAGTAAGCCTCTCCAAGGGTTGCTTTCATATATATGGCTGTCCTGTATTTACTCAGTCTATAGTTCTGACTTGTTACATACCTGAAGGAGGACCTTGTGTGGCCTGATACCTTGCATATTTTCATCAACATAATTAAGTTGGACCCTGCACCCAAGGGCTTACAATCTAGGACAGACAAGGGAAGGGGAACACAGGAAGAGACAGAGATACCTTAATTCCCATTTTACAGATAGGGAACTGAGGGTGAGAGTGACTTTCCCAAGGCCACCTAATGAGTTCATGGCTAAGAGAGGGTTTTAACTATGGGTCCCAGTCCAGCACCTTCACCACTAGGTAGGAGTGAGACGAGAGCAAGTGTTCTGTTCCGCAAGGGAATATTGACCTTTCGGGAGCGCTTGCAAGTGTTCGTCGGTACTTTGTCAGTTTCTGGTGATTCCATGCTTCCACCATTGTTGATATTGGTGCCTGTGATTTTTCATCACTTCTGGCATTTTTTGTCAGTTTTAGTTACTTTCCTGCCTTTTTGGGGACTTTTACGACAGTTTTACATCACTTTTACGGCAATTCCCAGCACTTTCCTGTCACTTAGCCAGCACATTTGCTTCTCCGCAGCCCCTGGAGGTGTGCATGGGGCACACATGGAGCTTGGGATCGGCCCTGTAGCCGCTCTGTTCAACTCACAAAAAATAACGACAAATGGGGAAAACAGGGGGAAAGCCAGTAAGTTTCTGCTTTGCTCAAATGAAGGCAGATACCTGTTTCCGACAGAAACAGCATTCGTTGTGATTGGTCATTTCAGGCCCACCATTAGGGAATGCTTAGCAGGGCAACTAGAGATGTGCGAACAGAACCGAGTTCGGAAATTCAGTTCATTTTGAAAATTGAGTTCGTTTCGAAAGTTTGGTTCGGTCTACTGAACTATTCAAGTTTGGTCAAATTCTGAACTTCCGAACCAAGTTCGTACATTCAAAACTGGGTTTTTCGGCCTTCCAAACTGGTTCGGATTTGACCGAACAGTTTGGTTGAATTCGAGTTCGGTTCGAAAGTTCGGTTCGGTCGACCGAACTATTCGAGTTCGGTCCGAACTCTGAACTTCCGAACCGTGTTCGCACATCCCTACGGGCAACTTTAACAATGGCTGTCTCCAGAACATCACCGAGTTTAGGCAGAGCCGTAACTGGCCTATGGCCAAGGCGGTGGCGACAGATGCATTTACATGAGGGGCACCAACAAACTGTGCCCCAGAACAGCTGAATCGTCAGTTTGTGTGTCTGCCACGTCACAGCTGTCTGCCCCCAGTACTAATGGGTGGGTGTGGGGCCTTCCCACAGGCAGTGGTGCTCTCCCCTCAGTTTTACTGGCTAAGCACGAGTCCTGCTTAGTGCTGGCTGACAGAAGCAACAGTGTAGGGAGTCTGGGGCAGACAGACACACAGCGGATGGTTCAGCAGCTTACCTGGGGCATGGGTGGTTGGCGCTCCTCATGTAAATGCACCCATGGCCACGTTGGCCATAGGCTAGTTATGGCTCTGAGTTTAGGGTTCATGCATATTAACAACAGCATACGTTTTCATGTAAATTCTGTTTGAACGTTATGTCTAAGGTAACTGTCAACTTTAAAAACAAAAAACAAAAAAGCTTTCCCCTCCATCCTTGGTTGCTGGAAGAGAAGGAGGAGATACCAGTTCTGATGGTGGCAACTCCCAAGAGAATCAGCTCACTGTTCCTCCACCACCACCCACTCCTGCTGCCGCCACATTCACTCCCCAAGACCTTCTTCCACCATTGCTATTCCTCCTGCTGCCACTCAGATCCTCAGTGCTGGGAGCCCACACTCACCAGGACCTACTGCTTGCTGCATCCTGGAATCGAGGTAAGTGTGTGGGGGCAGGAACAGATGGGGAGCACATGGCAGCAGCATTAGCTTTTCCACTGCCACCATGCTCTCCCCACGTTACACCAGCTAGGTGCTGGTGCTTGGCCCAAACATCTATTCAAGCTGTGCGGCAATTGACTTGCTAGTAGCCAGTGATTATGAGGTTTTAAATATGTGTTACACTTGGTGTACGTTTCTAGTATAAACACACAATTAGCATAATGTGCAGGGTTCCTAGTTTACTCTTTGCGACGGAAAAAAGAGGAAAACCGAGATTTTGCTTTTTTCCAGAGAAAAACAGAGATTTTGCCTTTTTCCAGACAATTTCACAGAAAATGGCAAAAACTTACAGGTTTGGGAGGAGGACATCACACAGCGAGTGCGGGGCAGCGAGGACGCAGAGTGGAGCTGAGGGAAAGCAACTTTGCTTTAAACTTGTTTTAATAA
>QEPC01009250.1:1136841-1168414 GCA_003113815.1 Sphenodon punctatus
CTCTCTCTCTCTCTCTCTCTCTCTCTCTCTCTCTCACACACACACACACACACACACACATTCAAGCTCACACACCCACACGCTTTCACCTCTTTCTCTCTTCACTCACACACCCATTCAAGCTTACACAGAGACTTTCATCTCTCTCTTTTTCACACTCACACACATGATCTCACCTCTCTCTTTCACACACACACATACACACACACACCCCCATTCAAACTTACACACATGCCTTTATCTCTCTCTCACACACACCCAATCCCCATTCATACTCACATACATGCTCTCTCTCTCTTTCACACACACACACACACACACACACCAATTCAAGCTTACACATACGCTTTCATCTCTCACACACACACCCAATCCCTACTCATACTCACACACATGCTCTCACCTCTCTCTCTCTCTCTCTCTTTCACACACACACCCCCATTCAAACTCACACACACGCACGCTGCACAGCCTCCTCCGGTCCCATCCCGACAGCCACAGATCCGCCAGCGCCTCCTCTCACTCTTCTCAGTCACTTCCGCCTCCAGATGATCCCCCAATACCACCAGCCGCTGGCTGCTGCTGTGACAGTCCCGCCGGGCCCAGCTCCTGCCTGCCTAACTCCGCTCCGCGGGCGCCCCACCACCGATACAACCCGGAAGTTCCATAACCGCCCGCGGCATGACCCCCACCAGCTGCAAAGTGTTCTGAATGATTGAATCCCGTGCCAGGAAGTTTCATAAAGCAACTTCCAGAGGGGGGACATGACGGAGCGAGGTGGAGCAGGCCGGTGCGGCAGCGGCCAAGGAATGGCTGGTGAAAACATGTGGGGGTGGGGCCCAGTGCTACGGGAGGGACAGGGAGGACTCCGGGGGAGCAGCGTGGTGGGTGGGTCAAGTGGCGGCAGCGGCGGGGCCCTGCACCACTGCACATGACAACTCCGACGGCCGCAGCCCCCCCCAAAAAAATATTTTTTTAAAAACCAGCCCAATTGCGGGGCAATCGTGGGGTCCCCTAAGGGGTAGGGCCCTGGGTGTCCCCCCCCCCAGCCACCCTGCGGTAAGGCCGACCCTGACCTGACTCCTGGTCTCCCAAGTCCGAAACCTTATCTGCCAGTGTTGAAGAATCTAAATCCTGCCTAGGCAACTTGTTCCACTGTCAAACAGCTCTTACCTCCCTCCTCCCCCAACCCCCTGAAATGGAACAGAAATCTGCTGATAGCATTCCAGGCACAATTCAAGATATTGACCTATAAAGCCCTAAAAAGCTTGGGCCCTACATATCTGAAGGATCATCTTTCTCCTTATGTCTCTTAGCAGCCCTTAAGATCTGCCGCGAGTGCCCTCTTGCAAGTTCCATCCTTGACCCAGTTTCATATGACTCAGGCCCATGAAGAGTCAGTCTGGGTGGCTGCTCAACAGCTTTGGAACTCCCTTCCCTTGGAGCTTTGCCTGAGCCCTAGATAGGGTGGGATATAAATCAAAATAAATAAATAAATAAAACCTGCCTTCACACCTGTTTCTCTCCACATACGTGGCACAGATGGGGTGCACGTGCGCAAACCGACTTTGTCACTGACTGCAGATTAATTAAATCACCCCGTGTTTCAATGTATACCTCTATAAAAGAGAATGCTAATTCACTTGGGTAAAGCACATTGAGAATTCCAGGGACAAATATCAAGAATTCCATGGACAGCAAAGAAAATCTAATGTATGGGTATTGGCAAAAATGGCTGTGAAAAGGAACCTTAGGGTCTTTTCACATGGGCATTTCCCCCCCCCCTCTCCCCGCACACATGTGCGGGGGGAGGGAGTGCCCATATAAACACTGCCTGCGGTAGGTGTGCGGTGGTGGGGAGCTCCAATGGAATGGCGTCTGCGGTGGGTGGGTGGGAGAGTGCGTGCGCGCTCCTGAACTCCACCCATCACCCATGCACGGAGCAACGGGCTCCAATGCTTGTTGCTCTGTGCGTGGAGACGGGTGTGCGCCTGTGGGAACAGCCGTACACCCACCTCCACCCACCGCAGGTGCACACCCATCCCCCCACCCACTGAGGCCCATTTGAAAAGGGCCTAAGAGGAGAGATTTGAAAGCACTGCGGTTCATATGGCCACAATGTAAGTCCATCAAGCCCAGCATCCTGTCTCCAAGAGCAGCTACTCTCGAGTGGCTTTCCAACTTTACATGGGAGGTTCCTGCAATCGCGAGTGCGCCTCTCTGTAATTGCAGGGATTAGCACCTGTGAGAATGCACTCATCCCCTTTTATCACGTGAGAACACACATCTTTGTAAAGGCTGCATTTCAGGACCCGATAACGCGTGAGTGTTCCCACGTGATAAAAGGGGTTTCGTGCATTTTCACAGATGCTAATACCCGCAATTACAGAGACATGGTTACGCTTGTGCAAGTTTCTGCCCCTCCCATGTAATGTTGGAAAGCAGCCTCATTCTCTTCAAAGTACCCCCCCCCCCAGTAGATCATAATGGAATGATCCATTCCCTGCTGCTCACTCCTGGCTTTCAATATTCAGATGTTACGTCCCCCAGCCTACTTGACTAAGAGCTAATAATGGACCTATCCTCCAAACATTCTTGGAAGGAAGACTGAAGAAAGGAAGGCCAAGAAAATCATGGATAATGGATACAGAAATAGCTGTTAATCACACAACAAGATTGGCAATGGATAGACCAATAGGGAAGGAGGTAGATGATTGCGCCACCAACTCTTGAACTGAGGACAGTTGACAACGACAAAGCACATCTGCTTCCCAAGATGAAAGATACTATTCATTTGCACCAAATGTTATTAGATTCTTCTACTATTATATTATTTCTGTTTATTCACACTGAAGGAAAAAATCTCTCCATCTTCCTCTTTTAAAAGAAGTGTAGTGTGTTAATTTCTGTCACGTAGCATGTATTTTTAAAATTAATAATAATAATAATAATAATAATAATAATTGTTCAATGTTTTCCAGCCTTGTGGTAAATTTACTAACACATCTTACACAAATGTCTATATTTTAATGTTAGGAAACATAGCATGTTCCAGCTGTCAAAGCAGCTTCTCAAAATAATTGACTTATTAAAAGAAGAGAAAAAGAAGTTGGCTCTTTGAGCCAGTGTTTGGGGCAGCACAGCATTCTGTTTAAGTTTCAAAGAAGTCTGTGGTGAGTCAAATTCATCAGCTTTCTGCTAACAAGGCATATTGTATGGTGCACATACTTTAGGCAAAGTTACAGGAATGTGTTGTAGGTTGACTGGCAGTTCAAAGGCTTCCGAGCGAGTCTCATTTGAGTATTTTTCTCTGGGGGAAAAAATGCCATTAACTATGATTCATCAATCACTCATTTATATAACCTGATAACATTTCACTTTCATTATCCATCAGGTCCCAGTCTGGGGTTTTGATCTCAATGTTTTCAATGCTCAGCTAACATCAAGCACAGGTAGCTAGATTTTTTGTTAAAAGAAGATGGCTTTTTAGAAGATAATGATTCCTAATCACCCTCAGATTGTTCAGGGTCCTCCGCCCCCCTTCTCAAGTGTAACTGTGTTAAGTATGTTCACCTGCAACTTTTCAACTTCATGAATGTATCCCTGTCTCTCCCTACATTCCTCTCACCTTGTCTCCCCTCCCTTGTTTTTTGTAGATTGTAACCCTTGCGGTAGGAACCTGTCTCTAATTATGAGTGCACAGCACCAAATACATTACCAGCACTGTATAAAGAGTCATACGCAATATTGTTGATTGTTGAAAGTAAAACAGTTTAAAGGAAACTTGCTTAAAGTGGGTCCATAATGATTCATTTCAGAGGGGAAATGATGTTTTAGACATTCAAAGAGATATCAGTTTTGTTCTATATTTATTTGTTTTGCTTACCCTGAAATAGGCATTGTAAAAAATATGTTCTTTATCATCTAAGTCAGTCTGGCTATTACTTTCCTTTTGGTTGAAAGTACTTCGTTCCCCTACTTCCTCACTTTTACACCTTTGTCTGAGGGAGATGTTCGGCATGTGCACTGGCAAACCTAACCTGAATTTTTCGGAAAGGACATGTAGAACAGAACATACGAGCACTTGGTTTCTCCTGGGACTTTCTGGCCTCGCTTCCATTGGGGATGGCTAAGCGTCTCATCAAGCAACATCTCTCTGACCTGGATATTCAGGTGTCAAAGGTCCAGGATGCCGCCTCTCAATTGTCATCCTGGTACAAATATTGGATCCCGGGGTCCACGGGTTCCCATTATCTTTCCTTGCTTTCCTCTTCTGTGCACAGGAGAGTTTTTACAGCTCTCCAAATGCAAACCGCGGTGGTACTGTACCGATATTGTGGGACTGGTTTTTGTGATGGTGTAGTGAAAGTTTGCAAAAGACCTTTGTACACCGGCGGAGCCAGGTAGTGGACACATATATCTTAATTCGGCCTGCATATGCTGTAGAATCCATCTTGTTTAATAAATATGTAAAAACATGTATGTAATGTAAAAGTTGAGAATTGGAAACTCACTTCATTCAATGGATGTGTCTTATGTAAGCCTCTTTGGCAATTGTCTGTGTCCCATGGTAACTGTTGTTTAGAATGTCAAGGCCAGCTAGAGCAGTTAGATGTTATGGGAAGCCCTTATCAGTTGTGAGCTTGATAGTGGAAGCAGTTTCCTTAACTGAACATGACTCAGGCTAAGGAAAGATACAGCTGCACTAGCTAGAATTGGTCACACCTGTGCAGGATTTGTAGAGGGAGTATCATCATCAATTATAAGATACCGCAGCTGGGGTCCCATCTTGGAACTTCGTTGCTGGCTACTTTGCAGACATGCCGAGTGGCGCGGCAGAAACTGGGGCCCACCTGGGGATCATCTTGCAGTCATTGTTGGAGTTCCCCGGCGTGCATATAGGGATGTGTGAGAAGTCTCTTTTACTTTCTGTATTCATTGGGGTTATTGTTTTTATCTTTATGCTTTATTATATTTAATAGAAGCAGCTTTTTGGCACCCATTGGCCTGAATCATCATTGTACTGATGCAAAGAACCCGCAATTTCAAGACAGATGGGATCTGCGTATGTGGATCTGGTGAGATAGAGGATTTGACATACGTCCCATTTTGTCAATATGCTGACAACGCTCAGCTCTACCTCTCATTTTATTTATTTTATTTATTTATTTCAATAGATTTATACCCCGCCCCTCCTGCAAAAGCAGCCTGGGGCGGCTTCCAACAATAAAACAATAAAAACAATTTAAAACATTCAGTACAATGATATTAAAACAGGGCTAAAAAATATTTTCAGTGGACTCAGACCCCACAGTCTCGTTGCTTACCTGATGTCTGACAGCGGTGAGGGGGGCTGGATGAGGGTGAGCTGCCTGAAGTTGAATCCTGACAAGACGGAGGTGATGCTGGTGGGGAGGGCTGAGGGAGTGGAGGCTCCCATCATTGATGGGGTGCGTTCTATCTTGGTTCCTCAAGTTCATCGGCTGGGGGTGCTCCTCGATTTGCAGCGCCGCCTGCTTGCCCAGGTGGCAGCTGTGGTGAGGAAAGTGTTTGCCAAATTACATCTGGTGTGACATTTACGGGCCTTATGTCTCAGACTGCAACCTTGCCACCATCATCCGTGCCTTCATCACCTCAAGGCTTAATTACTGTAACGCACTCTGTGTGGAGCTACCCAAGGTGATGGGCCGGAGGCTACAGATGGTGCAGAATGTGGTGGCCCGTCTGAGCCACCCCAATCTGTTTCAGGAAGGGCGGGGTATAAATGTGATTAAATAAATAAATAAATGGATGGGTTCAGGCTGCTGAGAACACATAACACCGGTGCTCTGTTCTCTGCACTGGCTGCCTGTTGCCAACCTGGCCCGATTCAAGGTGTTGGTGTTGATCTATAAAGCCCTATATGGCCTGGACTCCACCTACCTGCAGGATCGGCTCACTCCCTGGGTTCTGGAACAGCTGTTGCAGTCGGCCAGGGGTGCCCTTTTAGAGGTTTCCCATCTTCAACAGGAGGCCACATTAGAGAGGGCATTCTCTGTCACCGCGCCTCAGTTGTGGAACTCCTTCCTGGCAGAGGTTATTATTATTATTATTATTATTATTATTATAAGCTTTTATATGGCGCCAGCGATATACCTGGTGCTTTACAGAGAATAAGATAGACACGGTCCCTGCCCGAGAGCTTACAATCTAAAGACAGGGGGAGGGGAGACAGGGAGGGGGGAACAGAGGGAGGGACAAGGAATGCAACATTCATGAGGATGCAAGAACTCAGGTACACGTTCCAGTAAATTGGGAGTTTGCAGATAACAGGTGGGGGATAATTCTGGGTGGGGATGATTAAGAGGAGTTAGGAAGGGCGGAGCGGAAGAGGTGGGTTTTGAGGAGGGATTTGAAGGTGTGGAGGGAGGGGGCAAGGTGGACGAGGGCAGGGAGGGAGTTCCAGGCATGCGGGGCAGCGAGGGAGAAGGGATGAAGGTGGTTAGGGAAGCAGGAGAGACGTGGGAGGGTAAGGGAGCGGATGGAAGAGGAGCGGAGGTTCATTTGACCCAGGACCTTCTCTCCTTCAGGTGTCAGTGTAAAACTTGGGTTGTTCCACCAGACATTTGGTGAGAGAGACGAGTAGGGGGACGGATGGGATAGGGTTAGGGGGGGAATTGATGGTTTTATTGCTATTTGTTTTAAGTTATGTGTATATTTTATGCTTTTATATTGTACGCTGCCCCAAGCTGCTTTTGGCAGGAGAGGGTGGGATAAGAAATTTAAATAAAATTAAATAAAATAATAAATAATAAATAATAATAAATAACAACAACGCATCCGGCTGTTTCCGACCCTTAATATTTTCAATGTTATGTTGCAATTTCCCCTCCGTTTGCTCTGCTTTCTTTTGAACAACTCCAGTGACTCTGTGACAAGGGTAGTAGTGGCTTTTGCTGTCTCTGCCACTAAACTGAGGGTAAGGTGGGTATTGAATGTCTACCTCCTTGGCAGATTATAATCTGTGATTATTTATTTTGTTACTTTTGTTATTTGTGTGTTATTTATTTATTTTATTTATTTATTTAACAAAGTTTATATCCCGCTCTCCCCGCCTCAGCGGCTCAGAGTGGCTAACAACATTATAAAAGTATAAAACAATTCTGACATTTTAAAATATCAGTCATAAAACATATGTATAACCTTGACATGGCCTGTTGGCTAGTTCTCAATCAATCAAAAATGCATTGAAAGGTTTTCTGCTTTCTCACAAATATAGGTATCTCTGTATCCTTCATAAAATAACGGTGACTTTTAAAACACTCTCTCAAAGCAATGCTTAGAAAATCTTAACACAGACTTCGGCCCTTTTTACATGGGCGCCCACGTGTGCGGTAAGGGGGATGCCCATGCAAATGCCACCCACAGTGAGTGTACAGTGGGGGGGCCCTCCATGGGAATGGCGCCCCGGTGAGTGGGGGCGCATGCACAATCCCGCCCTCCACCCACCTCCACCCATCACCCATGCACAGAGCAACAGGCTCCAATGCCGGTTGCTCAGTATGCAGATATGGGTGTGTACCCATGGAAAGAGCTGTACACCCACCTCCACTCACTGCGGGCACACACCCATCCCCCCACCCACCGTGGCCCATTTGAAAAGGGCCTTAAAAACTGATCATGGCAGCTGATCTTTATTGACTTTCATTCGGTGACCTCATTTGTTCTGAAAGGCTACATTAAGACCCTCAGCCTTTCAATATTGAGCCATTGTGACCATGTGTACTGGAAGACAACGCAAGGGTGTGCCATTTCCATTCTTTCCAACGTTGCTGCACCGTTTCCCAAACATCATGACATCATGAAGCTCAGGAAAGTGTCACAGAACCATGAGAAAGGGGAGAGGCATTTTTTATATATAAGGACGAATCTGGTGAGGTACGGAGATATTTCAAGTCTAAATTTCCTACCTTGGAGCAAGTGCCAAAATGATTATCTGCGGAGATCACTTGATCCAATAAATTTCCAATTAAGTTGTTGTTCAGATACAACAAAGAGGATATTCAGTCCGGCTTTGCCAAATAGCTGCTTTGGATATTTCAGTTATTTTGATGATTTTGGTATTTCAGTCACTTGGTTTCAGCATTATTTCAGCACAAATGGGTATTTTGTTTATTGCTCATGCACAAAGCAGTGCTGCACTGGGTGAGGCGTCCATCTGGAATGGTGTGCGGAGATCTGACAGAGAGTGTGTCAGATCCTCATCCTGGAAGCCATAAGCTCCACGGAGACTAAAAGACTGATCCAATTCTTGGCCTAGTGAAAAGATGACTTGGGGGAGACATGACTGCAGTCTTCAAATATGGAAAGGGTTGACATTAAGAAAATGGTAAACTGTTCTGCTCAGATTTTAGTTGAATATCAGGAAAAACTTGCTAATGGTAAGAGCTGTATACAACTTGTAGGCTCCCCATCACTAGAGGTCTTCAAAAAGAGGCTGGTCAGTCATCTGTTGGGGATTCTGTAGCTGTAGTCAACTTGTATCCAAGCATGGGGGTGGACTAGATGACCAATGATGTGCCTTCTAACTCTATGACTCAGTCATATTGCGGGAAATGACCATGTTCTTAGTGTCACCTAAGAGGAATTAGACCAAATGAAAGATCCGGCTGTGGCTTCTGGGAGGGGGGGGATGCGGGGGAATGCCAGGTACTGAATCGCAAACACCATTTCCCACAATACTTGGGGTTTCCCCAAAAAGCTTCTTTCCAATTTCTAACTATTCCTCACACTCCTGAGGCTTGTGAGCAGCTGTGACAAGATCACACTAAGGAAGGAGAGTTGTTGATCAGTGTCAGTTCCACCGCCGTTGCTGAGAGCAAAAAACTGCTAAAAATTTCCCAGTAAAATCTACTAAATAAATAAAATAAATTAAATGTGCTGTTCTTCAAATGAATTTTTAATGACTAGAGGGACAATTTCTGCTACTGATTCATGCAACACCGGTGTGCCTCATTATTGGATGAAATTGAAAGGCGGGGTGCCCTGTTCTCACAAGCCAGAACTCAAACGCACATGCTTTTAATGCAACCTCATTTTCCTTACCTTTGAAACAGAGTGAGGTAGCATACCTTGCACATGCTGACATGCCATAAATAAATTAATTTACGCTTCATGGCAATTGCCGGCGTAAATCTGCCTACGTGAAAGCTAGCACATCGTATTTGCTCCTAGCGGAAAACCATTACTAACATCACCAATTCTGAATTCAGATCAACTCTCCTTTTTAAACCATGGGGGAAATGCCTCTATTAATAGCTGAACTGTCAAGAAAGCATCATCTGAAAGCCCAAGAGTGTTTTAAGACAAAGCTGGGTTGTCATTTTCTCCGTAACTTTCAGAGGGAAAGACGTCTTGATTGTTGAAAGTGAAACAGTTTAAAGGAAACTTCATAAAAAATCTTGGGATGAGACAAAGGGTGAAAACAGACATGACGCTAACCACCCTTTAACCACCCTTGGTGGTCATTTATGCATGTTGCAGGGCCACATAGGGCACCAATACAGCCCTGCAACATGCATAAATAACCACCACGGGTGGTTAAAGGGTGGTTAGCGTCATGTCTGTTTTCACCCAGTGTGGGTCTGCAGCAGTGATTTATTTTAGAGAAAAAAATATGTTTTAGACATTCAAGTGTTCCGACAGTTGGAAATCTCGGTTTTGTTCTATATTTATTTGTGTTTCGCGTGCCCTGAAACAGACATTTTTTTAAAATTAAAAAGTTTTCTGCTTTCTCTAGACTCTTGCAAATATAGATATCTCTGTACACTTTTCAAATCATTTCTTTTAAAAGCCTCTCCCACAGCAATGCTTAGAAAATCTTAGCACAGACTTCAAATCCGTTCACAACAGCTGATCATTCCTCTCGTTCCTTCCCTCACCTCACCTGTTCTGAAAGGCTACATCGAAACCCTCACTACTTATCATTTCTATAGTGCTACTAGGCATACACAGCACTTTACATTCTCTGATTATGGAGGCAGGTCCCTGCCCAGTGAGCTTACAATCTAAGATGCCCTTGCACAGCTTTGATTCTCTCCAGTGCTGTCCATTTTTGCCAAAGGTAGGCAAGTGCACAGCACTGAAGCAGGAGCCACCTCAGTGGTGTGGTATGCCCCACCATTGTGCCAATGACCGCAGAAGGCTTGGAGAATCTGTAGGATTCTCATAGGTTCTGCTCAGCCATGGAGAGGAAGGCCTGGAGCATGATGACAAGCACATGGAAGTTCTCAGTACATGTCGCCATGGCTGTAGTTCTGGTGTCCATGAACTCTGTAGACCACACGGTCATCCACTACCTAATAGCAGTCTTCCACTACGTGAAAGGCTGTCACAGAGAGTGTGGTTGTCCCCCTAGGCTTGTGTCCTACCAGCTTCCAAACCCAGAGCTGCCGAGGCATGGAAACCCCCTTACTCTCTGGAGGAGCCTCTCGAGGGCAAGGGACAGAACCCTGCCCTCCTGCAAGGCTTTCCCCATGCAGGTGGGGAGCCCAAACCTACCCTCCAGTCTCAATCTCCTTCCCTGGGAAAAGACGTGTTCCCTCACGGGCTCTCCCTCAGAGTTCCCTCCCCCAGTCCGGTTCTTGGG
Organism: Sphenodon punctatus; assembly: GCA_003113815.1. Lineage (NCBI taxonomy): Eukaryota > Metazoa > Chordata > Lepidosauria > Sphenodontia > Sphenodontidae > Sphenodon > Sphenodon punctatus. The sequence goes on from QEPC01009250.1 coordinate 1,147,469, forward strand.
GGTATTTCCCATCCTTGAGTCTCTCCTCCAGCCCAGCCTCTTCACCGCCTCCACTTTGCCTCTCTTCTGGTCGCTGCCAGCCCCGACTGTGTAGGGCATGCCTGAGCGGGGCCATGGCAGCCTGCAATGACATCAGCATCATGGTCGGAGGCATCTCTCCTCTCTCACTCCTCGGCGCCTCGTCCCAGGCATCCCCGCCCAAACAGGCACCAGTTGGGCGCCTCAGGGCCAGAGCCCCTCATCTGTCACAGAGAGGATGGCAAAGACTTGTTCTCTCTTGCCCGCGAAGGCAAGACTAGAAATAATGGGCTCAAATTACAAGAAAGCAGATTTTGGTGAAAGTAGTAGTTTTCAAACAGAGACTAGACAGCCATCTCTCAAGGCTGCTGTAGCTGCAGATTTCCTGCATTGATCAGGGTGTTGGACTAAATGACCTCTGAGGTCCCTTCCAACTTGATGATTCTGTGATTCAAACATCAAATGTTTTGAACAGCTAGTGGTCATGTGTCCTTACAGGACTGCCTGCATGCTGAGCGTGAGCTGCTATTGGTTACAGGCAGACTATTGGTTGAAGAAATTTTTGCAAAGTTTTTGCTGTGTGTGTTTGTGTTTGAGCGCCGGCACTGCCAATCTAGGTGGCTATTAAAATGCATAGACATTTCTGTCACAAGCACATCAGTGTACACTCCAAGTCATCTAAAAATGTTACAGATGGCAGCCCATCCCACCCAACTCCCACCTAACTGTATCCCTAGCCCCTTCCACTTGAGCCCCCCACTTCAACTCCACAGCCCTTTCCACCCACCTGTACATTTCACGTGTTAAAGCTGGTTGCACATTCTTTTAAAACCACAAACTAAATACCTCGATATTGAGGTATTTAGTTCACAGTTTTAAAAGAATGCTGCCCAGTTTTAAAAGAATCCTGCCCGTGGGATTTTTACATGTTACGCGTACATCTAAAAATGGCCTCTAGAGTCAGAGGCTCCCTCTAGAGTCAGAGGCTCCCTCTAGGCTCCGACTCTGAGCGATGAGTCCAAACCGCCACCAAGCTGAGGCAGAAGAGAGGAACTGGCCCAGGCAGACTTGCTAACGTCCAGCTCAGGGCCCTGGGCCCAGGTTCAACCACGCTCCCCTGCCTCCGTTTCCCAATAGCTACGCCAGTGGTTCCAGCTACCAAGCGCTAACATGTATAAACCCAGGTATGAACCTCCTTGGGCGGGTAGGGATAACAGGTGCTAGACCGCCTCCCTAAGAAACAGCTGGTGCAGCTTCTTCTTCCCATTGGTCGCCACAGCTGTGAGTCATGACAAGGGGGATACTAGGGGGGTGGGATTGGTGGGTGGAATGCAGCAGGGAAGATTGCCTGCCCATGTATTAGCCTTGTCACACTAAGCCTGTGAGTGGAGGATGAGTGGGAGCTGCCCGAATACATAAGAAGTACACGTAGGGGGTCGCCAGTTTATTAGGCTCTACACCACGGGTGCGGAACCTTTGCTGTCCTGGGGGCCACAATGAATATTGGTACAAGCTCTGAAGGCCATATAGATTTTGGGGGTGGGGGTGCTAAACAGGTGTATTTAAAAAAGGAGGGCCCAGATCATGGATCTGGGCCGTGGATCTGTCCCCTACCCTTGTGTGCATGCCTTCCTCTCTGCTCCATTATCCAGAGCTCAGTTTTTCAGTGCTTGGGGATAGAGACTGGATCCAGGATCCAAGCACTGGAAAGGGGCCACATAAAAGTTTGCCGAGGGCTGCTTGAGGTTCCCCAGCCCTGCTCTACACACTAAACATGTGAGTGGAGGCTGCAATGACCGAACCCAGACTCCAAGGGGCTATCATCTTGTTTGTTAATACTAGGGGTGGGGCTCCAGGGGAAATACCAGATACCAGATTTACCAGGATCGGATCTCAATACTGGATTTATCGGTATCGGAAAACCAGATTTTTAACAGTGCAAATTTTACCGATTTTTTAACATCGCGGCTGTTGTTAAATGGCAGCGATGTAAAAAATCTGGTAAAGCCGACAATGTTAAAAATCCAGTATGCCAATACTGATAAGTATCGGTATTATCAGATACCGACCATTATCGGTGTTATCAGATTAATCAGACACCGATAGTCCCATCCCTAGTTAACACCCAATGTCTTTGCTGGAAATATTTAATGGACAGAGGAACAAGACGTTGTTGAAGCAACTGCCACTAGTAGTTCCAACCCTGCAAACATGCTTGCCGGATCACATGTGCTAAAGTTCTCACTCTGTCCTGCATGGATACATCTCCATTAACACCGATGGAGTTTTACATAGACTGTTTTTCCCCTCGTACTTCTGTTTTAGTGAGTTTTTCATAATTGGTTTCTATTTTAAAGCACATTCAACTGTATGTTTGTATATGGGATATTAAGGTTGCAGTTAATGACTGTCTTGATATTATTGGATCTGCACCTATAAGCCTGATTTGCTGTCCTAGCATGCATGACCTGTCTGGGCTTCATCATACTGCGTACGGTAGAATCATTCTTTAGCTAGTCAATGCTTGAATCAGAATGCTGGCATCTCTGTATTTGATGCCTTGCGTACACTAAGGCCACAGTCACACCTGACGCTGCAGCGCTGTAAAAATGATGCGAGGCAAAGACGTGGGGAGGAGCCCGATTCCAGAAGTAGCGATGGTGCAAACAAGGGGTCTGCTTTGGCTTTAACTCGCAGATGACAGGGTGCAAACTCCAGCCCTGTCGTGCACGAGGAAAGCTGCAGCAGCCCCCCATTCACACTGGCACTGCTTCCAGCGTCAGGCTCCTCCCCACTGCCACATCGTTGCCTTGCGTCATTTTTATAGCACCGCAGCGTCAGGTGTGAATGTGGCCTAAGCTATCAAAACGTTGTTTTGCAAAGCACTTTCCAGAAGTCTTATGAGTAGTACAGCATGATCCCCCTCCCTGGTCTCTCCTAAATTAACCGTAACTAAGCTAACCACATGTACCCGGGACTTCTTAATTTTGTGAATGTATCCTTGTCTCTCCCTTTTTCCATGTCTCCTCTCCTTTGTCTTTCCTACACTGTAATCCCCTCAGGGCAGAGACTTGTCTCTAACGATTTACAGTGCCAGGACATTGCTTGTCCTATCCTAATATTCAACTATAACAATAATAATTCACGAAGTGTGTTCAAGGAGACATGTCGTTTGGCAGCCTCCAATAGAGGAAAGATCATGTATAACCACAGAATCAATGGCCCTTTTCACATGGCCCTGGGGGAGGAGCCACAGTATGGTGGGGGGATGAGTAGAGGCCGCAGCATGTGGGCAGCCCGTCACACAGATGCCCACACACCTCCAAGCACCTCCACCCATCTCCATGCACGGAGGCACCACCGTTTTCCCCAATGCCTCCATGTTTGGGGGATCTGTGCAGGTGGGTGGAGCACAGGAGCATGCACGCATCCTCACCCATTGCCACTGGCTATCACACGGAGACCCTTACCGTCACCCACACACTCGCACACGTGGGGGAGGGGAGGGGAGAATCTGTTTTAAAAGGGCTTATCACCGAGATATTTTCTAAGCTGTATTCAAGTACAACTGGCTTCCGTTCAGTAAGGTCCCTAATACACGTGAAGTAAATTTCCACCATGAAGACCCATCCTTAGATTTTCATGGTGTGGATGGGATGGTTATGTCCCCATTCAATGACAGGTATCATCTTAACTGTTTTGTCTCAGGTCTCCCTATAGGAAAAGGACATTAAGCCTTAGGGATACTATCAAAATTACTTCAGTGTTGTGAGCAACGCAAGCCATGTTTGATCTCTGTCATTTATTTTTCAAGCTACGTGGCTGAGACAGTATACAAAAACATGGCACATTTTGAAACTGCCACCCTTAAATACTGAAATCGCGTTTGCTCTGTTATCACTGATACCTCACCCTTTTCATGGACTATGTAAGTGAGAAAGTTAATTTCATTCTTCTTGATGTTCTTCCAAGATTGTCAGAGCCAGTATACTTTGCAATGGAAGAGAAATCACAGCAGGAAAAAGTACGGGACTAAGGGAACAATTCTGATTCCACTGAGATCAATAGCAAAACTCTCATTGATTTCAATGGCGTAAAAAATCACACCCTTTTGTCACAGAGGATAACCCAAGATATAGGGTCATGTCTTACAATTCAGACTTGGGTGCCAATTTATGAGTGTGTCTGTCAGGGAGGGAATGCAAAAGCTTTTATTCTTGTGGAGGTGCATCCCAAAAGGACCACATGACAACCAAGTTGGTATAGTAGAAAGGGCATTGGCTGCAACTTTTATTGAATACAGCATCACCCATAGCATCCCGTATCAGGGCATGCCTTGCTATATCCTGGGGCACCCCAATATTAGGGGTTCTGCCCCTTACAGGCCAGTAGGCAGTCCCACACAGGGCATGCCCTGTGCCATTATCAGAGAGGGAACCACAACTGGCTTCTGGTAGGGGGTGAAGCGGCTACATCCAGCTTCCCTCCTTTTTCTGGTCCCATCCCATAAAGAGGGACCACCATCACCCCTGATGGTGACGAGGGGAGTGCGGACAGGAGGAGTAAGCCCCGCCCAGCCACACAGAGCCCAATCCTGAACTTCCCCCATTCCCTGGCTGCTAATAGCTAGTCATGCGATTCTATACATCCACCCTTCACAGCGTTATACTTTATTGGGTTCCCTGTCTGATATCCACTTACATTTGCAACATTAATAATTTGCCAAGTGAGCTACCACCTTTACTGAGATGTTGCTATGGAGAAGGCAAAAAAACACACGTCAACAGCCAACCATGAGATGCGTAAAAAATTCCTCCTCAGCCCTGAATTGTAGAGACAAGCATGAGTTCTCACCCAGATAATACAAATATCCCAGATAACACAACTTTCAGAAGGACGTATTACAAGGCAAGGGTGGGTGGGTTTTCTCCTTTCACCTCGGCAGCCATTAATGAGAAAGGCTGCCCAGGTGGCAAGGGAGCACCTATACCCCCTCACCAATCCCCACCCTATAGGTGTACTTGTCCAGTCGATTGGCTGCGTGCCGGGTGTACAGGAGTGGTCCCCGCTGGGGCCGCCTCTCACCTGAGATGGGCCAGGACACTGGGTCACAGTCCAGCCTGCACAAATGCTGCCACCTGCTGAGGACCTGGGCTTTCTCTTTTCATAGTTGACATAGAAGAGGGTCTTCAAGTTAGTTACATAGCACAAAAAAGATGTAAGAAAATGAAGGAAGGGTTGGGTTAGTTCTTTTACCCCATTCATTAATTCAAATCACAATTCTTGCGAATTAGGCAAGCAAAGTAAACCTTGAGGACTTAACTGCCATGCTGATCCTTGGGCAGCACGAGGCTCCTGCAAGATTGGGGATGGGGGAGTAGTCTAATCACCTATCACTTCTGGCAGAGATTGGGGATGGGGGAGTAGTCTAATCACCTATCACTTCTGGCAGAGACATTTATTTATTTTTCTCCTCCAAAGACTCAGAGTGGCTCAGAACAGGGCGGCACATGGTGGTGCAGCAGTAGCGAAGAAATAGTGGATGGGATTCAGCTCTTCTCCCACCCCTACAGTCTTGAAGGACGTGTGCAACAGATCCATCCAGCCATCATGGCATGGCCTCGTACTCGTAGATATGAGAAGCCTAGAGCAACTGCCCTTTTCACTGTCTCTAGAAACAACTCTCTTCTCATAATCCTACTTATTGAGCGACCACTTCTGCTTGTCTGAAAGGTCAACGCTACTGGCCAAGAAATGCAACATTTAGATGTTCTTTTCCTTCTGGTATCAGTAGCATAATCATGTGTCCAGACACAGATCTCTTTTTGAGCAGGCAACAGACTGTCCTTGTCCTACATGCCTCAGGCTGTGTGGTTGGTAATGACAAAGTATGATGACCTGGCACTTATTGCACATCACCCACACACACCCATACACCCTGCTGCCCTGTTAGAAAGGGGCCCTTTTTAAATGGGCCACGACTGGGGTGACCCCACTGTGGGGGGGGCGGCACACAAGTGCACACCCATCCCCTTTCCCTCATCCCCCACATGGAACAACCTGCGTTTTTGCCGGTTGCTCCGTGCGTGGAAGGTGGGTCAGGATGCATGGGTCATAGGAGCATGCACCCCCACATTTATACCCCCATGTGGATGATGGGTGTTCAGGTAGGGAAGAGGCTCATGTAGAAGGGCCCCTTTCTAACAGGGCAGCAGGGTGTATGGGTGTGTGTGGGTGATGTGCAATACCTCACCCCTTTGTAATGTAACCCCATTCTGTTGTGACATCATAGTGCTCCACATGGGGTGGGGTTCCATCAAAAATGCGTCAGGCTAATCCCTTTGCTCCACACCCTCTGGGTTGTCACCAAGAGAAAGGTGGCGCCCCTAGTCCATACTAGTGGAGAGATGAGAGCTCTTGTCTGGTGCAGAGCTAGCCTGAAATGACTATCTGCAGCAAACGTTGGGCATTTTTACACACACGTTAAAGTTCCGGATGTTTCAATCTTCTGGGTTTACAAGTCCACAAGGAAGTTCCGGATGTATTTTTCACACACACACTGCCCTGAGGCAGTTCCTGGATGCATTCTTCACACAAACACTGCCCTGAGGCAGCCTAAAGTAGCCGCAGCTGTAGACGTGACAGGCTGCCATGGAAACCAAGTAACCACAGCTGCGTGGAGCAAAGCCGTTTACCAGGAGAACATTTTACACACAAATGTTCTGGGAGAAGTTTTACGCAGAAGTCGAAAGTTCAGGATGTTTAAGATCTGGGTGAGTGATTTAGACACAGAGAAAGTTCAGGCTGTAACAGCAAACATCCAGGAGAAATGTGTGTGTTAAAACACCCATTATTTGTTTATTCAATTTTTCACAATTCAGAGTCCAGTGAAACGAATAACGGCTACTCTCTTTTTCAGCCGACCCAGGCCCTGCCGTCTCCGTGCTATCTCAGTGTTTGGAGGCCGTGGCAAGTTGGCTATGGCAGAGCAGACTGAAGCTCAATCCTGAAAAGATGGTGGTGGGCCGGGCAGGGGAGGTGGTGCCCCCTCTTGTGGAGGGGATGCGCCCCTCCGTGGCTCAGCAGCCCTCCCCCACAACTTCCACGTGGCTCTCGGAGCTGGCATTCATTTTCAATATGGCCTCCAGGATAGAAAAGGCTCCCCACCTCTGCTCTGCACTGTAAGCTATAAGACCTATGTCTGTTAGCTCTGTAGAGTAGCAGGCACATGAACCTGTCATGAACCACACACCACTAGAAGGGGCCATGGTGCCAACCCTTTGGGGGGCTACATAAGCAACCATGTGAATATCCATTTCATCTGGATGTGGTGGCGAAGGCGGCTTTCCGCCAGCTGTATCTGGTGTGGAGGCTACGCCCGTATATCTCCAGACCCGACCTGGCCACTTTGATCCATCCCTTCATCACCTCGAGGCTGGACTACTGTAACGCGCTCTACGTGGAGCTTCCCTTGACGCTGGCCCGGAGATTGTAGCTAGTGCAGAATGCGGCGGCCCGTCTCCTAACAGGGACGGGCCGATGAGAGCGCATAACACCAGTGCTCCGTGCACTGCACTGGCTGCCTGTAATGTGCCGAGCCAGGTTCAAGGTGTTCATATTGATCTATAAGGCCCTGTACAGTCTTGGACCTGGATACCTCAGGGACCGCCTCACCCTACGTGACTCAGGACGGACTCTCCAGTCCACCGGGGGCACCTTCTTGGAGGTCCCCCGCGTAAAGCGGGGGGCTACAATGGAGAGGGCATTCTCGGTGGCTGGACCCCGGCTGTGGAACTTCCTCCCAGACGAAGCACAACTGGCCCCGAGTCTGCTGGCCTTCCGTTGGGCCTGCAAGACATGGCTGTTCTCCCAGGCCTTCAGAGGTGGGGAGGGGAGGGTGGGCTAAATTTTTGTATGGGGGTATTTTAAAATTGTTTTAAATGTGTGGATTTTTATATTGTTTATTTTGTGTTGGAAGCTGCCCTGAGATGCCGTAGGCATACGGGGCAGCATATAAATGGAATTAAATAAATAAATAATAAATACTCAGTTCGCCCTTCATCAGATGTCCATTTTGGTCCGTTCTTCAGTTGTATTTTGACAAAATTAGTGCTCTTGCACTTGCCCAGTAGTCGAATGAAGTTACTAACTAACTGGGCAAATGACTTAAGTGTAACTTCACACCCCGGGCAGGGTTGTCGGTATTGAGTACTGACCTTGGGACCTCTCACTGTATCATCACGAGCCTCTACCCCAGCAAGTTTTATGTGACCCCTTTCCAGTGTCTGGATCTGGCCTTTGGGTCCAGTTCCTACTTCCAAGCACTAAAAATCTGAGCTCAGGGTAAAGCAGCAAAGACAAGGGCATGCACACAAGGACAGAGGATAGATCCATGGCAGAGATCCATGATCTGGACCCTCCTTTTCTTGAAAACACTCCAGCAGCCCTCCCCCACAACTTCCACGTGGCTCTCGGAGCTGGCACTCATTTTCAACGTGGCCTCCAGGATAGAAAAGGCTCCCCACCTCTGCTCTGCACTCTAAGCTGTAAGACCTGTGTCTGTTAGCTCTGTAGAGTAGCAGGCACATGAACCCTTCATGAACCACACACCATTAGAAGGGGCCATAGTGCCAACCCTCTGGGGGGCTACATAAGCAACCATGTGAATATCCATTTCATTTGCAAGTATTACTTGGATATTCAGACACTTATCCAACAATGCAAACATCCACGGATACAAAATCTACTGTCTGTTTCAGCTCCAACATAGAGCTCTGCGGGTCTGTGTTTGAGCTCAAACACAGTCAGTCAGTTCTTCAGTTGTCTTGAAGGAGCCTTCCTTCCACAGTCTACCTCAGTTCTCACTCTGTAAAATGGGATTGCTGATGATTGGCCCCACTAGCTAGTCAGTGTAGATTGATGCTCTTGTGTGGGCTCTATGGGCATCGTCAACTCCTGAGGGGAAGCATGAATGATCCAATCATTGTGTGGTCACACAACTTCTGTAGAAAAGAAAAGGTTGGGATTTATGAGATAAAATCTTGATAGCTGGAAATACAGCTAAAAGGCAGCCTACTGGGTGAGGACAGAACACCAAAGTCGTGGAAGCAGAAGTGAGTTTGAGAGAAGATTGTCATTGCTAGACTAAGACTGAACTGTCAAGGATCAGAACACCAGTTTATTGGGTAAACTTTGTGCAAGCCTGATCAGAATCAGAAGAGCACACACTTTCTGGTCTAATCATATATGGTCTTATTGAAAAGTTAGATTGGTACAAGTTTTCTAGTTCTGAGAAATATTATGTGTTGGAGGTACCCTTGGCCCAAAGTCGTAGTCCACCCCATGAGGAGATAGACATGAAACCAGAGCCAAGGGGTATACCAAATTAATAGTAAAGTTTATTTACCGGAGGAGAGCCACTAGTCACAAGACTCGGCCTCTGGAGACCCAGAAATAGCTCAGAGGTGGAGGGGTCTTGGATCTAGAGCTTATATAAACATTTTAGTACAGTGTGTTGCTTACCCATCAGGCTAGAACTGGTTAGATAATGTATGAAAAAGTTCATGATGAAATTGTTACAAGCATATCACATCCTTGATGGCATACATTGTTGATTTAGTAAACATCCCGCAGTGGCTGTATTGTTGACAAGTAATGCTACTGACCAGTAAGCTAATCACTGACTCTGACACAGGGTTTCTATCCATTCCTATTGCTTACATTAGAGGAGACAGACCAGAGCAAGTCTACCATACCCATCGGGAAATACCAACCTTTCAGGAGACCTTGCAACCGTTCGGCTGTATTTTTCCACTGGTCAGCGATTCCATGTTTCTGCCATGGCGAGATCGGCGCTGACCATTTCCCATCATTTTAATCACTTTTTTGGCACTTTCCGGGATTTTTTGTGACTTTTCTGAGACTGTCCAGGGTTTTTTGGGACTGTCCTTTTGCGCCAACGTTTGGCAGTTTTGCGTCACTTAGCTGGAATATAAAGCATAAGCTGCTAAGCATAGCTGGTAGCAGCTCAGTTCATGTTGTGTTTAACAAAAAATAGCAAAAAAGCCAGTAAGTTTCCTCATTTTGTGAATGAAGGCGAATGACCCATTTCCAGTGGAAACAGCATTTGCTGCAATTGCTTGTATCAGGCCTAGAAGAGTATCCCTTTCTATTGGAATTAGAACAGGATGGTGGGCTGGATGGAACCAGTTTGCCTATTCCCCAAGGGGATGTGGGGGGGAGGGGGGGGTATATGTAGACACAGCCCCTTGAGAATGTACAGGCTCTTCTTTGTAATGCTAACTTTGCTAGCTCTGCAGCTGGGCTCAAGATAACGGGAATTTTTACACACACCTTAAAGTTCCGGAGTTTTCAATCTTCTGGGCTTACACGTCCACAAGTAAGTTCCGGATGCATTTTTCACACACACGCTGTCCTGAGGCAGTTCCTGGATGCATTCTTCATACAAACACTGCCCTGGGACAGCCTAAAGTAGCCGCAGCTGTAGACGTGACAGGCTGCCATGGAAACCAAGTGACCACAGCTGCCTGGAGCAAAGCAGTTTACCAGGAGAACATTTTACACACAAAGGTATTGGGAGAAGTTTCATGCAGAAGTTCAAAGAGCCGGATGTTTAAGATCTGGGTGAGTGATTTAGACACACAGAAAGTTCAGGCTGTAACAGCAAACATCCAGGAGAAATGTGTGGGTAACAACACCCAGTATGGCCCATCTGCTGGTGGTTACATTCTATTCAGAACTGGTTTGGTTTAACCTTTTTATGTCCATGTATGCCAGGGCTTCTTTTAGTGTTATTACTTCCAAGTCCTTTCTCTCCTTCCTTAGGCCTATACCCATACTACTACACTATGTTAAAGTGCTCCATGCAGATACAACTATTAACATAGAATTGTAAAATTGGAAGAGTATCAGGGGGCATCTAGTCCACCCCTGCTCCAAGCAGGGTATCTTCAGCCTACATCATCACAGACAGATGCTTGTCCAGCCAGGTTTTGAAAACATTCAAGGAAGGAGATTCCACAACCTCCTTGGATAACTTATTCCATTGCCCAGCCCAGTAGTTCTTACAGTTAGGAAATTTTCCCCAATAGCTAACTGAAATCTACACTGCTACAATTTAAGCCCAGACGCTCTTGTTCTATCTTCTGTGACAGTGGAGAACAAATTTTCACCATATTTTTTTGTGGACTCCTTTTAGATATTTGAAATTTGCTATCATGTACACACACACCCCTTGGGTTTTTTTTTTTCTTTAGGCTGAACATACCCAGTTCCTTCAGCCTTTCCTCGTGTGGCTCATCTTAAACCTCTTTATCATCTTAGCTGTTCTCCTCTGAATCTTCTCCAGTTTGTCTACATCTTTCTTGAAGTGTGATGCCCCAAACAGAACACAGTATTCCAGTGAGGTCTAACCAACCGCAAACAAAGTGGCACCACCACCACCTGTGTCTTGGAAACAATGCATAAGAAGTGCCATACTGGATTAGACCAAAGGTCCATCAAGCCCAATACCTGTCTCCGACAGTGGCCAAACTTGGTCGCTTGGAAGAAGTACCCAACAGGTTACAATGGGGCAATCCATTCCCTGATGTTCCCTCCCAGCTCCTGAGAGTAAGCTATATCCTCTTCCTCGGTAGCTATTAACCAACCCAGCGAATAGCTGCTAATGGACCTATCCAGAAATTTGTCCAATCCTTTTTTAAACCCATCTATACTACTGGCCTTGATCATCTTCTGACAACAAATTCCACAACTTAATTGTGCATTGAGTGAAAATAAATACTTTTATTTGTTTTAAATTTGCTACTTGTTAGTGTCATGGAGTGTTCCCTAGTTCTAGTACTATTTGAGATGGTAAATAATTGCTCCCTATTTACACATTCCACACTGCTCATGATTTTCTAAACTTCTTTCATATCCCCCCTCAGTCATCTCTTCTCCAAGCTGAAGAGCCCTAACCTATCTAGCCTCTCTTCATAGGGGACACACCTCAAACTCAAAATAGCATTTTCCTTTTTTGACTCATGTTCAATTTATGATCCAACTTAACTTCCAGATCCTTGACTCCAGTGCTACAGCCTAATCGGTTGTTCCCCATTTTATATTTATGCTTACGGAAGTTTTAGCAGGGGAGTGTAGCTATTGTATACCCTTGACTGAAGAATGGTACTCCTATCTGGGAGGTCGTCCTCTTCAACCAAGCACGCAGCTTCAGGAGGGACGCACATGGAGCAGTGAAGGAGGAAGGGAACACCCGTCTAGCCAGCCAGATTAGCCGAATCAACCCTGGCGATCAATGGGGTGACAGCCAGATCGCTCTCAAATCCATATTTGTGCTTACGTTTTTTTTCATTCCTATGTGTAGTACTTTGCATTTCTTTACTAAATCTCATTTTGTTTTGTCTGAACTGACGAGCTCTTGTCCAGACTAGTTTATCTAGTGCTGAGTCCAGTACTATTTAACATCTTTATTAATGACTTGGATGAAAGGGTAGAGGGAATACTTAGCAAGTTTGCAGATGACACAAAACTGGGAGGGTAGATAACACATTGGAAGATAGAACTGGAATTAACAAAAAAATCTTGAGATAGGTTGGAAATCTGGACTGAAATTAACAACATGAAATTCAGTTGACTTACTCTTGAAACGTCCTTCCTGGTGGGGTTGCTGGGTGGGTGGGTGTTCCACTAGAAACCACTGCTGCTTTGCGGGGNATGCATTCTTCACACAAACACTGCCCTGAGGCAGCCTAAAGTAGCCGCAGCTGTAGACGTGACAGGCTGCCATGGAAACCAAGTAACCACAGCTGCGTGGAGCAAAGCCGTTTACCAGGAGAACATTTTACACACAAATGTTCTGGGAGAAGTTTTACGCAGAAGTCGAAAGTTCAGGATGTTTAAGATCTGGGTGAGTGATTTAGACACAGAGAAAGTTCAGGCTGTAACAGCAAACATCCAGGAGAAATGTGTGTGTTAAAACACCCATTATTTGTTTATTCAATTTTTCACAATTCAGAGTCCAGTGAAACGAATAACGGCTACTCTCTTTTTCAGCCGACCCAGGCCCTGCCGTCTCCGTGCTATCTCAGTGTTTGGAGGCCGTGGCAAGTTGGCTATGGCAGAGCAGACTGAAGCTCAATCCTGAAAAGATGGTGGTGGGCCGGGCAGGGGAGGTGGTGCCCCCTCTTGTGGAGGGGATGCGCCCCTCCGTGGCTCAGCAGCCCTCCCCCACAACTTCCACGTGGCTCTCGGAGCTGGCATTCATTTTCAATATGGCCTCCAGGATAGAAAAGGCTCCCCACCTCTGCTCTGCACTGTAAGCTATAAGACCTATGTCTGTTAGACATCTAGATGTGTATAAGAGACAGGCAATGGCTTGCAGCCGGACTCCTGACCACCACTGCCCCAGTGGCAATCTGAAGCAACTCGCAGGAGCAGTGGTATAGCTCCCAGCGAGGTCCCAGTCACACCCATACCCCTGGAAGTGGGGCTGCCAGATGAAGCCCTTTTAGAGGATCAAGATCCTAAAGTGGGGGCTCTCACTCTGCCAAAGTGAGCCCCATCCCCTTTTTCTTAGGGGGACCTATAATTGGGCCATGAGACTGGGCCCTGCGCAGCCTTGCTATGCTCCTGGATGGATCCATGGCACTCCCTTCTTTCCCATGCCCTTGAGTACCCCCATCCCCTAACCAGCCCACAGCTTTGAAGTATCCAGTTTTGAAGTAATGTTCAAAGTGGCCTGTGGGAAAGAAAAGGTTCCTCATACCTGTTTTATATAATTTTTGATAACCATATACCTTCCACCAACATACATATCCATGTACCTATTGCAACGCGCTCCACATGGGGCTACCGTTGGTGATGGCCAGGAGGCTGCAGCTGGTGAACAATAAGGCGGCCCGTCTCCTTACAGGGACGGGTCGCCGTGAGCACATTACACCAGTGCTTCGTTCTTTGCACTGGCTGCCTATAGTCTTCTGGGCCCGATCCAAGGTGTTGATTTCAATTTTGACCTATAAAGTTCTAAACAGCCTGGGCCCTGCTTATCTGCAGGATCACCTCACCCCCTGGGTCCTGGACCAGCCCTGGGGTCGGCGGGGGACGCCTCCCTCGAAGTCCCTTGGGTATCGTGGGCGGCGACGATAAGAGTGGTGTTCTTGGTGGCCGCACGGAGGCTGTGGAACTCCCTCCTGCCAGAGGTCCGCTGGGCCCCAGACCTCCCCTCTTTCCATAGACCGTGTGAGACCTGGCTGTTCCAGCAGGCTTTTGGGGAGGGAGACAGGTGATGGGTTGGCTCTGCCTGGATTGTCTTTGTTATTCATTTTATACTACATTGTTTTATAGTATGTTATTTATTGAAGAATTTTATTATTGTAATATTTTATATGTTTTTAATTATGTTGGGAGCAGCCCTGAGCTGCTGTGGCAGGAGGGGGCAGCTAAGAAATAAATCCAAAGAAATAAATAAAAATACATTGTTTTTCTCCCCGTCTTTTACAGAACAGCTGTCTTTTTTTATGTTTCAGTCACTTTGGATCGGGCGTTTCATTTACTCTCGCTTTCTTTATATATATAAAAAAATTCCATCATTACCTTATTTAGCCCTTGAAAACGCCCACAGGAAATATTACCTCAGCATCTTATTAGAACTGTAAAATTCTTGCTCTGGTTCTGTTGTATGGTACAATATTCCAATAGCTTCATGGAGGCACGCTGCATACGCAAGGTTAATATTTACTGATGTGTTAGTGTAATAATGACCCGTCTGCCTCTGCTTCTTACTGGGGCATTTCTATCTATAGGGATGGAAATTAGTGACAGATTCTCTCTTTGCTGCCTGATGTCAGAGCTGAGAAAGGTGTGAAGGGTATATAAGAGCTGTATTACTTGCCAGAAAGGAAAGGGAGGGAGAGGAAACTCCAGAGCCAGATACAAGTGGGGAATTGTTGCCTATATCCTTCCTACTAAAATAGACAACTGCTGACCTTCTCCACTCACTCCCTTGACCACCAAAAAGGTAACTATTTTCTCTTTTCTGTTATTTAAAGTAGAAAGTCATGCACATGCTGCACAGTTTCCCTCTGGTTTAAACAGTAGAGGAAGCCAGAATTTTAAATGTTGTGAATGTTTGTCAAAGAAAGCAGGAGGTCTCTAAGAAGAGGTTTTGAATCAAGCAGATGGCAGAAGCAGCATTTGCAACGGAAAGCCACTCAGATTTATCTACATCCTGTCACTGAAGTTTGATCGTCATGCTTTTGTTCTAGTTTGCAAAGGATGTTATCTGTTGCTTGTTTAGGATCCAGCTAGGGTCAGAGCTACCAAACACTGCTTGGGATTTCTACTAGCTTTGTATTATTATTCCTTACAGAAACTTAGGATGTGCCCACTAAAGCTGCCAGTTGTCTTCCTCGTGCTCTCTGTTACTCTAAGATACCTGGAGGCTAGCCCTATAGAGAGGTTAGTAGCAATGAAATGAGTATTCTTCATTTTTAATGAAAAATCAAACATTTTGTTATGTTACGCGGTTCACTTTAGCCATCCCATTTCAAACGATAATGAGCAAATTGGAGCACATGACATGAGCAATTTTGCTCTGTATTTTATTCTTGTTGAAAGACTGTTGTTTGTGGCTGATCCATCTGATGGGACTTCCAACAGACAAGGATGGATATTGCCGGTCCTGTCGAGGAATACACTCTTGGAACTTAATGGGGAGCTGTCTGAACATGTAGCAGGAAAGCCCAAAAGGTACTGTTCTCTTCTGATTGCTTTTAATTCAAATGCAAACTGCATATGCTGGTAAATGAACAGGCATAATTTGTGTCGGATTTTCTTTGTTTAGGATTCCTTCCAAGTTTTATCCTCCAACTCTCAAGCAAAGCTTTCAACATCCCTCTTGGTTTAAATGCAGGCATTTTGTAAATATAAATATATCAATCCACAAACTGTTTACTCTGGAATAACTAGTTTGAGGCTTGCAAAAGTATTTTAAAGTTACATAGTGAAAAAATCTAAGGGGTAAAGTTAGACAGTCAAATCTTTTCATGACGGCAATTTACAGACCTTTTACAAAGCGGAGAAGCTTTCAAAATGTGTTACTCAAACTTTGAGTTCAGAAGGGGGAGTGGGGTTGTTACCTTGGAAAAGGAAATTTAATTTAGAAAATGATCTGTCATTTAAATGTTGGGTTTTCAAACCTGAGTGAGAACCAAAAATGAGATCTTATTCCCCCGAAAATAAAAGTGCTTCTAGAACAACTTTAATAGTCTTGAGAAAAATGACTATTCATAGTAAGTGCAGTGTGTACTGAAATAAACAATTTCAATCTAGCAAGAGTCCACTGAAACATTATCTGCTGCACTACATCATAGCCAGTTTACAGTGTGCCTAGATTTTAAAAGCTGCAAATACCATTTATAAATATCATTTTCAATTGAATTAAAATTGCTATGAAAATAGCAAAGGTAAAACACATCTGGAATGATAAACAGCTGTATGATAACAAAGAAATTAGCTGCATTGCCCAGCCTGTCTGCTTATTATGTCTTTACATTATGTTCTCTCACTGGATGACAAAGAGGTTCAGTAAACATGTCATTTTGTATAATTGCCTCTGATCAGATCATGTCTTCCAACCTGAACCATATTTATTACATTCCCAACTGACAGCTTGGAAATCATTTGGACAGTGAAGGCATTCAATCCTTGAGTTTCTGGCACCTAAGCCTCTTTATTTCGAGCAAACAAATGTTTCTTTACATTTTAAAAAAAACGTAACGTCCAATGCCCTGTTCCAGTGGATCTAGTAGTTGTTTTTTTTACCTGCATGGCTTATTTTTAAACTTAAATATAAATCTCACGATGTCTGGCAGCTTAAATATGCTAAGGATATCAAACACCCACCTCCCCAGTGGGTCAGCATAACTGTACAGGCAGCACAGGGCAGCAAGTTGCAGGGGGCAGGAACTTCCCCCCCCCCCCCAATCCCAGCCACCCTGAGCCATTGGCAAGCAAGCAACTGGATGGGGAGCTGGGGCCATCAGCCCCTTAGTGCCCAAACATGTGAGCAGGTTGCGTGCACAAGTTACAGAAGTGTCTGGGCAGGGAGGGCAGCAAAATTTCCCTTGCCAAGGGAGGCAAAAATCCTTGCACCAGCCCTACAGCTCTCCCTCCGTAGATGGCACTACTCCCCTTGGGGTCACACAGAGCTTTGTTTAGGAACCTCTGCCCTACTGATTAGTAACCCAGTCCTGTAGACCTCACCCAAGAGAGCAATCCCATTAAAATCAGTGGCCATATATACCCGAGTAATGGGTGCAGGATGAGGTCCATAGAGAATTTGAAGCCCGATGTCCTTTCTCTCAGGTATGGAACGTAGGCAGGTATCACTGCAATATGCAATGACTTGCTATATTTACCAGTGTTGAGTATTGTAGGAAACCCAGGGGTCTTGATGGATACAAATATAAATGGGTTCAGTAAGTGGGGCTACTCCAGAATAAATTGTTAGACAGCTAGTAGCTAGCAAGTTTCCCATCTAATAATTGCCCCAAATTTATTATCACTGAGGGAGAGTATATATGACAGATTCATTTTCATTAAGCTTTTAGAGCCCAATGGTGCATCTGACCCTAAATCACTGAAGTATGGCAACACATTGGAAAAATGAATCACTTACAAATTAATGTCTGTTTGCTGACCAACCACTTATACCTGATTGGTGCAATCTGCAAGCCACTTACTCTGAAATAGCCCCACGGAAGCCCTGCAGGAAGCATCCATGGAGGAGATTGTGGGTGTCAGTCTGGGTTGATATTTCATATGCTTAGCCATGCAGGGCTTGAGTTTAAGTAGTTTGTGGATCATGGACCTGATGTTTAGAATACATTTTGTTTCCCATTAATCCTTGAATTAATAACAAAAACAATCCTGAAGAACATACACAGCATTATAAATACTAGAGTCTATCAATGGGGAGAAAAATACTCAGCCATATTTTAAATTGATCTCAGTTGGTAAATGAACCAAAAAATCCTATCATTCACAATCATTATTTGATCAATATTAATTTGCTCTCTGCTGCCTTGTGTCACACAGGCATAAAGTCCAATTTGAAGGTGTATAAGAAATCCCTCAGGTTTACTTCAAGTAGTATAGCAATGTTATAGCTCGACTAAAGTCAAAGACAACGCTTCTGTTGACTTAAACAGAGCCAGGCTTTCACTTGTACTGACTAAAGTAAGTTTCTGGCCAGTAGAGAGTGGGTTTTTTCCTCTACAATGAAGTTATGAAATTCTTCCCTTTGCTGTAGGCAACGATTAGAAAAATGATGAGATCCCCTCAAATCTTCATCTTTCCAAAGTAGGTGCCCGAGTTCCATGCACTTTACCTTGTGGGGTTTATTGGGCGAGACTTTAATAACAAAGCTTCTCTTTTGACCTTAATGCTACAATCATGGGTTTTGTTGGAAAGAAGCATCTAGTCCAGAAAATGTTTCCCCATCGCATAAGAATATAAGAACTGCCATATTAGGTCAGAACAATGTTCCATCTAGCCCATTATCCTGTCTCCCACAGCAACCACTACTGGATGCTACAAAGGAAATGTACAAGAAACAGGGCAATAATTGAGTATTTCATTCCCTGTCATTCACTTCCAGTTTCCAGCACTTAGATGTTCAGAGGACACTTTAACCATCTTGGCTGTTTTTACACGGACCATTGGGGGAGGGGGGGGAGGGCATGTCACCCATGTATGCGTGACCCATGTGTGCACCGCTGCAGGAGCAGTGCATGGGGGGGGAGGGGAAGGCATCAGATGGGCATACACCCATCACTACCCATCCCCATGCATGGAACAACCAGGCTTTTCGCTGATTGCTCCATACGTGGAGATGGGTAGAGGTGGATAGGCACTCGTGGCCACTCGCTGCCACTTTTATAAGAGTACCCCCCCCCATGTGTCCACTGGGTGGACATGCAGGGGAGCATCTTGGGTAAAAACGGCCTGTGTTTTCCACACTGCCTCCAATGAGGAAAATGCAGTGAACATAGATCCCTGCTGACCATCTTGACTAATAGCTATTGATGGACCTATGCTCCATGAATCCATTTAATCCTTGCTTGAACCAAGTTATACTATGGGTCTTCACTCTACAGCAATTCTTCCTTACTGCTGTGATCCAGCACAGACATGGGCAGGAGCCAATCTGCAGAGAAAAAATATTCCTAGATGCTAGGGAAGATAGTGCTAAACTCTGGAAATGGTGTCAAAAAGANGGGGGGGGGGGGGGGGGGGGGGGGCATGGTAGTTGTCTTCAAATATCTAAAAGGATGCCACAAAAATGATGGAGAACATTTTGATAATGATAGAACAAGAGAGAATGGGTTTAAATTGTAGCAAGGTAGATTTTGGTTAGATATTAGGAAAAACTTCCTAACTGTAAGAGCTCTTGGGAAATGGAATAAGCTGTCCAGGGTAGTTGTGTCCCTCCTTGGATGTTTCCAAAAACCAGCTGGACAAGCATCAGTCTGGGATGCTGTAAGTCAAGGATATCCTGCCTAGGAGCAGGGGGTTGGACTAGTTGGCCTTGGAGGACTGTTATAACTCTACACTTCTAGAATTCTAGGACAGTTGTCCAGCCCATAGCTTGGAGGAAGAATCTCTGCAGCTTAATTTTGCTACTTTTGACGTTAATTGAAATTTTACCAGAATGAGATGAGAGGAATAGAATAAATGAAAGCCATTATAATGCTAATCATTTTCATGATATCAGCAAGTTCTCTAAATAGCCTTATAAGATCATCCCGAAGCTCAAGATTGAGTCACTGTTGCCACTTAGTGAGTTAGCTATACTATAATTATCATTTTTCTAGGTGCTGTAAGCTACTGTGCAATAAAAATGACATCTAAATCTCGAGGTCTTTCCATAGAACCTACTCCTATCATTATAAACTGATAATGGCATACAGTGGGAGATTTTCTGTCAGGCACAAAAGCAGGTGGGAGGCAGGTGAATTGTAACATTCAAGAACTCCTACATTGTCACAGTTAGTTAGAGTGCTATGTAAAGGTGGCATCTCTGATAGCTTGTCACTAGATTTCACCATGGTTCTGTTTGTTTTATCTTATCAGTCATCACTTGGAGAAGCGGAAATGTAACACTGCTACATGTGTGACGCAGCGCCTGGCCGACTTTTTAGTCCGATCCAGTAACAGCTTTGGAGCAATTTATTAACCAACAAATGTCGGCTCCAATACATACGGCAAGAGAGACCAAGCTGGGCTTTTAAGTAGAGAACCCCTGAACTATCTACAGCTTTAGTGTGTTCGGGTGACCACAGCTACAGTCCTCATTAGGAATTCCTCCCAGTTTTTATGTATAAAATAATCTTTTATTCATTTACTACCTGTACATTCTTAACAGTGCCTTGTTTTCTTTGTATGTGCGTACGTCTGTGACTTCCATGTTTAATAATTCCACTATGCATGTAGGATGACATGCATAAGTTTTGAATTCAGCAATCTACTCATAAAGTTCCTTTGTTAACTGAAAATAAATCACAAAAAAGAAACAAATGTAATTGTTAAAAGTTTTTTTCAATTAAAAAATTAAAAGACAACTGTGAAGCGTATGTCTTTGGAGGAGGGTGACAGGGAAAGGGATTTATTTACAGTGAAACCATTCTAAAGCAATCACTCAAGAGATTGACAAGGATCATTTGGTTGATAGACTTGTCTGTCACTGTAAATGAAGCAGCAATGAACGCAGTGTTTTTGGAGAAACTTAAGAGAAATATGTCAACATAGGAGGTAGGGTAAAAAATTGCAAAGCAGCTAGATGATTCTGAGTAGACCTGGCATATACAGTGCTTTTTGAATTCACAAGTCCAATTTGAGAATTGGTTT
>QEPC01009250.1:1178166-1190412 GCA_003113815.1 Sphenodon punctatus
AATTTATTTTAATTTATTTCATTGGTTTCAATGGGGACACAGCGCCCCATTGAAACCAATGCAATAAATCCGGTACCGGTATACCGGATTTAAACCGGGAATCCGGTTTTCGGGAAACCGGTAACCGGTAAATCCGGTAGCCGGTATTGGGCCCGGGGTCCCACCCCTATTGGGTTACCAACCCCCCAATAGTCACACGTGGAAGGGGGGTGTCTCCTGCTAACACTGCCACAGCTTTCCATGTCCGTGTTTAGACTTCCCCTGCTTCTTGTTCCCTCCGCCTGCATCTCCATCACTCTTGTCATTCTGTTTCCTTCTCTGATCTCAGCACATGTCTGGTCTCTCTGGCCTTCTCTTGGATGTTCCTCACTCCCAGTCATGTTCTATTGTCACCATTTCTTTATCTTTCTAATCTATTGAATAAGCACTTTAGCATCCTTATTCTGTATTCTCAAGTGACTTTCTTCCTTTCCTCTCATCTCGCCAGCTCCTCCTCCATTAAGTAACACTGGTCTCACAATAGCATAGTTTGATAGATCTTGACTTTCACCCTTCTTGGTGTCTTCCTGTCATGTGTAAGTTACTCCCAACACTTCTTTCGCTCCACACTTACACCCAGAAAGAAGTGACACCCAACACTTCTTTCGTAAGTTACTCTCAACACTTCACTTCTTCATCTGATCTTATTTCTGTCTCACAACCACTTTAATCATTTATCATGACTCACAGGTATTTGAATTTTGCAACCCAATTCAAGGTATTCTCTTGCCTATCCATAACAACGATGGCCCTTTTTACACAGGCAGCATCCACACATGTACACCCAGGAATCTGGGTGTGTATATGTGGGTGCAGCCTGTTCACACACTACAGCGGGCGGGTGGGTGGGTGTGCACGCTCCTGTAGAACACGCATGCCCACCTACCTCCACCCATCACCCATGCATGGAGCAACCAGCGAAAAGGCAGGTTGCTCCGTGTGTGGGCACGGGAGGAGGCTGGGCTTTTGCTGGTGTGCACTCTTGCCCCCTCACCGCCCCCGCACCACCGCACACACTGATACCCGCCCCCAGCACAGCCCATTTTAAAAGGGCCTAAGACTTCTCTTTCCTCTATAGCTTCCTCCTTCCTTTGTGGCACACCCATTCCAGCCCATTTAAATCCCACTCGCCACTCACCAGAAGTGCGTAGGCAGTCCATGCGGTCGACACAGACCTGCCCCTGAGCCATGCCCATTTAAAAATGGTCACTTTGTCTTTATTCTCTTCCCATTCTCTATATACAATACCCAGTTCAGTCCTCCCAATGGTTCTACTCATATGTAGACTCCTACTCGTATGTAGACACAACACTTCTGCTTTTTTGGAGTTTGTTCTCAGACCATCCTTCTTCTGTTGTTTCTGCTAGGCTGTCCAGCTTTCCTGTGATTCAGCCGTTGTCTTTGTGGTTATTTAAAGTTCCTCTACAAAGAATAATGCCCATGGTAGGCTTCTAACTGCTTCCTTACTTGATATCTCTTATTCCTTCAGTCCTCTTACAGGTGAAATACCACTGCAGCTGCCAAGGGCTGCAATGTATAGGACTTTTCATCCTATTCATGAATCCGTTATGGGTATTTGCTAACTTTAACTCAAATCTGCCAACTCAAATCGGAACCTCTGGGATCCTAGGTTTTGGTTAGTTTCATTTTGGATAGTTCATTTACTCCAGCATTAGTTAAATGTCACCCATCTTTCACTGGCATGACAATGAATAATAGGGATGGGGGTCAGGGAGGAATTTCGGTTTCAGTTTTTTCTATTTGGGTTCTTCATTATTTTCAGATATAATTTTGGTTTCGTTTTTTTCTAGGGTTTTGCATTGATGTTTTTTCTGTTCTTTTTCATTGACTACAATGGATTGTCTCCATTGAAAAACAGGGGAAAAAATCAATGAGAAAAAAAACGAAACGCCAGAACCGAAATTAAACCGCAATTTCGGTTTATGGTTTTAAAACAGAAACAGTTATTTTCAGGTCATTATGGTTCTATACGAAACCAAAATTCCCACTCCTACTGAATAAGAAATTACCAAATAAAGATACCAAATACTAAATACCATCTTACCAGATAATAAATGACCAAATAATAAATTTTCATACAAACTCCCATCAGTTTCATACGCAAACTTACAAAAATTGGGTACTTGCAATAGGGCAGAGTGTGGCCTTTTCCGTGGGTAGATCTGACTTTTACAAAGAGCTAGCACCCGCAGGGTAGCCAAGCCAGTGCTAGCAGGTATACAGGCACTGGGTAAAATGGAGGACCATGCCTACTTGGAGAGTGCAGCTGGGTTAGGGCATGGCAGCAGCCTACCCAGAAAAAGAAACTCCAAGCCAAGCTCAGAGCTGGGAGGAGACAGCAGGGGACGCAAGACTGCTCAAGGAAGCCTGCTGAGATAGTGGTAAAGGCAAAAAGGCAGGTTGCTCTGTGTGTAGATGGGTGGTGGGTGTGTACCCGTCTGCACACCCAGTTAGTGGTAAGCTCAGAAGGTAGTGCATGAGCTAGAGGGTTCTGCTGGGGCACAGAGCGGGTGCCTGTCCCAGAGAACCCAGACATAGGAGTAGAACCATTGGGAGGACTGAACTGGGCATTGTATAGAGAGACTGGGACTAGAATAAGGACACTTTGAGTTACTCCCCATAGTAAGGAGTGCGACTGGGGCCCTAATCCTGCAGGGATGAACACCAGGTGAGCCTGTCCCTGCCACAGTAAGTTCTTAGATGAGGGGTCCATAAACTGCTATTAGTCAAGCTGGTCAGTGGACGAGACATCTGACGCACAGGGGCTGGGAGTGAATAGCAGGAACTGGATCACTCCTATGACTTCTTGTACGCTTCTCTAAAGAAAATGAAGCTGGCCACTGTCAGAAACACGATGCTGGGCTAGATGGACCATCTCAAAGGCCCTTTTTAAATGGGTGGAGGGGGATCGGTGTGTGGCAGTTGGAGCACCGCTGCAGGGGTCGATGGGCGTGGGGAGGGTGCAGACGGGCGCGCACTCATCTCCACCCACCTCCACCCATCTACATGCCGGAAGCAACCTGCCTTTTCACCAGTTGCTCCGTGCGTGGGTGATGGGTGGATCGCTGGAGTTTGCCCACACACCCACGCACCCATTGCGGCAGTCACACGGGCGGCACCCACACATGCACACGCAGCAGAGCTGCGCATGCATGGGTCCATCTTGTTTTAAAAGGGGCAAAATGGCACTTCTTATGTTCACAAACATGAACTTCACAAGTTTACCTAGAGACTGAGGCCCTTTTTACATGAGATGGACCCACGCATGTGCATGCAGATCAGCTGCGTGTACATGCGTGGGTGCCACCCATGTGTCACGGGGGAGGGGTTCAAGGGAAATGGACTCAGGGTTAGGGCCCCACGCGTTCTCCCCCAGACGCCCTTCCTTGAGGAACCAACCTAGCTCCAGGTACGCGGCAAGGACACGAGGATTTGAAAGCCCGTCAGGATAGTGTGTTGGCCTTATGGATCCGCTAGGAATCAGGCCACTATCATCATTGGGCGCCAGGTAACCTGTGCAGGACTTGTTCCCCTGCTCTACCACCCCCCACGCACACACTCTCGACTTGCTCACACGGAGGGAGGCAGGGGAAGTGCGTGCCCAACGTGAGGGTGGTGGGTTAGGGTCCCAGGGACACAAGAGGGTAAGGGGTTGCATACAGGGTCCAAGGTACGGAGCTAGTAACCACAGACAGGAGGGAACAGGAAGTCAGTTACCCCACACTTACCCGCACTCGTCCTGGAAGGGAATTCAGGGGAAGGGTACTCACACAGCCACTCACACTGCTGAAATCCCCAGTCACTCAGGAAGGGTAGGGAAGGGGCGCTGGAAAGATACAGGCACAGGGTCACTCAGCTTCAGGTCTCTCTGAATGCTCTCTCTTGCTCTCTCTCTCTCCTTCCTCCAAGGGGCCAGTCTAAGATCACCGGCGCTGTGTGCCTCTCAGCGCCGGCTTTTATGTCCCGGCCACGCCCCCCTGGCGTGCCTGGAGCCGCGCCGAGCGGCGAAGCGTCCCTGGCCCCGCCCCCACGTTCCTTTCAGTGTGTGGGGCGGGCCCTTCTTGCATCTGTTGTGGCTGCGGCTGTGGGATCGCGGCGGCATCCGTTTCCGGTCCGCCCGATGGGGGCGGGGGCAGGGCTGCCGCTGGGGCTTGTGTGGGTGTCTGGCCTTTTGCCCCCCGGTAAGTGCGAGGCGGGGGTCGCCTCCTGACAGTATCCCCCCCTCGAGCCCCCCTCCCAAACGGCCAGCGAGGACCCGGCTTGCTAGGGTGTCGTTGATGGAAGAGTCGTAATAGGCGGGGAGCGGAGATGGAGGACGCGGGTTCCCATGAGCGATCGTCGGGACCGAAACCCACCCAGTCAATAAGATAAAATAGCCGTCCCCGTAGTCTTTTCGAATCCAAAATGCTACGGACTTCGTACTCACCCTCAGGTCCAGGCTCGAGCGGAACGGTAGGGGTTGGTGCGGCGAGGGCCGTTGGCATGGACGCCTTTTTAAGGAGGGAAACATGAAAGGTGGGATGAATACGAAAACGAGCGGGCAGGCGGACCCTATAGGTGACCTCATTGATTTGTTTTTCAATAGGGTAGGGTCCCATAAATTTATCATCCAGTTTCTTTGATGGTCGTGTAGAGGGATAATGTCGTCGATCGATCCAAACGTAGTCCCCAATTTGTAAAGGTATAGTAGGACGTCGATGTCGGTCCGCATTTCTTTTATAACGTTGCCGTGATTCGCTCAAGGTATGTTTAGCCTGGTGATGGGCGTGTTGTAATTGGTGTAAGAGACTTCCTGCGGCTGGTACATTGACGGTCGAGAGATCGGGGACTCCAATTTGGGGGTGATATCCATAAGAGATGAAAAAGGGGGAATTGCCCAAGGAAGCATTAGGGGCGTTGTTATGGGCAAATTCGGCAAGCGGCAGCCACGTATACCAGTCATCCTGTAGATAATTCACGTAACAGCGTAGATATTGTTCGAAATCCTGGTTTACCCGTTCTACCTGTCCATTTGCCTGTGGGTGGTACGCGGTGGTAGGGCTTAGCTGTACGTGGAGTGCTTTAAACAAGGCCCTCCAAAAACGAGATACAAATTGCGAACCTCGGTCACTTATAATTTCCAACGGCCAGCCATGTAGACGAACGATATGTCGGACGAACAGTAGAGCAGTACGGTATGCAGTGGGTAGTCCTTTGCAGGCAATAAAATGGGCCATTTTGGAGAAATGATCCACTACGACGCATACGGTATTGTAACCCCGAGAGACCGGGAGCTCTACAATAAAGTCTATGCCGACGCGTTGCCAGGGCCCGTCTGGGGGTTTTGTGATTTGTAGGAGCCCTTGAGGTACCTGTCTCCTGGCCTTGGTCCGGGCACAGGTGACGCAGTTGCTCACATGCCGTTGAACGTCTTGTGCTAGAGAGGGCCACCAAAAGGAGCGTTGAATCATCTGATAGGTGCGATCTCGGCCGGGGTGTCCGGCCAGGGGAGCATCGTGATGAGCCCAAAGAAGTTGGGGCTGGCACGAAGGAGGGACTATGATACGTCCTTGTTGTTGGAGTAGGCCCTGGTTATCTACTTCTGCAGGCTGTGTGGTTGGGAGGAGTTCGTGGGCCGTTGCGTGCTTCAACTGTTCGTGGGTCAGATATGAGCCTGCAAAGACCTTACGATCTAAGATCGGACCGTGGTGGGGCCGGTCTTCTTCCTTCCCTTCGTGATAGCGGGATAGGGCATCAGCAAGGGTATTTAGTCTTCCAGGGCGGTAACGAATCACAAAATTAAACCGAGCAAAGAACAGGGCCCATCGGGCGTGTCGGGCATTAGAAATTTGAGCCGACTGAAGATAAGTAAGATTCTTGTGGTCGGTGACTACCAAAACTGGATGTTTGGCTCCCTCTAAGTAGTGTCGCCACGTTTCGAAGGCCGCCTTGATCGCGAGGAGTTCCCGGTCGAAGATCGTATAGTTTTGTTCTGCCGGGGTAAATTGGCGTGAATAGTAGGCGCACGGCAAGGCAGGGACATCCGGGTGGTCCGGCTGAGTTAGTACTGCCCCCAAGGCTCGATTGGAGGCATCTGCTTCCACTTGGAAAGGTTTGTCAAAATCGGGGTGCCGTAATAGCGGAGCCTTCATGAAGGAGTCTTTTAACTGTTCAAAACTGCCTTGTTGTGCGGGACCCCAGATGAAGTCTTGATTTTTCTTCAATAGCCGGGTTAATGGAGTGGTAAGCTCGGCATAGTGGGGAACATACTGACGATAATAGTTTATGCTTCCGAGGAAGCGTTGCAAAGGTTTCACCGCCTTAGGTGGGGGCCATTGACGAATCGCTTGCACCTTGTGGGAATCCATCTGAATCCCTGCTGGAGTAATAACGAACCCCAAGAACTCGACGGACGTGAGGTGAAACGCACATTTTTCTAATTTACAGAACAGCTGATGGGTGCGAAGTCGTTGTAAGACACGCTGCACATGACGGATGTGCTGTTCGAGAGAGAGCGAATAGATAAGGATGTCATCTAGGTAAGCGATCACAAACACGTCAAGCAAATCTCGGAAAATGTCGTTTATGAAGTGCTGGAATGTGGCGGGTGCATTAGCGAGGCCAAACGGCATTACCAAATACTCAAAGTGCCCATAACGAGTCCGGAAGGCGGTTTTCCATTCGTCTCCCTCCCGGACTCGCAATAGATTATACGCCCCCCGAAGATCCAGCTTTGTGAATACCTGTGCTCCTTGCAAGCGATTAAGCAACTCCGGGATGAGTGGCAAGGGGTAACGATTTTTGATAGTCACCTTGTTGAGTCCTCGATAATCAATGCAGGGGCGAAGGCCCCCATCCTTTTTTGGCACAAAAAAGATAGGTGCTCCAGCAGGTGACGAGGAATGGCGAATTGAGCCGTTGCGTAATCCTTCATCCAAGTATTCTCTGAGGGTTGCCAGCTCGGGGGCGGAGAGCGCATAAATTCGCCCAAATGGGGGTTCGGCTCCCGGCTGTAATTCAATGGGGCAGTCATATGACCGATGGGGTGGAAGGGTCGACGCAGCCTGTTTATTGAAAACGTCAATGAACGATTGATAAACCTGGGGAAGTAGAGTGGGCTCTGGCACAACTTCTTTCGAAGAGCTGGTTGCCAAAAGGTGGCAGGGCGCTGGGCGAAGACAAGTTTGTTGGCAATAGGGGGAGGTGAATTGGACTTGCCTTACAGTCCAGGAGATCCGAGGGTCATGAGTACAAAGCCACGGAAGGCCTAAGACCATCAGGAACAAAGGAGTGCACCCTACATCCAGCACGAGACTTTCCTGATGTTGCCCAATGTCGCATTGCAGGGGGGCTGTCTGCATAGTAATAGGACCGGAGACCAGAGGGGATCCGTCGATAGTGTGCACGGGCTCTGGGGCGGCTTTCAATTCCGTTGGAATGTTATGAGTGCGAACTAGCTGCATATCTATGAAATTGCTGGATGCCCCGGAGTCGATGAGGGCCCACACCACCAGGGACCGTCCTCGGGGCAGGGATATGGTCACAGGAATACGGAGGTGAGGTGGCTTGTTCCAGGGGGTCAGGGAATTGGTGCTCATGGCCGGGGTGCTCCCTGTACCCCCCGGCCGGGGGCATTTCCCGATGGATGACCCTGCAAGGCTAATGCTGGACAAGCCTGAATGAAGTGGGAGGTCTCCCCACAATAAAAGCAAGCCCGTGACTTCCGTCGGCGGTCTCGTTCCTCTCGCGTAAGAGGACCCCGCGCCGCCCCTAATTGCATTGGTTCAGGATCTCCTGCCTTAGCGGCCTCCGGGCCGGTATTAAAGGGGAGGGGAGCGCGGGGAGAAAAAGGACGTAACTCCTGTCGTCGTTCCCTTCGACGCTCCGCCAATCTGTCGTCGATTTGCAAGGTTAGGGTCGCTAGTTTTCCCCAGGTGTCTGGCAAGACGGTAAAGGCCAGTTGGTCCTTCAATTCTTCGTTTAACCCTTTACGAAATAACACTATCAACACGTCTTCGGGCCAGCGGAGTTCAAGGGCCAGCTGTTGGAAGCGCGTGATGTACTCCAGCACGGGGCCTCGCCCTTGTTTTAAGGACATTATTAGTGCTTGAGCATCTCGAGTGCGATGAGGATGGTCAAACAAGGTGGCAAACTCTTTAATAAAGTTGGCATGGTTAGCCAACAAGGGGCTGCGCTGGCGGAGCAAGGAAGTAGCCCATTCCAAGGCGGTGCCCCCAAGGTTCCCTATAATGAAGGCGACCTTTAATTCATCCGTGGCATAGGTGGTGGGTTGCACCGTAAAAGTAAGGTCACATAGAGCCAAAAAACCCTGGAATGCTCGCCGGTCCCCTACAAATTTTTCAATTTTAGGTCCTTTGGGTTCTCGGGGTGTCCCTGCCCCCCGCGGTTCTGGGAGGGCCCCGGGATCGACGGGTGGAGCAATGCCCCCAGCGGGGTTTCCCGCTCCGGCACCCGCCTGCATGGCAGTTTCAATTTCGGCTTGTTTGGCCTTTACATCCCTCATTTCCATGGCCAAGGATTGCACCGCGCGAACTAACTCCGCGAGTTGTGTAGCTACATCCATGTTGTCCTCCCCAAAAGGGAAGGCTATTGTGCCGGTGATTCTGTCACGGGGGAGGGGTTCAAGGGAAATGGACTCAGGGTTAGGGCCCCACGCGTTCTCCCCCAGACGCCCTTCCTTGAGGAACCAACCTAGCTCCAGGTACGCGGCAAGGACACGAGGATTCGAAAGCCCGTCAGGATAGTGTGTTGGCCTTATGGATCCGCTAGGAATCAGGCCACTATCATCATTGGGCGCCAGGTAACCTGTGCAGGACTTGTTCCCCTGCTCTACCACCCCCCACGCACACACTCTCGACTTGCTCACACGGAGGGAGGCAGGGGAAGTGCGTGCCCAACGTGAGGGTGGTGGGTTAGGGTCCCAGGGACACAAGAGGGTAAGGGGTTGCATACAGGGTCCAAGGTACGGAGCTAGTAACCACAGACAGGAGGGAACAGGAAGTCAGTTACCCCACACTTACCCGCACTCGTCCTGGAAGGGAATTCAGGGGAAGGGTACTCACACAGCCACTCACACTGCTGAAATCCCCAGTCACTCAGGAAGGGTAGGGAAGGGGCGCTGGAAAGATACAGGCACAGGGTCACTCAGCTTCAGGTCTCTCTGAATGCTCTCTCTTGCTCTCTCTCTCTCCTTCCTCCAAGGGGCCAGTCTAAGATCACCGGCGCTGTGTGCCTCTCAGCGCCGGCTTTTATGTCCCGGCCACGCCCCCCTGGCGTGCCTGGAGCCGCGCCGAGCGGCGAAGCGTCCCTGGCCCCGCCCCCACGTTCCTTTCAGTGTGTGGGGCGGGCCCTTCTTGCATCTGTTGTGGCTGCGGCTGTGGGATCGCGGCGGCATCCGTTTCCGGTCCGCCCGATGGGGGCGGGGGCAGGGCTGCCGCTGGGGCTTGTGTGGGTGTCTGGCCTTTTGCCCCCCGGTAAGTGCGAGGCGGGGGTCGCCTCCTGACACCATGTGACCGCCGCGGTGTGTGTGCGAGCACGCTCCTGCGACCTGCCCATCTCCACCCATCACCCATGCACAGAGAAACCGGCAAAAGGCAGGTTGCTCTGTACATGGGGATGGGTGGAGGTGGGTGTGCGCCCATCTGCACCCTCCCCTCACCCATCACCTCTGCAGCGACGCTCCATCCACCACACCCCGATCCCCCTGCCCGCCCCAACAGTTTTAAAAGGGCCTAAGATTTGTACGTTTTAAAGCCATCAGATTAGAATTTTGAACATTCACTTCAGCTCTATTCCAACAGCACTAATGGGCATCTTGGAAGGATGGTCCGAGGGCTGGGTTGCTTGCTGCCCTAGGACTTGCAGAACTGGGCTCAGTTTCTAACTTTGCGACTGACTTTCTATGTAAATTTGGACAAATCAATTAATGCCTTCATTCCTTGTGTGTAAAATGTGGATAATAGCACCCTAACTCACAGGAGTATTGAGAGAGTCTGCAAACATTAGAGACTGCAAAGTGCTTCAATACTCTAGAAATGTCAATGATTAGGGATGGGACTTTTGGTTTTAACCGAAAGAGGCTGAAAGTTTCCAATTCTCGGATCTTCTGTTCCCATTGAAATCAATGGGAAGGGAGAGAAAGTTCCTCTACCCCCACCCCATTCCCAGCCTCGGAGGATAGGAGTGGGGATGCATTACCCCTAAAACCCCCACCCCCAGCTTCCAGAGTCTGGCTTTACCCACCTCCAACCCCCGGGGCCCCTGTACTTTACTTACTGTTGCCGGTCTGGTCCGGTCCGGAGGATGGGAGTCACGGCTGTTGGCTGGGCCACCAGCTGGGATGCCTGTTCTGCTACTGGGGGCCAGACCACCTCTGCTGCTGCCTGGTTTCAGGACCCAGCTATGCTGCCAGGCTATCAGGCCTTCTCCGTTGTGGGGCGGTGAAGAAGGCTAGGCTGCCTGGTTGCAGAGCCAGCTCCTGCCACCAGCTAGCAGCAGAGGAGGTCCGGCCACTGGCAGCGGAGCCAACTTCTCTGCCAGGCAGCTGGGCCTTCTCTTCCTTCTTCTTACAGGTCCGGATCTTGGAGGAAATGCCACTGCATCGGCAGCAGCACACATGCGCAAAATGGCCACTAAGGTCTTCCTGTGCATATGCAGCCCTAATCCAAAATGGCTCCAGCAGCATCAGCGACATTTTGAAAGCGAGCAGCAGTTCTGTGCATACATGGAATGGCTCCTCACACATGCGCAGAACAGCTGCCCTCTTTCAAAATGGCGGCAAAGCTGCTAGCGCCATTTTGTAATAGGGCTGCACATGCGCAGAATGGCTTCCGCGGCATTTTGCGCATGTGTGCTGCACTACTGCCATTCTGGCGGCGTTTTCTTTAGGCTCCGGACCTGTAAGAAAAAGGAAGAGAAGGTCTGGATGCTCGGCAGAGGAGCTGGCTCCACTGACAGGTGGACAGGTCTTCTCCACCACTCCGCAGCGGAGAAGGCCCAGCAACCTGGCAGCGGAGCCAGCTCTCAACAACACCAGTCAGCAGCAGAGGAGGCCCTGCTGCTGGTAGCGGAGCCGGTGACCCAGCTGGCAGCCCAGCCGGTGGCCATGACCCCCAACCTGGAATCTCAGGTTGTGGCCGTGGCAGGGAGTGCGTTTCGGCAGTTACACCTTGTCCAGCAGCTTCGGCTGTATCTCTCAGACTCCGACCTCGCCACTGTCATCCATGCCTTCATCACCTCGAGGCCGGATTACTGCAACACGCTCTATGTGGGGCTGCCTAAGAAGCTGGTCTGGAGGCTGCAACTGGTGCAGAATTCCACGGCCCATCTCTTTACGGGGGCGGGCTGCAGGGAGCACATGACACCTGTGCTCCGGGCTCTGCACTGGCTGCCTATAAAGCACCGGGCCAGGTTCAAGGTGCTGGTTTTGACCTTTAAAACCCTTCACGGCCTGAGCCCTGCTTATCTCTGGGACCGCCTCACTCCCCATGTGCCCATGCGACCCCTGAGATCATCCGTGGGAGCCTTTTTGGAGGTTCCCCGGGTGAGGTGGGTGGCCACCGATGTTAGATCTTTTTCGGTGGCCGCCCCTGTGCTGTGGAATTTGCTCCCGGAGGAGGCTCAGTTGGCCCCCACTCTCCTGGCATTTCGACGTTTGTGTAAGACCTGGCTGTTCCGCCAGGCTTTTGGTGAGGGGGGGGAGTGGGGTGGGGGAGTTTTTTTCTCCTGCATATGGGATTTTTAACTTTTAAATTGCTTTTATTGTTTCATTGTTTTAATTTGTTGTTCGTCGCCCCGAGCTGCCCTGCGGGCGGAGGGGCAGAATAAAAATCTTTTATAAAATAAAATAAACCTCCGGACCCAGATTGGCAACAACAGTAAATAAAGTACAGGGGCCCCAGGGGTTGGGAAAGCTGGGCGCGGTGGGTGGGGGTGGTATTTATTTTTATTGATTTAGATAAACTAATACAATAATAAAACAATTTAAAAAGTTAAAAATTCCTCATATGCAGGGAAAAACAACCTCCCAGCCCTCCCTACCCTACCCTCTCGCCGAAAGCCCGGCGGAACAGCCAGGTCTTACACAAACGTTGAAATGACAGGAGAGTGGGAGCCAACCGAGCCTCCTCTGGGAGCAAATTCCACAGCACAGGGGCAGCCACCGAAAAAGATCTCACATCGGTGGCC
>QEPC01009250.1:1246672-1259041 GCA_003113815.1 Sphenodon punctatus
GGAAGCGTGGTCAAAAAGATCCCCAGCGGGGACCAAGAAAAAGTAACGTCTGGCCCTGGAGGGCGGGCGGCGGGGTGCGCCGTGCGGCCCCGCCCCCTCCCAGATTCCCCGCCGGGATCCCCCCGGCACGTCTGATATGACGTTACGGGGCGACCCCGGGGGGGAATGAATCCGGTGATTTCGGTACGGGGCCAAAGGGCCCCGTAACGTCTGAAATCACCCTTAGCCATGACACCACACTGGCCCTCTAAGGTGGTGTGTAATGACTACATCTCTGTCTTTTATATGATCCAAGAATTAACTGAAAGGGATTTTTTTTCCTGGAACATTTATTGTCATGCAGTATTTTATGCTCTTTTTATTGTCCTTATATACACCTCTTGGCTCATTTCCATAGATTCTTCAAATATCGGGTACTTTTCATGTTATTTTCTTTATCACTTCCATGTGGGTATGCTACCTGCCTCAGGAGGGGAAGCAAAAGGGGAGGGGGGGGGAGATGGTATGCAATGATATCAAAGTTTTAGATGAATTATGCATAGTGAATTCAGTAGATCAGTATTCTATTCAGAGTCAAACCAGCCATGGAGCACCCTCACACACAGTGAAAGTGCTCTGATGCTGCCATAGAAAGGGGTACAGCATCAATACACTACTCCACATAACAATGAGTTCCAGAAATTTACTAATTAAATGGCTGGAGAAAATATCAGAATGCCGTATACAGTGAATATATATATGTAACATGTAATAAGGCACTGGGAATATACCAGAGGAAAATATAAATTGTACCATTACCTGGGCATTTCAGCAGTTTAGAAATCCAAACTGAAGAGGCTGCTGCTAACTAGAGAAGCAGGACAAACCTAGAATTGTCTCTCCTTACATATTAACCAGGAATACACCCTTTTGCTTTGGAAGAAAAAATCTGGGTCTACTGTTTTGGGCACCTCTTTATCGAATCAGCTGCTGAAAAAGAAACCCATTTGATGTACCTGAAAGGGGCCATAAAGAAAACACCTGTGATGTTTAAAGATATGTCTTAAGTGAACTCAATAAAACCCCTGAAAAAGCTATATTTTATAGCAAAACGTAGGGGGGGGGGGAACTAAAGACTTCTTATAATTGTCCTTTATTGACCCACTTGTAGTCAGCTTACTCCAGTTTATAGATTCTATTTCATATATGTCTTTTCTCGGTTGTACAATTTATATTTTCCTCTGGTATATTCCCAGTGCCTCATTACATGGTACATTCACTGCATTCTGATATTTTCTCCAGCCATTTAATTAGTAAATTTCTGGAACTCATTGTTACGCGGAGTAGTGTATTGTTGCTGTATGTTTTGATTTTCACTGCTCCTCTATATCTCGGTGCATTATTATTGTCATAGAAAGGGGAGCACAATTTGTACAAGGGATATCATGGAGCTGTGCTCTGCACACGCAGGGGTGTTGTAACAGCGGGAGCGGGCTGAAGATAGCAAGTTCTTCAGAACACCAAAGTTCTAGGCACTCTGCAGTCGTTTTGTGGAAGGATCCTTTCCCCTCAACCTTTATCAATCTCATCAGCACCTCGACCCATTTAATCTGCACTCAGGAGCCCCGATTTAGGCCACACTCACAAAACTGAACCGATTGATCAAAGCTGAAGTAATTGTTCAGGTTTTGCAAAACTCACTTTGGTATCATTCATGCTATACTCCTAAACTGATTTACTACCAATGCCATCTTGCCCCCAGTGGCCATGCCATTAATTCATCCATGCCTTACACACAAACTCAAAGCATTCCAAGACAGGGTTGCCACCTATGCACATTTTTAAGGAACACTTATGAAAAACACATGTTGCAGGCCTTGCATTGGTGCCTAAGGCGCCAATGTAGGGCCTGCAACACGTATGGCAACTTTATTCTAAAATGAACTCCATAGAGTTCCCAGAAGGAGACATAGGGTGATTTCAGACGAGACGGGGTGGCATTCGCCCTGTCTCGGAATCACCCAAATGATTCCCTGCCGGGATCACTCCGGCACGTCCAACAGACATGCCGGCTGATCCTGGCGGGGAATCGGGGAGGGGGCAGGGCTGCGCGGTGCAACATGCGGCCGCACGGCCCCACCCCCCACGCTCCCTGCCGCCCACCCAATTTGATCATGGCCCGGAATCCCGCCAGGGATTCCGGGCATTGGTTCCTGGCCAGACGTTACGTTTTGTTGGTTCCTGCCGGGGATCTCTTTGACCACGCTTGCGGCGACTGTCCCGCGGGGAGCCCCGGAAGCGTGGTTGAAATTGACCCCATGTGGGAATTGACCATGGCGAACATCTGGCAGCCGCCAAACAGATGTTCAGGGCACTTTGACCCCATGTGGGTATTGACTGGGGTTCACTGTGATCTCGTAACGTCTGAAAATACCCATACTTTGTGCTGCTGCCTGGGAATGACTTGTATAATGTGTTCACCATCCAGACACGGAAAAAGTACTTTGCTTTAGAAAACAAAGGGGATTAAATATCTGCTCCTGATTTTTCTGGCATACATACTTCAACTCCTACTCCTGAATACTTCTGCTAGGCATGAACAATACTGTGGCACAAGCAAGTTATGGACTTATTAAACCAATGTTGCTGTTTGTGTGAACTTGATCTTAGTAAATCCGTAAGTCCTTCTTAGGGGCTCTCAAACGTTGCCCTTTGTGACCACTCATAGCCCTTGTAATTGCTTGAGATTGTTTGTTGTCCGTACTGTACCGGTTTCGGGGCAGGGGCTTGTGAGAAGGTAGCCCAGTGTCCAACAAGACAGTACCCTTTACTGTAGGAGAATAAGAAACCAGTAGAAGAAATCTCGGGGGCTCTACCAGTTTAGACTAGCGCTGGCTATATAACCAACATATGAGAAAGAATGTTAAGCCAGTCTAATGTCTAAGACATTTTTTTACACATGAACTCATCCTATCTTCTCATACCAGTTTAAGAGGAGTTTAGACCAGATGAAGGAACCTTGTGTACATGGGACCTTAGCATTAAATGATGCCAGCTAGACACAGTTGTGCATAGTCGGTGGTGCAGAATTGCATATCCCCAGTAGTTCCCAAACTTTTGCCTGTGTGACCTCATGTTGAGACTTAAATACAGAATAAGTTACCTAGGTAGGTTCAAATACCCTTCCTTAGATGTTTTCAAAGACCATCTGAAGAAGCATCTCAGAGCAGGGAGTTGGACTTGATGACCTTTGAGGTCTCTTTCAACACTCCAATTCTATGATCCTGTGATCCAAAACAGAAAGAAAGATATGCAAAACATATCAAATATCAATCAGGAATGTGACCTTATTCACAGATGGCATGACCCCACTTGGGGTCTTGACTCAGAGGGTGTTTTTAAATGAGCAAGGCTTGGGGGAGGAGGGACCTTGGCCGCTGAGTGACACAGCTGTGGAGCAGTCACTCAGGTGGAGTGAGTGGGTAGGGATTCTAGCAGGTGGATCTCGGTGTGACTACTGTGGCAGCTGCCTCGCACTCCCCCTGCCATGGACCATGGAGGTGTCAGGCACCTCCGGGAGCATCGAGCGTGGGCAGTGATCCCTCCTGGATGTAGGACCCTGGGACACAGGGGGGGGGGGGGGGGCTCCACAGGGGGCGTGGCAATTCCCCATCCTCCGGCGGCGCCCCGTGCTCCTGCTGTTCCGACGGCAGACATGGGTGGCGCAGTCGGGGATACAGCGGGCGGGGCTGGGGGTGGCGTGGGTGGACGTGGTGCCAACCCCACCTCCTCGTGGAGAGCGTCAGGGCAGGCGCCGCGCTGGAGACGCATTACGGCCTGCGGGGTCACTCCGCCACTCAGAGTGCCTGTGCGGGTGTTCTGACCATACATAAGGGCTAGGCAGTCCTTCTGGCACCACCAATGAACATTGGTGCCTGTGAGACTGGTTCCTTGTGTGAATCGTAGAGTTTCTTTTTGTGTGCTTTTCCTCATGGTTCTTGGATTGTGGTCATGAGTGGTGTGATTGGTGAGAGTGTGGGTGATTGTGGATTGACTGGTGAGTGTGTGTGTCTGTAGTGCTACTGTGTGTTTTTCCCTTTCCCCCTTGCCTGGGCCCTTACCCCTGAGTGCTAATCCTCTCCTCTCCCCTTCTTCACTGCGGTTCCCTTTCCCCTGTATTTCCCACAACCAATTCCCCTTCCCTCATTGTGTGTCTATGGATGTGGTTGTGGCACGTGTGATACGGTCCTGAACTGCCACCACTCCCAGTGATGATCGTCGGCTGGGCCTTGGCCCATATAGCCAATATAAGCTCCTGAGGGATTATTAAGTGCAGCCCCCTCCTGGTTATCTGTGCGAGTGGGCCCTTTCGCTTCGCTCCCTGTTCGTTGGGGTGCTTAGCAGGGGGAGGGGAAGTATGCTGGTCTGGTCTTTGAAATTGACATGTCCCCACCGTGAGCTCTGGGGAATCGGGCTCCTCAGTGCTCGTGGCCAGTTCCTGTGACTTGCAAAGGCTATGCCCCCACCCACAGTGCCTCTGAGTGGGGACCTCGTCTGCTGATGTGAATGGCTGTCCCAGTTCATATGGGCAGGGGATGCATGGGTGCCTGCTGCCGTGCACTTTTTTGGCTTGCCCAACACAGGGCACTCTGGATTTTTCGGCAGTGCGCCATTGGTGGCCATGAGTGGGTGCTGCATGGCTCACGGGAGCTCACATCCCCCCCCACACCACCTTCAGATGGGCAATCGGATGAGTGGTTACTGGGTGGCTATGTGTGGTAGTATCTCATTTAAAAACAGTAAAACACCCAGACATTGAGAACTCTGATGTAGACACTGAGGAGTAGGGCTGAAGCGACAAGCCGCTGCGGTAACTTTTTCTGACAGAAAAAGCTCTTCCGCAATGAGCGGCATGATGCAATAGAGACGTTAATTCCGCTACTTTCATTCCATTAATTCCGCCGTTCCGTTATCTTCTGCAATATCCACCAGCACTGTGAAGTAGCGAAAAATGCTTGTTCCAACAGTTTCCATGATTATTCCAACAGTTTCTGAATTAGCGGTATGCCGGCAGAATTAGCAGAATGCCGGCGGAAAAGCTGTGGAACGTCATGGGCAATACTGCAATGGCGGAATGAAATAGCAGAACGGAAAAAGGAGTTACCGCTTCAGCCCTACTGAGGAGGACCTTGTCAGGCTCTGGGAGAAGGGGGAAAGAGAAGGGCAGGTAAGAGGGGAAAGGGTTGGAGGGAGTAGAGGATGTCCCACGGATCAAACACTGAAACCTCTCAGCTGTTCTCCGATATCAGGGAGACTGAATGCTCAGCATGAAAACCAGACAAGCTGGCCTAAGAAAGCTTATGGCTCATCACTGAGGTCACGGGACTGGGAGCTGGAGGGGATAACCAGCAGCGGGGTTATAGAGTGCAACAAGGGGCAAACACAGGTGAGAGAGGGTTAGGGCAACAAGGCACAACGTGAGGGACTCAGGGCAGGAGGAAGACCAACCAACAAGGAGAAGGGACAGGTGCAAGGAAGGTACACAGCAGGATACACACCATGGGGGAGAACTAAGAGGACAAGGAAACTGGACAAGAAAGGACTTGACGCACAAAGTGAATAAGGATTACAAGCAACAACAAGGAAGGGGAGTGCTACTCACACAAGAGACACAAAGGGGTTAACAGAACATGAAGACTCAACACATAACACAGGCAACAGGCATAGACACAGGGGAAGAAACGGGTCTACGCTATATAAGATCAAGAGAAGCACAAGAACCAAACACGGGGAAGAGCAGTTGCTCCATCAGCTTCCTGAGGCCACCAGAAGGTCTTAAATACTCCCTGGTGGCCAATCAGGAAGCCAGGGGACAGGCACCAGAAATGGAAGACAAGTGAGCAAG
The DNA here is from genome assembly GCA_003113815.1 of Sphenodon punctatus. Classification (NCBI taxonomy): domain Eukaryota; kingdom Metazoa; phylum Chordata; class Lepidosauria; order Sphenodontia; family Sphenodontidae; genus Sphenodon; species Sphenodon punctatus. The sequence continues at coordinate 1,252,557 of QEPC01009250.1, forward strand.
GGCGGGGCCCACACCAGGCGGAGATACAGGAGGAGACATAGGGAGGAGGACAAAAGCACAGGCCACCAAGGCATCAGGTGGTGCAAGCCACTGCAGCAATGCCCCCCCAGGGCCAGGGGTTCAAGACCTGGACCTGACAGACCTAGTCTTGTAGGCTCTGGGAGGAGTGATTGTTTATTGCAATCAGGTGCTGATAGTAAACTTGAACTCATAAATTACTTATTTTTAAAAAAAACAAGTAAAAAACTATATAGTTACAGAGCTACATTATTAATATTTCATATTTGCTATAGAGGAGGGGCGAGATTCAGATGTGGTGTAAGTTTATCCAGCTCCAACTATGGTCCACAGAGCTGAACTTCCTTACATCAGGTCTGAATTTGGTCATAATATAGTCTATATTCATTCCTTTGAATGGCAACAGTAATGAAAAGGTTATTGTGCATGAGCAGACACATCAATGTAAAAGAGAAAAGGAAATTCCTTATTTCATTTTACAGTCCTATGCTGATGAGGGTGCATTTATATCTGATGAGGCAAGACTGTCCAATTGCTTGCATTATTTAGGTCAGGTCATTTATTCAGGTAGTTACCATACAAGAGGCCGTGCATTGAGAACAACATTTAGTTTATAACCAAAATGACCAGCAATTGCCTTGGCTGTGAAATTACCTTTGGTGCTGAAAGGAAAGGTTTCTCCTTAAATAAGACAATAACATTTATTATTACTAACCATCAGCAGGAAGTCACTGTGTCCAGAACCATAATTCATTTCCTGATATCAGTTGGGATATGTGAAAATGCATGAATCGTTGGCTAGTTTTGGCCTCCAAGGCATGGAAAACGTGCCGTACTTATCCCTCTGAAGAAACCTGCTTGAGAAACAGTGTTAAAAGTAGTTTTAAAATCGGAGGAACTGGTCAGCCACAAGTAGTACTAATGATTTTATAGTATCTCACATTTATAGAAGACTTTTCATCTGCAAGAAACCCAGATCATTTTACAAACTAAGGACATGTCCACACTTAAAGAGATCCCTAAACTGCAGATCCCAAATGGAGTCACAGTATTTGCAGTCGATATTTGATATACTTTGCATGCATTAGTTGTTGTATGGGAGAGGGGGGATCAAAGGAATACACTTAAATCTTGAAATAGGTTCACAGAGGTGAAAGGTTTGGAAACCACTGATTTAAGTGATAATGTGATTTACCTTGAGGTCTACCTTGAGGCCAAAACAGAGTGAAAGCAAAGTAGTCCTGTTGATCCATCCATGTGAGCTCAGCTTCTTAAGGTGAATCTTAATAATGTGTCTTGTCTTCACTAAAGCCAAAATGAATAATCCAACGAACAAATTATTATTAGAATTATTATTATTTGTTTATATAGTGCAAGCAACGTGCCTGGCTCAAAACGAGACGTGTTAGATGAATCACCCACTATGACCCTTTTTTACATGAGATGTTTCCATGCATGGACACCCATCATCCACGTGGGGGAGCATCCTGTGTAAATGTGGATATGTGTGGGTGTGCAGTGCACTCCCATGGCCCACCCATCCCCACCCATCACCCATGCACGGAGCAACCGGCGAAAAAGCAGGTTGCCCGATGCGTGGAGGATGGGTGTGTGCACCCCACCCCCCGTGCTGCACCTGCAGCAGCCTGCCCATGGACTGCAACCCCCACCCCCCTAGCTTCAGCCCATTTAAGAAGGACCTTTGTGTTTGTCCAGGCAAAGCAGATAACAAATAACTGATGTGTGTCCACAGGGAGTCACTCCATGGGTATTAAGACTGACAAAGGCCATTTTTAAATAAGACACAACCACACAGGTCCACCCATCACACACATCCAAACATCACACACATCCAAACTAAGTTGGCATGGGGGGTGCATGCTCCGGAGGGAAAAACCCTCTTTGGGTGCTAAATTCCACTGTCCTTCTTTCAGGAAATCAAAGTCCCAAGAGAGAGAGAATCCAGTATTCAAGCCTCGGGAACCTCTTTCCTGGTTGCTTTCCAGAATAAGCACTGGAGAGGACAATGGGAAGATGATGGAATGGCAAGAAACTGAGTGGAGTGATAAGCAGGAAAGCATCTGCCAGGGACAGAAGAACTGGAGTGCCACACCACTTGGGCCTGGAAGGAGGGGCTGGCTGCAGGTTCCATGGGTGCAGCCACACGAGATGCCTTGGGCAGCCGTACTACGCAATGCATCCTCAGAAAAAGGCCAAGGACATGTTGTGTAGAAGTCTAACACAAAATGAGGCAAGGCTGCCCAAGGTGTGGTAGCCTGTGTGCCTGGGCTACTTCTACCTCACCACACGGCAAGCTCCGCAGCGGGGCTTTGAGTGGCGAGCGCTGTCACCCATCATGCATGACTATGTGCCAGCCAAGGGCGGGATTTTAGTCGGACCAGGGGAAAGAGGTTGGGCAGGAGCAGTCACGTGCTGTGTGGTCAACGCCTCAGCCCACCCCGGGTGTGGTGGGGGATCAGGCAGCGGCCCACCCACACCTATCTGCCCAGCTCTGTCCAGCGACCATCTGCCTCGCTCCCCATGTTGGCCTCAGTGTGGCGGCTGTGCTTGCCCGCCCTCCACAGCTCATGTGGCTGAACCCCATCATGGCGGCCATGAACCCTCCCACATTATAACTGCCACCTGCCCCACAGGCAACTCAAAAGGCCACACCTAAATTTATACAAAATAATAATACTCCCTAAAATCCTATATAAATTAATGGCACTGCCAATCCACTTACCTGAGGCCTTCTTTAAACAGAATGAAAAGATGATGGCTGACATAATCTGGAACAAAAGTAAACTTAAACCTAGGGTAAATAAACAAACTTTAATGCGTAGCAAACAAAAAGGGGGCATTAACTTACCTGATCTCCGCCTATATCATAGGGCAGTGGCAGTTGGGGTATTAAATGTTTGGTACCACAAGCCTAAAACAGTGTTATGGGCGGACATTAAACAAACACTCCTAGCAACTGAACAATTAAAAAAATATATTGACAGATGTAAGTACTCCAGAAATGAGAAAATGGGACAACCACCTCTTTGCACAAATTGCATGGAAAACATGGTTAAAGATAATTTAAAAGAGGCATCCCCATACTCACCAATTGATGTAAAAACTTTGTCCAACCAACACCAGGCGAAACAATTGAGAGAAAGTCTTAAAATCAAAGGTCTCACAAGAGCAGGACAACTATTTGAAGGGGAACAATTCTTGACAAAAGAAGAATTAGAGAACAAACTGGAAAGGCAGATAGATACCTTTAGCTATTTACAGCTTAAAACGCATGTACACAACCAGCGAAAAGCACACAATATGCTAGACAACCAACACTAGTGGAAAGTATAATGTTTGAAAGAACCCTGAGTAAAGGACACCCCAATAAAATATATTCAAAAATTGAGAGATAATTTGAACATAGAAATTACAGAAAGGGATGGGGAAAAAAATTGAATATATGCATGGATGTGCATTCTCTAACAAAATAAAAGAGTGTCAAATTAAACTGGTGGCAAGATTTTATATGACTTCATCACAATTTAAAAATATAGGTGAAGGGAATTTGGGAATAGGGATGGGCGAACGCGGTTCAGAAGTTCGGAGTTTGGGCCGAAGTCGGCCTGTTCGGACAACCGAACCGAACGGCCGAACCGAACGCTCGAACGGCTGAACAGTTCAGAAACGATTGGATGAGTTTGGATGAGTTCGGGGTTGGAAAAAACGTGACTGGAAGGCGGGAAAAACGTGACTGGAAGTGGGAGGCAGCTGCGGAGCAGACTTCCTGGCACCAGGGGTGGAGACCAGAAGTGGTTTCAGGGTCAAACAACAACAAAAAAATTCGATTCGGTTTCGGTTTTGGCATCGAAGGTACTTTTTAAAGTAAGTAAGTAAGTAAGTAAGTAAGTAATTCCTTTATTGGCACTGGCGACAGCCATGACCATTATACAAAAATAAAAGTGATAAAACAAAGTAAAATAAAATACAATAATAATCAGCAACAATTGTGTATATAAATAATATAACTCCAATAAACTATGTCCAACAATGCTTCTAACAGTTGCCCTCTTGGAGTATTAACACCTGCTTCTTTCTTCTCTCCTTTTCCACCAGGTGCCCAAAAAAAGACATCGTCAGGGTTACATTTCGATGTCTATCAGATAAATAATACTATAATCTTCCCCACCGGGCACAGGCCTTCGTACATATTTACCCTTCTAAATAACAAATGACGCAATCTTGCATATAATGGACATTGAAGCAGATAATGAATTAGATCCTCCACTTCCAGATTACAACAAGGGCATATTCTTTCTAGAAGGGCATGTTCTTTCTAGAAAGGGTACCCCCCTGTGCCTTCCTTCGAGGACGACAGTTGGCATTACCTGAAAACGTAATGCCAGAGAGGCTCTTTGCTGCTGGAAGGGTAGATCTCCCTTGAGATATTCACATCCCTCCTTTTTAGGTATTAGAAATTTATACCAGGGAGCAGATTTTACACATAGGGCCAGTGATCTAGAGTTTTGTCTGTCGATATCAGCAATTCTGGTTTTAAGCAGATGCTTTGCCTGTATAAAGGAAAGGGACTGCAAGAAGGGAAAAGAGAAACCCAGTTTTCCAAAGGTATCCTTAACCCCTGACCACCATGCACCCCTACTGGTGGCCGTTTCCAGCCTTTCTCTTAAGCAGCATCTGGTAATATCTTCAGGTGGCAAGGTATTTTCATGACTGAGACCAAAAGAGTCTCTGTTAAGTATGCATCTATTGACCGACAATCAAATTCCAATCTAAGCATGGCTGATGGAGTTGATAATGGTATTTGCAATAAATTCTTCATAAATGAAGTTAGAATAGGTTCTAACATTTCCCGTGCACTGGGCAAATAACCCCATAAGAGGGCGCCATATCTCATTTTTGCAATAACCTTTGCCTCAAAAACACGAATTGCTGGAACCAGATGCTGGTCCCCTTTTTGTCTGAATAATTTAAGTAAAGCACCCATCGTAACCTTGGAGCTCATTTTCAAGGCTGCTAGATGTGGAATCCATGACCCATTATAAGAAAATGTAAGGCCTAAATACTTAAAGGTCTTGACCTGGTCAACTTTCACATTGTCAATAACCCATTGCTGCATGTTATACTTTTTCTCAAAGACCATAACTTTGGTTTTGACATAATTGATCTTTAAATCCTGTTTGATACATTCAGCTCCAAAATCTTTTTATAAACGTCTAAGACGTAATCCCGTAGTAGACAAAAGAAGCGTGTCATCTGCGTACATTAAGATGGAAATTCTCCTCTCATTTATTTTGGGGGTCATATACTGCCCAACATCTCTATGTTTAATGATCAAATCATTTACATACATATTGAACAACAGAGGGGCGAGGAGATAGCCCTGATGAACCCCTCGGGAGGTCATGATCATCTTAGTTGTAGCACCTCTACTATTGTATCCTACCCTCAATCCTGTTTTAGAATACAAAGATCTAATTAGAGATAGAAATCTTTTATCTATGTTCATGGCTTCCAATTTGCCCCATAACGTACCTCTATTAATCAGGTCAAATGCGGACGAGAAATAGATAAATGCAACAAACAACTTTGTATCCTTATATTTGTATTTTTCAGTCAAATGTGCCAAAATGAAACAATGGACCTCTATTTGCTGTAAAACCAGCTTGTTCGTCTTCCTGGAACCCCTTATCTAACACACACTGTTGCAGTCTTTCTCGGAAGGTACTTTGGATTGCCGTAACACTGGTGGATGGAGGGTATGGTTATGAGTGGTTCCCCACCTCTGGGCTAACTCATGTTAAAATCATGGGGGGCAGACCTCAGTCATTATGGTGCTGCTGCCAAAGGGGGCTTTTAACTTTCCCGGGCAGTTCCTGGACGCTGCTCACTGGCCCAGCGCTGTGGGGCTATCCTTGGCAGGAGCAGCCTAATGACTTGGCTGGTCCGTGTGAACTGTTTGGCTCTGGCTGCTTAGACTCTTCCCCATCTTCTGGTGAGTCTCAGGGAGTGATTGCGTGTTGTGTGGCCTGCCAAAGTCCGCCCAGGCCACAGAGAAGCAGGCAATGGGCCTCACAACATAGAAGTAGGGTGGAAGGGTGACAGGCCAGAGAGAATCACCCTGCAGACCGGGGTTTTCCTATCCCTGGGCTAACTCGTGTTAAAATCATGGGGGGCAGTCCTCAGCCATTAAAGTAAATGGGAAGGAGATGAGCCATGAGGGTGGATTATTGCACCCATAACGCAGTCATAGACCAGGCACATGTACATTGAACCCACTTCACCAAGGCCATTTTTTGATGGACGCTGTGGGTAGGTGTGTCCATGTGCGCTTGGGGAAGCGCGCACACACTTCCAGCAGGTGGGGGAGGGTTAGATGACAGTGTGTGCTCGGTGTACACCCCCATCCACTTGCTGGACACCCATATTTATTTATTTATTTATTTATT
>QEPC01009250.1:1262401-1335627 GCA_003113815.1 Sphenodon punctatus
AGACTACGGACCTGAGCGGCCAAAGGGGGGGCAGACCCTGCCAATGACAGACGCCACCACCCCCTCAGCCCTACCCACCAACATCACCTCCATCTTGTTGGGATTCAGCCTCAGACGGCTCACCCTTATCCAGTCCCCCACAGCTGCTAAGCACCGGGCAAGCACCAAGACTGCCAGGCCTAGGTCTCCGGAAAACGAGAGGTAGAGTTGTGTATCATCGGTGTAGTGATGACATCGCACGCCGAACCCTCTCATGACCTCACCCAAAGGTTGCATATACATGTTGAACAAGAGAGGGGACAGAATAGAACCCTGTGGGACTCCACACATGAGGTTCCGGGGAGATGACGTACATTCCCCGAGAACCACCCGCTGAGTTCTCCCAGCCAGGAATGAGCGGAACCATTCAAGAACAATCCCACTCACCCCGGCCTGGTCCTGCAGCCTTGTCACCAACATCTCGTGATGAATGGTATCAAACGCCACCGACAGATCCGATAAGATCAAAATAGATGATCTGCCCTGATCCAATTCACGGAGTAGGTCATCAACCAAGGTCACAAGTGCAGTCTCCGTGCCAAACCCAGGGCAAAAGTCAGACTGCGAGGGATCTAGAAAACCAACCCGGTCCAGATGCCCCTGTAACTGCTGGGCCACCACCCATTCAATAACCTTCCCTAAAAAAGGTTAGAGACTGGACGATAGCTGGCCAGGGAGTCGATGTCCAAATATGGCTTCTTGAGCAAAGGCCGCACTACCGCCTCTTTGAGACGGCTTGGCACTCTGCCCTCCCTAAGGGAGGCATTGAACACCCCTGCCAGCAACGGCCCTAATGTCTCCCGGCTGGCCTTCACCAGCCAGGATGGGCAAGGATTTAATTCACAACAGGTGGCCCACACTGTCCCAAGGACCTCTGCCGCATCAGCGGGTGATACCCACTGAAACTGGCCCCATGCCCCTGCACAGAGCAATCCAGGTTTTTCCTGGTTGCTCGGTGCGGGTAGATGGGTGGAGATGCATGGGTCACCTGAGTGTGGCCCAACCACTGCACTTTTAAATGGGCAGTACCACACGTGTCCACTGGGGGGACTTGTGTGATACCATCTTGTCTAGAAATGGCCTAAGTTGAGGTTACGCCCAGCTTTACCTCTCTTTTTCATCAGACCAAAGTGGAGAGAATATAACATCCAATTTTATGTTACGTGGGCACAATCCCAGTTTTCTTCATCCTCCGACAAAAAAAAAAAGCAAAGCAAAGCAAGCAAATCAAAATGGCAACAAACAAGTTTATTTATGTTATTTATTTATTTATATTTATTGCCCCCCCCAATGCCTACAGCATCCCGGTGCGGCTTACAACAAATAAAATAAAACATAAAAACATTATCACATATATATAATCGAGGGAAAATGACATACAGGGAGTAATCACGCTTTGCACAATGGGATAGCTTTTGAACAAGTGTCCCAACACCGGATTAAACAAATTATTACCAAACCCCAACTACCATGTGTGTGCACGCGCGGTAATCAGGACAAAAGTGGGGATTGGAAATTGGATTGTAACACATGCACACCCGGATTGTATGTTACATGCGAGTTCCCCCTGAAGGGGGCTGAATTTACTTAGCGGCAGTAACATGGCGAGGGAGTAGGGAGAAGACAGGTCCTCTCCTCATGAATAGGCCTTGATCTCGCCCGCCTCCACTGAAAGTAGGGTGGCCAGATATGCAAATTATAGAGGACACTTATGAGAGATACAGGTTGCAGGGCTGCATTGTAGTCCTGTAGCCTGTATTTCTCATAAGTGTCCTCTCTAATTTGCATATCTGGCCACCATGCCTGGGAAGCAACAGGAGCTTTCCTTTCGTTCTCTGCTGCGACACCAGCACAGAAACAGCTTGCCTGAGCCACGCCCCCTCAAGGCGGAGCTGCCGCTCCTGAGAAAGTGGGCGGGGAAAAGGCGGTCGAGGGCAACNGATGGGTGGAGATGCATGGGTCACATGAGTGTGGCCCAACCACTGCACTTTTAAATGGGCAGTACCACACATGTCCACTGGGGGGACTTGTGTGACTCTGACCTGGCCACTGTCATCCATGCTTTCATCACCTCTAGGCTAGACTACTATAATGCGCTCTATGTGGGGCTACCCATGGTGACGGTTCAGAGACTGTAGCTGGTGCAGAATGCAGTGGCTCATCTCCTGGTTGGACTGGGCCGCTGGGAACATATTACTGGTTCTCTGGTCACTGCACTGGCTGACTATAGACTTCCGGGCCCGATTCAAGGTGTTGGTGCTGGCCTATAAAGTCCTAAACAGCCTTGGCCTGACCTATCTGCGGGATCGCCTCAACCCTCGGGTCCTGGATCAGCCCCGGTAGCCATCGGGGGGTGCTCTCCTCAAGGTTCCCCAAGTTTTTTGGGGGGGCTACGATGGGGAGGGCTTTCTCCGTGGTTGCTCCACAGTTGTGGAACTCCCTGCCGTTGGAGGCCTGTTTGGCCCCGGATCTTCCCTCTTTTCAATGCAGTTGTAAAACTTGACTGTTCCACCTGGCCTTTGGGTGGGTGAGTGGGGAGGGAGTGGATTAAGTTGGTGAGCGATGAGGGATATTTTTATCTTCCCTTTTATGTGTTTTTTTAGGTTTGATAATGTTTATTTTGTTTTATTGTAAGCCGCCCAGAGCTGCCTGTGGCAGGATGGGCGGGATAGGAAGTTTTAAAAATAAATAAATAAATAAATAACATAAAATCCTAGTTTAACTGTTTGACTTAGATTTATATGTTCTTTGTGAGCATGGCCACAATTTTTGGCCTGTTTATCTCCAGGTTTGGCTTCCACTTTCAATCCAATCCTCCAAAGTGGAGAGAATATAACATCCAGTTTTATGTTACGTGGGAACGATCCCAATTTTCTTCATCCTCCGACAAAAAAAATAATCAAATCAAATCAAATCAAGCAAATCAAAATGGCAACAAACAAGTTTATTTATGTTATTTATTTATTTATATTTATCGCCCCCCCCCAATGCCTACAGCATCCCGGTACGGCTTACAACAAATAAAACAATAATAAAACATAAAAACATGATTACATATATATAATCGAGGGGAAATGACATACAGGGAGTAATCACGCTTTGCACGATGGGATAGCTTTCGGGCAAGTGTCCCAACCCCAGATTAGACAAATTATTACCAAACCCCAACTACCATGTGTGCGTGGTAATCAGGACAAAAGCGGGGATTGGAAATTGGATTTTAAAACATGCATACTCGAATTGTATATTGCGTGCGAGTTTCCCCTGAAGGGGACTGAATTTACTTAGCAGCAGTAACATGGCGTGGGGAAGAGACAGGTCCCCTCCTCATGAATAGGCCTTGATCTCGCCCGCCTCCACTGAAAGTAGGGTGGCCAGATATGCAAATTATAGAGGGCACTTATGAGAGATACAGGTTGCAGGGCTGCATTGTAGTCCTGTAGCCTGTATTTCTCATAAGTGTCCTCTCTAATTTGCATATCTGGTCACCATGGCTGGGAAGCAACAGGAGCTTTCCTTTCGTTCTCTGCTGCGACACCAGCACAGAAACAGCTTGCCTGAACCACGCCCTCTCAGGGCGGGGCTGCCTCTCGAGAAAGTGGGCGGGGAAAAGGCGGTCGAGGGCAACTGGAGAATTAAGAGCCCTGTAGCTTGCCGTACCGAAACGCGTTTCCCTGTGGGTGACTGTTGCCGCCGGGAGCGGGGTGAGGACGATCGAGGAGTCAACTGAGTCCTGACCCGGTCGTCCCAGAGAGGAGGCGCGGCCTGGGGGGGGGGAGGCTCTGAAGTAGCCATGGCGGCTGCCGCGCGGTGCCGGTTTGTGGTGGTGGGAGGCGGGATCGCGGGGGTCACCTGTGCTGAGCAGGTAGGTGCCGCCCCCGCCTCTGTGTATTAGACGCGCGAGCCGTCTCCTATCGCTGCAAGCGTGTCTGCGCATGCGCAGCAACAATTACCCCCCGCGCGTGCTAATAAGGCCACTCAGTGCGCGCGCGGAGGGGGAGGGAGGAGGAGGTGGTCAGTCTCTCCACCCCCCCCCCATCGCCCTGCTGTGCAGGGAGCCAAGAGCGGCTACGTCCGTTGCAGTTACTGGCAAAACCTTTGCTTCTCCTGGTTCCCTCTTACTTTTCTAGGTTCCCAGTTCCTTCAGCTTCCTTCTCCTTCTCGTTTGCCTGTGTAGGGCCCCCTGCCAACCTCTGTGTCTCCAGGCTCGGGGCCTGCCTGACACCCACCCCCCCCCTGGTAAATTCCAGGAGCTGAAAGCTGGAGCTATATATACTTTCTGGCTCCCCTACCTCCGCTGCTTGACCTGTCATTTGGGCCGGAATTGCCCCCCTTGCAGGGAGAGGGCCTGCATGGCGCGGTGGTGATGGGACAGCGACAATCCGGTCCCAAAGAGCAACAGTGTGTGCGTGTTCTTAAACGAGATGCTACCACGGTGACCGCCCCTCTGAATGTGTGGGGGGGGGGGGATGCACGCTCCTGTGAGCCGTGCAGCACCCACTCACAGCGCAGCGCGCTGCTGAGAAATGGGGAGTGCGCCGTGCGGGGCATGCCAAAAAAGAGCTTGGCAACAGGTGCCCTCGCGCTGTGAGTGGCCATGAGTGAGTGCTGATTGGCTCACGGGAACGCGCATCTCCCGCACCACCTTCAGATGGGTGGTCAAATGAGTGGCTCCTGGGTGGCCAATGCGTGGTAGCATCTTAAAAACGCTCCCCGTGACAGGAATCCTTCTCTCCTATTACAATTTGTGAGTAGCCGCTACATGTTCAAGCAGCTACCCGAGAAAGACGTCTTACGCCTGGTCAATCCCGGTATGTGTTCAGGATTGTCCATAGTGGTAATCCTGAGCACATGCCAGGAGTAATGTAAAACGCCCAAAGCTTCCAATGTTCTACCTTCAGAATTTCAAGATTCAGGGTGCAGCCTTAATCCTATAGCAGTCAATCAGAGTATGCCAGTTGACGTCAGTCAGCCTCATTGTTTTTTCTGATAATCAACAAAATAGCACAGATTTGTTACAGCTGGATGTTAAAATGGAGTCTAAAAATAACTTTAACAAACAAGTTTGCTGCACTGGTAAAGCTGGTTTTTAAAACACGAATATCTTGTTCTGGCTGCCCTTCTGTGATCAGTTGTATAATTTAAATATTTCATAATTTGTTTCTGTTGCAGTATCTGAAGCTTGTTACATAAGCCTGAAGATACTGCAAAAATATATTTATAATGCTTAAAATTGCTTTATAAACAGTGGGCTTTTCCCATTTCAAAGTTATATGCCTGCTTTATTTACAGTTCAGTTCTTCAGGAGATAACGTGTGTATTATTGGATCACACATGACCTCCATTTGCTTGATATGTAGGATTAGAGGTCCAGTTAATATCTTCTGGGTGGTTCTATTGAGAACTGACATGGAATTAGAAGTTGTTCGTTTATCTCTACTATAATCCTACTGTGTGGAAAATATGGCTTTCCAATAGCTGCTTGAAACAAAAAGGTTGCACAACATGCTAATAAAGAGGTGAATCTTAAAACTATTTTTACCTTTTAAAGATACTTCATCCCCAGGGGCCGCAAATGTCCTCTTGAGAAAATAATACACTCAACTCGGGGGAGAATGTTATCAGGAAATTTGAATTAATTTACAGCTTGCTTTAAAAAAAAAAAAAAAAGTTTGGGATTGCTGTAGATAAGGTTGCTATATAAATATAAAGTAATTTTCAAGCACAGATGAGACATGTGCAGTTAAATTGCCCGTACAGTAAATACCACTCCTTCCCCTGAGTAATCTTAGTATATTACTCATGGTTGTGCAGTAAGGAATGTCTTTGCAATTCTACTCCTCCATATTCCTCTCATTTCTCTTCTCCTCACCCCCACAGCCTGCATTGATATTTTTAATGGAAATCCCTAGATAAGTGATTTAAATGATGATGATGAGACCCACTTTTGTTTCATAAGTCTCAATACTGAACAAAACCTGTGAATCAAATAACTATGGGGTGCTTGGCTGTGACTTCCTGTGAAGTTCAGAAACTCTGTAGGATGAAAGAACAGCTCTTTAGGGGTTTTCTTAGACGAGCACCTCCCTACCCATCACCCACCCATCATGCATGTTGCAGGGCTGCATTGGCACCCTATGCAGCCCTGCAACATGAATAATGGGTGGGAAGGCGTTTGGCTAAAAACATCCTAGGAGTATGTTCTAAGTTTTTAAAATATGGCTTGAACTGCAGTAGAATTTATTTTTGTATTGTGTATCCAGAATGCAAAATAATAACAATAATGTTGGGAGGATAAAATAACAGAGCGCTGGGTCATGGCCAGGGACCCGAGTTGACTGCACCAAAAAATCTTAAATTCTGCAACCAGTGAAACCAAATTCTGCAAATTCACCGTGAGCATTAATAGTTGCATAATTAACTTGATTTGCATAACTATGCATGCTGGGAAGCAAATTTGCAGTAGGTTTGACATAGAATCACAACTTTGCTAATCAAACACAACTCAAATCCTCTGGAATTTCAGCACCCCAGAATTCCCACCTTGTATTAAAACCCCAGACCTCCCTCATCCAAACATAGGGCCTTCAGACCCCACCCACTCACAATTCATCTCCCAGGGGCCTATTTACCCTCGGGTCATGGTCAGGATTGGCTGATTCTGCGAGGATTGGCTGATTCTGCGAAAATCACTGCAAATTGCAACAACGCAGTCAGCTTGGGGCCATGGCTTATAGCCTAAACTGCTATCTTGTGCCCATCCTAGCAAGGAAATTAATAAATGGAACCCAGCCACTGCTGATGCCCAGCTGTGTAAATTGTAACTCTGCTGGAGTTACTCTCTTGTCCCTGCACACAGCCCTGTCTATTATAATGCTGGCAAGTAAATTAAAATCTCGCACTGGAAGGGAGTCATTTATTAGATGATCCAGAGCAAGTCATAATCTCTGTGTTCCAATGTATTCTTGCGATATTATTTTACAGGGTAGTCCAAAACCTGCAAAAACTTGAGCACAGGCTTAACTTTAAGCACATGAAGAGTCAATTGACAAAGCGAATCATTTGTATTGTCTTCAGGAACATAGTTTTTGATTTGTTTTTGTTTATAACCAAATTCTGATGAAAACCATTATTCATTATGATCTGTTTTTGTTTGTTTACAAGCTGGCTGCTGAGTTTACATCAGAAGATATTCTCCTGGTCACAGCTGCTCCTGTTATAAAAGCAGTAACAAATTTCAAACAGGTAAACGAGAGTTAATTTTGGCTTCCTTTAGACGTTTATAAAATTAATCAAATATTTAGTGATTCTGAAAACACTTATCCATGTGAGTAGGCCCATTAGTTTCAGTGGGATTGCTCTTATGTTGCAGGGTGAGTGCAGAAGTTATTAGTATGAGTAAAGAATTAATAGTCCTTAGGGCACAATCTCCATCCATTAAAATCTATGGTACCTGGTTCCCAATTGTATTCAGTGGTGGAAGAGTTGCATCTCTAGTTTGTTTGCGGTTTGGTGATTTGAAAAAGAAACATTAGATCTGGTTGTCATGAAGGCTTTGAACCCTTATGCTGTCTGTTGTCTACTGGTTTGCTAATCCGTATGCTGCTTTTCAAGACTTTTCCATTTATTAAAGCAAATTATTTCATGCTATGTTCAGAGATCATTGTTTCTATTTTTACTCAAATCTTCATTTTTGACCAGTATTGAAATTAGTTAGAAATTGCAGAATTTATATGTGTACCGTTATAAACATATCTTTAGTAATAGAAATTAGTGATGGAAAGGCCTATTAGATCATTTGGACCATTCTGTAGGAGAAGATATAAAACTACCATGAGTCTTGCAAAGATTTATTCATCCGCTTAATTTCATACCCTGTGATTAATCCCAATGTGTTATCTACTCTTAGATTTAGAAGTGTCCTTTTAACAGGAAAAATTGTACTCCTGAAAGCCTTCTACTGTGGACTATGTATCCAAATACTTAATTTTAGCAGCAGCTTTATAACAACAACTTGCTGTTGGCTTGTTGCTTTAAAATTTGAGACCAGGGATCAGTGTGTTTATGTTTTTCAGTCATTGCTTAGAAACTTCTTTTATGAAACAAAGTAAAAACCGTAATGGATTGTTTTTACAGATTTCCAGAACACTAGAGGAATTTGATGTTGAGGAACAACCAAGCACTATGTTAGAAAAACGCTACCCCAACATTAAAGTTGTAGAGTCTGCAGTGAAACGGCTAAAAAACGAAGAGCATGTAAGAGCACTTTCCTGTTGGTTTGATGTAGATGCTGAATAGATGTCCTTTTGGTGGGTGAGTTAAAGAAAACAATAAAAGTAAAGTAAGTGAAACCCAAGAATGTAGTACTCTTTTTGTCAAGGAGAAATTAAATGCTAGATTCTCATTCCCTTGACAATATTCTTGCACTTTATCTGTGAGCAAGTGCTTAGTCCCTTTTATGGGGGAAAAATAGTTAATGCTAATTTGATACCAAATTTAATCAGATGGACTTAATATGTCCGAGTTAATTCAAATGTCCAGATTAAATGGCAGAATGACTCCCAATGCCCCCAGCGGCAACACGACTAAATGCCATCAGATGCCTGCATAATGCCCAGATGAAACTGGAGACGCATGCAGACTCGCAATCAGCTCCTTATTTCTTTTTCCTTCCCATACCTGCAGTTACAATCACAGCTTCCTTGTTCCACTTTGTTCCTGAAGCTGTTGCTGAAGCAGCAGAAGAAAAGCACAAGCTGTCGATAGCTGCAGGGAAAGTCAGCAAAGGAGAAGTGGCAGCAGCCCCCAATGGTTGTGGGGGCTCTCACGCCAATTGCCTTGTGGGTTTTATGTGGCCCCCTGGGTAGCTCAGTTTTAGGGTGTCCTCAGGGATTCCCATTTTACGTATGTACAGCCTTTTTCATCCACGGAGGATCCAAATGTATTTTAATTTTATGTACTACATGTGCAGAGCCACTAACCCCCTGTCTGTGACATGGCTGTACTGCAGGTGTGGTATGGATTAACTGTTTGTCCCTGTCCCTTTTTACATGGGTGGCGCTGCCCATGTATACACCATGGTGGGTGGGTGCGCGCTCCCACGGACCATGCACACTCATCCACCTCCACCCATCACCCACGCATGGCGCATCCAGCGAGAAAGCAGGTTGCTCTGCGCATGGAGATGGGTGGAGGATAGGTGTGCGCCCATGTACACCCGTCACTGCCTACGCACCATCGCGCACACCAACCACTCTTCCCCCTTCACGCCCCACGGCCCATTTAAAAAGAGCCTTTGTTTCTGTGGTGTGGATTAATTGTGTGGGAACAGAGAGATTTTTACACAAGATGGACCATAGGGGAGGGGACATTGCATATGGGGGCATGTGAAGAGGAGGGCTTCACACGAGCAGCCTCCCACCACCCTGCCTTATCACCCACTCCGTCCATACACAGGGCACTCTGGCTTTTTGCCGAAAGCCCCATGTGTGGTGGGGCCGGAGATGTGGGGGACAGGTGGCACGGGAGGGTGCACTGCCCTCCATCCCCCCCCAACATTTAGACGAAATGGATCCCACGCAGGGACAGGAGGTCCTTGCCTGGGGCTGTCTCGTTTAAAAACCCAATGTTTACCATGGCCATGGTGCATGGGGAATTTCCCCACTTCAAACTAGAGAGGCTTGCTATGCCACTCGCCACACAAGAGGCAGCAATTAAGCTCCCAAAGTGTTTTATTTCAAATGTTGTGGGTGGCAGCTTGATCTGGTTTTCTTCAGACCCTGCTGCTGCTGATCTCCTAGCCTACCAAACTCGTTTAGGCCATAGAAGCCTTTTCATTGCTTGGCACCCCTAATTGGCCAATTGTGGCAGTACTTTCACTTGCATCTGGGACACTTCTTTAGCTGACCCCAGGATGGATATGGTTTTAAACTTGTATCCTCACAATCGGGTCCTTAGATAATAAGCTGTCCCCAACAGCTTGTTAGGTAAATAAGAAAAATGTTCCTACATATTGATCCCAGCCTTAAAAAATAGTCTCTGAGATAAAGCAGTATTTGGACAGGCAAGAGAGTGGGAATTTTGCCATGACACAGATGTTTCAGGGAAACCTTCACCACTAATTCTGTATACTTAAAGAATATGCTGCCACCAAGAGACAAGCTTTATTTTGTGTGCCAGGTTTGCAATACGGGATTTCTATTTTGCTGATCAGTTTGCATACTGAAGCACTCAGATTGAGATCCTGACACTAGTGCGAATGCAGCAATCCTTAACTTCCAGTAGGACTACTCCAGAGTAAGTGGTTCCAGGGCTGCAGCCTCATTCACCACAAGCGGGAGCATTCACAACATTTGTTACATGGAAAATACTATGAGATATGCACTGTATTTTCTTCCTGTATTTGATCTGCTTTCAGAAAATTGTCACTGATGATGGAAACGAATATATCTATGAAAAACTTTGCCTATGTGCTGGAGCTAAACCTAAATTAATCATTGAGGGAAACCCTTATGTATTAGGAATCCGGGATACTGACAGTGCTCAGGTAACATTGTATATATTAAACACTGTTGATGTTTTGTCAGATAAACATTTGGCTGATCTAGCTGGGTATAAACATGGCTGTGGTGCAAGTTGAACAAGAAAGATTTATTTAATTTTTGTTTTAGCGTGTTAGTAAGATTAAATCTTTTTCATATTTTCCCTTTACATAAATGAGAGAAGCTATTTTGGTACATTTTAGAGGCTGAGAAGTAGCTTTGAAATGCTGTTTTTAGATAACATCTTTATTTTCAAATTCTCCCTTGTATAAAGTATGAAACATTAGGGTTTTTGAAAATTGTAATATTAAGAAATAAGAGAAAGTTACACCGATTTAATAGAGTCACGGACCAAAGCTGTAACACAGGTCCAAATGCAAAGAAAGCACATTTGAACCACTGTAACATGGTGTAAAAATGACGAAGTTAATTAATAAAAATATATTGGAAAAAAAAATAAAAAAAAAATTCTCCCTTGCTGCCCCCCATGCCTGGAACTCCCTCCCTCCCTGCCCACATCCGCCTTGCCCCCTCCCTCCGCACCTTCAAATCCCTCCTCAAAACCCACCTCTTTCTCGCCGCCTTTCCTGACTCCTGCTAGAACTTTCCTTCAATATTTACTGTTTGCCCTCCCCTCAGACTCCTGCCTAACCGCAACCAAGCCAAGTACGTGCACCTGAGACTTCACATCCGCTGAATGTTATTTATCCCTTGTCTCTCCCAATGTCCCCTCTCCTTGTCTTCCCCCCTCCGTGTCTATTAGATTGTAAGCCATAGGCAGGGACCGCGTCTAGCTTATTGTTCTGTAAAGCACCAGGTATGTAGCTGGCGCTATACAAATGCTTGTAATAATAATAATTAATTATAAAGAGGGTCTTCAGGATGTGACTTTTCAAAATAAGTATTTTATAGAGGTGTTGAAATGTCAGTTTTTTGGGTTTTGAAGTACAGACAGAGAAAAGGACCTCTGCGTGCCCACACTATAAGGGTATTGCTTATACAGATATGTTTCAGGTCCTATTACAGTAAACACCATATAGTCTAACACCTAATCTTAATAACAGTTTTGTAAAACAGTTGATACTTTTAAAGTCTCGAAAGTACAGTGTTACATAATTGTTATTAAATAGATAGTGTCTATCTGGTGGTTATAAAGTTAGTGTGTAAAATTGCCTCTCTAGAAACCCGATTTCTCAAAACCATGTTTGAAGCAGAAAGGAGGGTGGGATTGGCGAGGAAGAGCGACATATGAAGGGGGGAGGAATATCAATCTGAAAACGTGTAGCCTGCTACAATATACGTGCTTTAACCCTTGAGTGATAACCTCCAAGGAGAAGAGGGTAGTATTTATAGTCATGCCATTTAATGTTTCTTTGTGGATAGTAACCATAACATCATAGATGTGTCATGCACAGAAGCGCATCTAGAACTGAACTGAGAACATGAACTCTTAAATACATTCTCAAGTAGTCATTGGGTTCTGGACAGCCTAAAATTAAATGGCTTTTTATCCCAGTAGACTTTCAGTTCTTCTTGTGGCTCCCACTGATGTCCTGTGTGTTGCCACCAAGTGCACAAGCCTGACATTTCCTAGCAGTGTTGTCTATGAGATGGCTCTAAGGCGTACAACTCGCCTGTTCCTCACATGGGAAGCTTGCTTTCTAACATCCTCTTGACTGGGGCCCTTGAAGTCCATCCGGGTACTCTGCTGTCTTTATGGTTCTCATGCCTTGTCCTCCTCCCCTCTGTTTTGAGGGCTGTTGGATTTCTGGACTAGAAATAGGAACTTAAGAAATGGGAAGGGGTGTGCCAGTGTCTTTATGCACTATGCCAAGTGGGACAAGGCATAGTGCTGTAAAGGGTGATGCCACACATTGGGCACTGCCAGGAACGCTCCAGGCCACTGTGCCTGGTGGTGGTGCCCATCGCCAGTGGGAGCCATAAGAGAGGCCACATCTCGAAGCACATGAATTGTCATATGGTGGGAAAGCTTACCTTATTTTGCTTTTTAGTGTCAGGTATTTTTATTTTTGAAATAACAGCACCTCCTGTTGACAAATGATGTAACCCACATGCATTCCTCCTTTAGTGTATTCATCAGTCAAATAAATACAGTTTGTGGCTGTTGTAAGGTATTGACTGAAATGGGGTACAAACAAACACGATCGGACATAAATATTTGGGTTTGAAATACATTGGAATATATCGGGGGCGGGCAAGGTTTCCTAATCCTGAGAGCTGGATCCATTTGCCACAATGTGGCTGAAGACCTGCATGGGGCGCTAGAGGCACAGTTTGCCCACCTCTGGAATAGATGGAAAGAAACATACACAGTTGGGCAGAATGAAGAAAAGACTCCTGGTTTCTATTTCAGGCTCTGCCAATTAATCTTTTATTTGACTTCAGCCAGATTGCTTGTTCTCCCTCTGTTTTCAAACGAGCATAACCACTTTACCTATTGATAAAATTAGTGTAAGAAGATTGCACCACAGCAACCCAAACCTGTTGTAAAGCCTTGGGTCCCAATTCTGAAAACACATGTTTGAGTAGTATGTATTTATATAGCACAAGCAACGTTCTGTGTCAGTAAGCATTTGTAATCTTGAATATACATCTATACTAGATAGTGTTAATAAAACTTGAGAGAATTGTGGAAATGGCTAAAATTGTCAATCCATTGTGCAACTTCGAGTAACTTCTATATACTGCTTCCTGTCTGTCTTTTTTCTCTTTAACATAGGAATTTCAGAAGCATCTGGCTAATGCTAAAAGATTAACAGTTGTAGGGAACGGTGGCATTGCACTGGAATTAGTGTAAGTAAAATATTTTCTTACAAAGCTGGAGATTTGTATGTGCATCAGAACTGGAACATCTTGGCTTTCCACAAACCACTTGGGCTTCAGTTGGGTTATTCCAGAGTAAGTGGTTTGTGGATCGCAGCTCTTGGCTGCAAATCTAGTGTGTGTGTAATTTTTTGAGATGACTCGTTTGCAGCTAGACCTGCCCTTCTGAGACTATGCTGTGGTCGTACTTTATAGTAGGGGTGTGGAACCTTTTCCCTCTTGGGGGCCACTTTGAAAACTAATACACGCTCTGAGGACTGTACAGAACTTGGGGGTGCATAAGGGGTGCACTCAAGAAAAGGAAGGTCCATGTCCTGGATCAGTACCATAGATCTGTCTCCTATCCTTGTGTGCATGCCCTCATCTTTACTCCCTTTTACCCTGAGCTTGGTTTTTCAGTGCTTGGGGGTAAGAACTGGAAATAGGCTGCATAAAAATGTCGCATTTGGCCCCCGGGCCGGAGGTTCCCCAACCGTGACTTAAGACATTGGAGATCCAAGCTGCCAGGTAGACTTTGGAGAAGGAAAATAACTCTGGAGTCATCTGCTGAAGTCCATGTGTCTATAGCAAGGAGCACATTTTCCCTGGCATAGCCAGTCTGAAGTATTTTGTTTGCTTTTGAGTTTTAAATGATAGCTAGAAGATCACTTTTAAGCAGCCTGTTCCTAGAAACAGAAATTGGGAGCATTGAAAAAGTGACAGTCATGCAGTTTGGAGTAAAAAAATACCTGTGGTGTTTAACTTATCAGCCATTGGAGACAGCTTTGTGTTCCTACTCTGAATTGAAACTAAAGCTGTGAAAGCCTGTAGGTTTTGCCAAAGTAGAGATCCATGATAGAGGGGTATATATCGCTCGGCATTTATTTCAGTGATTTGATTCATGTGACTAAGGGGGTGTGTGTGTGTGTGTGTGTGTGTGTGTGTGTGTGTGTGTGTGTGTGTGTGTAAAGGCTTCATGTTAAGATGCTGCAGACTTAGTTTTGGATCCTTTGGTGTCTAGTTCTTGTAGATTAAATCTACAGAGACCAGTTCAGTGGTAATCCATACAGGGTTCCTAAAGCAGGTGTATCATTCATTTCCTTAGCTTCCACCTTTCCCTTCCTGTAGGACGCACTCTCCTGAGAGAGACTGGGGTCTAGGGGTATTGATTGAGGAAACTTTTAAATCCCTGTTGGTTTTTTATCTTTGAAAAAACGATGACACACATTCAGAACGTTTTGATTTTGTATACGTAGATTATAAATAGACTTTTCTTATGACGGTAAGAATAAGTAGTATCTCTAGTCAGTGCTACAGGGGCAGGAAAACAGGATGCGGACTTCTTACCACTCCTGTGTGGCATTGACTTTACACTGTCTGTCTTTGGGAATAGAAATTCCTGTTCCACTGTAATCTCCCTCTGTCATAGGCTTAGATGTGTGGCAATACATCACTTTGTCCTTTAACTGTATTTTGCAGGTATGAAATTGAAGGCTGTGAAGTGATTTGGGCCATCAAAGACAAAGCCATTGGGAATACTTTCTTTGATGCAGGAGCAGCTGAATTCTTGATTCCAAAGCTAACTGCCGAGAAACCTGAAACTGCAATTGCATGTAAAAGAACCAAATATACAACAGAAGGTACCTAATTTAGCCTCATTTGTCACATCTCAGTTACATGAATTTACACCAATATCCCAAATCCTACATAATCCCAAGATCAAGCATATTAACATTCTTCAGAAATGCCTTGTTATAAATATTGTTCCCTTTAAAAAATAAAACTTTGCAAACAAGCTGTTGTTAAACTACATACAGACAGGGACCCTGTGCCACTGGGGGGGCGGGGGCAGAAACACAGTGCACACGGGTCCCTTCGTGCAAGATAACGCATAATAGTTCTCTCTCCAAACTAATCCTAGAGCTGTGGGAGTGGCTCCATAGTTAAGGTGGCTGCATCACTGTGTTAAAATCATGAAAAATCTATCCATTATAAAACTGGAATGAGATGAGTTTGTCCTATCGCTGTGAAATTTGGTAGGGAGGATCACTTTGGTGAAGGGTAGAATCCCTCCAAACTGGAGGCAAATTGGATGAAAAACAAGAACATTACAGATGTATGAATTTTGGATGTAGAATTACGTTTTCTCCTCTAGACCCTAGTGTGACGTTTATTTTTGCTGATAGAGACTTAGTTCTGGGAGCAGAATTAAGAATCCTAGCAGTGCTTAAAAATTTAAGTGTGGTCTGAATGGATATTGTGTTTGTATTTTTTGAAAATCCATTGTATAGTTTTGAAGTTCCAATGTTTTAAAGTGCCCATTTTGGCAAATGAGGGGAGTGAGATATACTTTATGCCACAGTTCATGTGCAGAGGGCTATTGATGTACTATGGTGAGCAGACTTAATTGATGGGCAATTGTGGTATGTCTGTGAGGTTGTCTGACTAAAGGTTTGCAGAATAAACGCCTTATGCTGTTGCTTTGTGCCACATGGTAGATGTTTTCCCCACCAAATATGGCTGGACTCTAGGATAGGTAGAATAATCCATGTGTATAAATTTTTCTATCAGTTGGTGTGTGAAGTCTTGAAGATTAAAGACGCTGGCACAATTTTAAGCGGGGCACAGCATACTCGCAACCTGCGTGCATCTTCTTTATGGGGAATATAACATGCGTGCAAGCTGCATGCAATTTATGCATGCGCCCATGTGTGAGAGTTCAGGATCGGCCCCAATTTTTAGATCTAAAGTGGTTGGGATATAAACCTGACGTTTGCGTGAGAAGCAACAGAATGTCTTGATTCCAGCTTACCTTCCACTCTGTGTGGTGACCTCTTGTAGGATCATCTCCCAGCAAGGTGTGCTTCTCTGTTACATTTTATAAGTTTTTTTTGTAGTTGAGGGTTTTACCACATAGTATATGGGTTGAGTCTGATTCTCTCTCTGTTCTTGATCTTTCAGGGAATGAAAAGGAAGAAATGGGTGTGGCAGACACTGCTAAGCTGGGCAGTGCCTTAGGCCCTGACTGGCATGAAGGCTTGCATCTTAAAGGAGCCAAAGAGGTACAGCGGTCTTCAGCTGACTACATTTGTTAGGGGCAGTTTTAACTATGTAGGGGAATGGAGTGAGAGTACTAGAGCTCCAAACTTGGTCATGACTTAGTTTCTCCCACTTGCGGTCCTTAGATGCTTTCTCCTTTTAGTCACAAACCTCCAGCAGCTGCAAAGGAACGTGTCTCTCTGAAAGAGCATGCAGCTTGACACTTGTGAATCTGGCAACCCAGAGGTATTCACGTATGGATCGGCCCTTGTAATAAGGTTTCTAATTGGGCTGCTCGCCTATATCAAAACAGAGATCAACTCTAAGGTGCCGGTACCAGTTTCGGCAAACCATCACCCAAGTTTTAAAGTATGAGAAATAAGAACATAAGTAGTGTCATACTGGGTCAGACCAATGGTCCATCGAGCCCAGCACCTGTCTCCAACAGTGGCCAGTCTCCGTCGCCTGGAGAAGTACCCAACAGGTCAAGGGCAATCTATTCCCTGTTGTTCGCTCCCAGCTCCCGACAGTAAGATGCTACATTCCCCAAACCTACCTGGTGTCACAGGTTTGGGAGTCCGCACCCCCACTTTACCGGGTTTGAGTGACTCAGTTTCCCCTTGTGCACAGTTCTCTTGAATCAGTTCTTTCTCTGGCTAATTCAAGTGTGCCACAATGAAACTCCTTAGTCAGTGTCACACAAGGACCTGATCCTTCCCGTTTACAGACTCTTTACTCTCTGGGTTCGCAAGAGCTTGAGGGCTCTTGTAACTCACTTGTGTTCCAATATTAGACACTAGACCACTTCTTCATAAAAGTCAAGAAGTTTATTGATTACATAAACAAGATAGTTAAATAGAGTGGTAATTAGGAACTCAACAGTATAAGTTAGGAATGCGTTATATTTACCTTTGATTTCTAAGTTAGTCATCTTACCCTAAGCAAGGTCCATAAGTTCTGGTTTCTCAGCCATAAGGTAATGACTGGGCACTGGCTTCTTATCTGGTAAAGAGCAAAATCATCTCTCTAAGTTCCTGCTATCCCAGCCTGCAGCTGTTCAGGCTGGTCCCATTCGTATGTAGAAGTTCAAGATGGCTTTTGCAAGAAGTCTCTTAATAAGCAGCATTCCCCTCTGGGATCTCTGTCCTTATATATCCTGGAGGAAACTCTTAGCCCGTTCTCCAGGCTTCTAGAATTCCCTTTGTTCTCTTATCAGGCTTCTATGTGTCTTTTTGCATGTAGCCCATGGCTACCTTCATTAGCATTGTTGATGTCCCTGGCCATCCGTCTGGCCCCAATACACGTTGGTATCTCTTTGTAGCCTGGTGACGTGTCAAAGCCCTCATTTGAGTTGTACAGTTCTCAGCGTTAACATTACAAACCTGTGGAACCTTTGACATTACATAGTGTACATATATAGTAACATTACATGTGATACCCTTGGCACCACCCATTTACCAAACATGTAGTCCCGTGTTACACTTGTGTGACCCCATGTTTCTGCGTGACACCTGGTCCAACCCTTTCTTAAACCCAACTATACTACTGGCCTTGACCACCTCATCTGGCAACAAATTCCTCAGTTCCCACAAATCTTTTATACAAGGAAAGAAGTTCAAGTTAAATATTTAAAAGAGGCATAGAAAAGATTACTGTAGAAAAGAAACATAAAAGCACCCTCTAGTGTAGTTGCACTTTGGAGAACACTTGCTTTGAATCTCCTCTTGCATTCTCAGTCCTTCTGTATCCTCACAACCATAGTTCTAGGAGCAGACTCTCGCTGTTGATGGACCACAAGAGACAAAGTTCCATTTTTGTACCAGCCCTGTTATAATTAAAAGACCTGTGACATCTGTTTTAGTCCAAGCAACCGTTTACCATCCCCCCAGATGTGACCGCTTGATTCAGCATGCCCAAATGCTGACGGTCCTAGAAGAAAAGGGGGAAACAATGGAGTGATTGCTCTATAATGCCAAGAGAGAGTTGTTCTTCTAAAGCAGGGCTTGGGGACCTGTGATCCACAGGTGGCTTTCATTTGGCCCCTTTCCAGTTTCTGGATCTGGCCCTTGGATCCTGTCCCTACCCTCAAGCGCTTGAAAGAGCAAGCTCGGAGGAAGGGAGCGGAAATGAGGGCATGTACTCGAGGATGGATCTATGGCAGGGATTCATGATCTGGAGCTTTCCCTGCCTTCCTCCACCCCTTAAGCATCCTCTGCCCCCGACTCTAATCCGGCTCATAGAACTTGTACTAATTTTCAAAGTGGTCCATGGAGGGGGAAAGATTCCCCACCCCTGTTTGAAAGTACGAAGAGTTAAGCTGCAAAAATGAAGGGATTTAATCACAGCTTTAAACATGCAGAAATAGTTTCTCCAGGTTCTACTGGAGGTGCCAGTAAGTAAAATCTAGTCTAATGAAGTGGAAAAGCAGAACGCTACTGAATTTTATTTTCCTTCCGTGAGAGGCTTTTGACATTAACTGAACATAACTGCCATGCATTGAAAATTGTAATGAGAGTGAGGACTCCAGTCAAAACACAACGTGCAGTTTTGCACAACAGGGATGGGCCATGCCTCAGGTGGGAGAGTGCATGCTTTGCATGTATAAGGCCCCAAGTTCAATCCCCAGCAACTCCGATTCAGTATCTCTGTAGCACGCCTGGGTGAGGCCTCTGCTGGAGACCCCGGAGAGCTGGACTTGAAATCCTGCTGCCATGTCAAGTTGTGACAATACTGGGCTAAGATGGAGCATTGGTCTGACTCGTTTAGGAAGCTCCTTATATCCTAAGGGACTCTTGGGGAGGCACTCATCTTACAAAAAGCACTTGCAGGTTTCAGTGTGTCTTGATCGGTGACAGGCTGATGGTGTTACTGTTGCAGCCTGAGCAGAATTCTGTCTTGGATATAAATAAGAACAAAGAATCAGAACTACCTAGAGACTCACCTTTTTAAAAAAAAAAATTAAATTTTTTTTGGGAGAAACAAATTGGAGAAATGGATGCCTTTCCAGTCCATTACTGAGCATTCCATTATTCAGCATTACGGAGCCAGACTTGCTAATGGTGTGAGCAAAAAAGGCATTTTGAAACTATGTACGTTTTCAGACCTGAGCATACATTGATGCACACTTGCATAATTATGCTCACCCAGTCGGGTGAGGATTTTCCTCTGGTTTATGAGGAATTCCTGCTAGGGTTGATGGGTCTTCCGGTCACGTAAAAGCCATAGTTGGACCCAAAGAGGAATAAGCGGTTGAAATGTGATGAATGGAATACAATCTTAGATTGTCCTCTTCTCTTGTAGCATTTAAAATTTAAATGTTTAACTTGAACGTACGTTTATGAAGAAGAGTGTCGCAGTTCATTGCATCAAACGGAATGAAAATCCTAGACAAAAGGAGAGCTGAATTCAGATTTGTTCTAGTCATCAGATTGCACAGCATGAGACAAGCATGTTTTTAACAAGTTCAGAGGAGAGGGTGGTAAAAACCTACTAATAGGTTAGGGTGCTGAAAAAGCAATGTATTAAACATGTTCTTACACCACATGGCAGAAGGAAACAAGACCTGTGGAATAGTAGGCTGGGAACTCGTTATATTCAGTATTTGGGACACTTAGGCCATGAATTGCAAAGTACATACTCCCAAGTTAAGTGAATTGTCACGTTATCCTCCCCCCCACCCCCCTTTCTTTCCTAATTAAATTCAGAAGCATGTTTTACCAGCAAGTATGTTATCTGTATTGAATGGCATTCTCAATTTTCCTTTAGTTTTCACATAAAGTTCATATTGAAACCCTGTGTGAAGTGAAGAAAATATACCTTCAGGAAGGATTTAAGGAGTTGGAGCAGGTCTCCTTGGCGTTTCCAAAACATAAGCAGAAGGAAAAGTCACAGCCAGATGAAGGTAAACACCACATGAGAAATAATATACAGAAACTCCTTTTGCAGATGAGAGCACAGCAGAAGTATGTTTATATATTTAAGCAAATAAAAATACTTGGACTGGTTACAAAATGAGAGCTCATGCAGACTCCACACAAGTGAGAGTTTTTCTAGTAATATGTTTCTTTTGCAGGTTTGGTACCAAACTGTTCATAAAAATAATTTTGTAGAACAAAAGATAAATGTTTATCGACACTTTCTCCCGGGAGATCCTCCTGGACATCCAGTCAGTACAGTAGGGTAGATCCCCGCCACAACCAGTAGGAGAGAGACATTCAGATTTTGTGGAGTATGCTCTGTGGGATCTATCCATAGCTCTCCAGTGTTTTGTCTGCATTCACACCGCCCACGGAGAGGGAACCGGCAGAAATACAGGCCCCAGAACGCCAGGTGTTCCTAGGCGGATGCGCGATTGAACACCTCCCTTACGAAACATTCCTGGGGGGAGGCTGCAACTATTCGCGGAAGTTCAAAACTGAGACCCTACAGTCCATTTGCATGCTTACAGGAGCACTGTTTCCTAGTCACTTCCAAGAAGAACCACCTCATTCTCCCCCCAGACCCTAGAACATCTGGGAATGATGATCGGCACCATCAAGTACAAGTTCTTTCTGATTCAACAGAGACAACAAAAGCCATACCTCTTAATGAACCAGATCTCGAAAGTCCGCAAGTCCAAACTCAAGATTTTAGCGAGCTTACAGGGCGCCATGACCTCCTGCCTGGGAATTCTCCAATGGGTCAGATTCCATTCCCAACCGCTTCAGAGGTTCCTACGCCCATGGCAGGACCCCCTGACTCAGGGAGGAAACCCATGGATCACAGTCCCAATGACGTTCAAGAAGTTCTTCAACTGGCAGCCTGTTGGGTTGGGGGACGCACTCGCAGGGCAGAACGGCGCAAGGCACATGGCTTCTGGGGGAAAAAAGCCATCACATCAACTGGCTGGAATTCCGGGTGACTTACCTAGCTCTAAGAGACCTGGCCCCGATCTTACAAGGAAAAGACGTACTGGTATACACAGACAACACAGTGGTGAAACCCTACATAAATCACCAAGGCGGACCTCGATCCGAATCCCTACACCAACAGGCGACCACACTAATCAAAGGGGTGAAAAGCAACTTGAGATCAGTCAAGGCGATCCACATCAAGGGGCAAACGAACACTCAAGCCGATTGGCTTAGCCGAGTGGCTATCGACCCGGGAGAGTGGTATCTTTGCCTGGCAGCATTCGAGACCATAGCCTATGGCTTTGGGCGTCCAGAAGTCGACCTGTTAGAGGCCCCAGGCAACGCGAAGACCGACATCGTCGTCTCTTGCTTCCCAAACCATCGAGCAATAGCTTTCGACATGCTAAATCTTGACCTGGACTCCGGGACTACTGTATGCATTTCCTCCCTTCCCCCTCATTCACAGCACCATGGCAAAGATCAAGCAAGAGCGGGCAACTATCAGCTTAGTGATTCCCTTCTGACCATGATGCCCGTGGTTCGCGGATGTCCAGGACCTAAGCGCGAAGCCTCTCCTCAGGATCCAGAGCAGGCCAGACCACCTATCTCAGGAGCCAGTGCTGTGCAACAATCCGGAGACACTGAAACTGACTGCGTGGAAATTAAGAGGACAGCTTTGTGAAAGCGGGGATACTCCCATCAAGTCCTAGGCACGTTTCTTCAGTCAAGACGTCCAGCAGCAAAACGAGAGTAGGGAAGTCAGAACAGCTAAAGCTTCCATTAGGGGGATTTTAGATTCTCCTCAGGAAGGTCTGCATAAGGGGTTGCAACCAAGCACTCTCCAGAGGCAGGTAACAGGCCTCAATAGCGCTGTGGGTACGATAAGGGGCGCAGAGTAGCAAGGCATCCCCATATTATTAGGGTACCAAGAGTCCTCTCCCCCCTAGGTACAAAACCCCTAGGTACCGAAACGCTGGCACCTGCTGAATAGAAAATCCCTCAATACACCAAGAGTACATTTTGCGTTTGGAGGAGAAGACCACAATCTTTGATTTTTCATAATTAATAGCTAAAGAATTTTCGTGACAAAAATCTGCAAAGGCCCGCAGTTGCCAAAGAAGTCCTACACGTGTTTGGGAAAGCAGCACGACGTCATCGACGTAACATAAACATCCGATGGGTCGCACTGCCAACTTAGGGGGAAAGAAACGAGACTCTGCCATGACCGGTATGATGTCATTAATAAAATAATTAAAGAGACCCGGGGCCAGGACACAGCCCTGCCTAACACCTACTGAAGTTGATGCTGGCGGGGTAACATGCCCTTGCTGATCTATTTTGACCACTACATTGGAGTGCTCGTGTAATGAATAGATTAGGGCCAAGAGGCGTCTGTCTATAGATGATTCCTGAAGCTTTCCCCACAGGGCAGCTCGATCCACCGAATCGAACGCTGCCCTGAGGTCCAAAAAAGCCACATACAGCATGCCATTACATGCCCTATATTTAGCTGTTAGATGGTGCAATATATGGCATTGTTCAATAGTAGAGGGGCCGCGTTGGAAGCCAGCCTGCTCTGGGGCAAGCACCCTATCCTGATCCATCCAGTCGATCAGCTTCTGCGATAAATACTTGGCGTAAACCTTGGAGACAACTGATAAAAGACTGATGGGTCTGTAATTAGCTGGGTCTGATTTAATACCCTTTTTATAAATAGGGATAATAACTGCTGTATCCCAAACCTCAGGAACTCTCCCACTATTGTTTATAGCAGTGAATAAGGCTGACAGCACAGGGAGCCACCAAGCCTTATGAGCTTTAAGATACTCCGCTCGTATTAAGTCCAAACCTGGGGCACGGTTGTTGCTAAGAGAGTCTATCATACTCGCGACCTCCTCCTCTTTAACCAGAGGCCACAAAGGGGCGTCCTCTCGGATATGGCTAATTGAAACCTGCCGTTTCACCTTTTCTTTGCCATTGATGTTATAGAGCTCCTTCAGTGAGCCATCCAAGTTTCTGGAGAGATTGCAGCGAGAGATTTGTTTCTCTGACCCCCGACCCCCCAGTGGAGCCATTAACCAGCTGCCAAAAGCGTCTGGCATTCCCCGCATCTGCAACCTGCAAAAGGGACTTCCATTGGAGATCCCAAAACCCACGCTTTTTGCCATTTATTAGATTTCTATACCTAGTCTTATAAGCCACATAGGCAGATGGCAGCACAACTGCACCACTCCTCCTATAGGAATGATGCGTTTCCTTCAATATGCGTCTGGCCTCCCGACATTCTCCTGTCAAACCATGGCTGATTTATTCTATTGGTCGGAGGGACTGCGCCCTGCACCCATAAATGATTATTTAATTCAATTGTCAACTGTGAGTAATCCAAAACTTCCGAACTTGTAATAGAGGCAAGAAGCCTTTCAGCCTCCATAGAAGCTGACAGAGCATCACTCCAACGGGGGGCTCGCACAACTTCAAGATGTTCTATATCCCCACCCCCGTTGTAATTTTGACCATGGACATTTTGTCACCCTGAGACTGGAAAATTCAGACTAAGCTCCAATGGAAGATGATCCCCTATAAGGGGTGAACCTACAGAAAAATCTGTAATAAAAGGGAGCACCCTTGGGGTGGCCAGAATGTAGTCTACCACGCTTGGGCCCTGCGAGCCAATAAATGTATATTCTCCTTCGAGATCGCTAAAGCCTGTGCCATTCAGAGCGTAGAGATCCTGAGTGATAAGGAACTCGGCCAGCTTCATCCCTAATGAGTTTATACGCCCATCTTTGGATTTTCTGGGACCCAAAAAGTCCAATGGGATAAATGTTCACCCATCCGCAAAAGGAGCCATGGCTTGATCATTATGACCCATTCTAGCATTAAAATCCCCTGCCAGGATGATTAAGGCCTCGGGATATTTAGATGAAAGATCTTGCAAAAACTTCTCCAGTCTATCCCACATAGAAGTCTGGAATGAGCTGGCGTTACAAGGTGGGATGTATATGTTCAAAATTATTATGGTAACCATGCCAATCTTAGCCACGAATCCTAAGAGCAAGTGAGGAGATGATAATTTTTCCAATATATTAAACGAAAGACTATGTGCCAAGAAACAACCTAATCCTCCACAAGGACGCCCCTTGGATTTCCAGTGAATAGCTGGTAAATAATAGGAAGAATATCCCTCTAATTCTATGGGGGTTTTGGCCCAGGTTTCCTGCATCAGAATTACTGAAAATTTTTGAATGTATGACAAAAAATCAGGATCATTACGATGTCTGCTCGAGCCTGCTATGTTCCACGAGCACAGGGTAAGATTATTAATAGAATTAGTGGAGTTAGACAGTCATGGCAAAGATGAAATCACTAAATCAGGGTCTTGCACCCCCAAGGACCCTATCACAGCATTCCCTGATGCAGATAATTGATGGGGATCTTGATTGGAATCTCGTTCCAATCCAGGGGAAGGGGGGACCAACCCTATTTGAGAATCCTCCCTAACCCCTGGGGAACCGTCCAACCCACCTATCTGAACCTGAGACTGGCACTGTAGCTGACATAGAACAGAGCCCAGCTGTGGGGGGTCCAGATGGGGTGCGACTGACTGTCTAGGTCACCGTTGTATATCCACTGGAAGAGCATTTGTATTTTCCTGGTTAGCCACCAGTGGAGAGGCTACATCCAATTGGGGCAGAGCCTGAATGTTAGTTAAGAGGGGAAGAGCCTCTGTTTTTAAATAAGCTTTATAAAGAAAAACCCCCCACCTTGCAAATAATTTAACCTGAGACCACAGTCTA
Organism: Sphenodon punctatus; assembly: GCA_003113815.1. Taxonomy (NCBI): domain Eukaryota; kingdom Metazoa; phylum Chordata; class Lepidosauria; order Sphenodontia; family Sphenodontidae; genus Sphenodon; species Sphenodon punctatus. Next base: position 1,287,533 of record QEPC01009250.1, read on the forward strand.
GCCACTATGTTCACTGATTTAAAGTGTACTAAACCCTGTGAAGACCTGGTACTAGGGGTAAGGATAAATATCTGACAATATTGTCTGGCGAGAATGAATACCCCAGGATGTGAGAGAGATGTTGTTGTATCAGATATTTTGCGGACCAGGCCGGGAGATGGCACGAGGGCTACGTAAAAGGCCAGCGCGCAAGTATCAAGTAACAAAGATTCCTTATTCTTTTGGGGAATTAACCCATTTTCTTCAAGGTCGCCTATACATGGGGATTAGGTACAAATATCACCCTGCGAGACCTGGGTCCCCACTGATACCATTGCCACTTTATTCTTAATATAGTAATTCAAATCAGCCCTATGACTGCCTCTTCCCCTATATCCCGGCTCAGCCTCTGAGGTCGGCCAATGGCACCCTCTTGCGAGTGCCCCAACTACCCGTGAAGTTGCTACGAGGGTGTGCAGGGGGACGTTCTCAGTGGCTGCCCCACAATTATGGAACTCCCTCCCCTTGAAGGTCTGCCTAAGCTCGAGCCTGCTTGTCTTCTGGAGGAGACGCAAGACCTTTTGGTTTGGAATAGGGTTGGATGGGATTGGGTAGAGGTGCTTGGGGAGGAGGATCAGTGGGTGGTAGGTAGGGATAAAGGGTGGAATGGGTTGTTGGGATGATGTAGGGTTTTTAAGGGTTTTTAATTTATTTTATTGTATTTTATATTTTGATGTTGTAAGATGCCCTGACTCTCTGGAGAATGGTGGGGTAAAAATTTAATAAATAACAAATAGGCCGTGTTTTTCTTTTGTGTTATACATGGAACTTAATCAGTTAATCTATTTTTACTGGGTTGTTAAATATTTATAGTCCATATGGCTTTTTCAAATTTCTGTTTACATTCATATATGATTGGTAATTAGTCATAAAAGAATTATCCATCTAAACTAATTGATCCCAATATGTTTTTATTGATATATTTTTTTTCTACACAAAAACTACAACATATGGGATGGTAAAACATGCAGATAGCCTGACTTTTTCCTTGTGTGAGAATACATTGAATACGCAGAGGAATAGGTTTTCCTCAGAAAAATTTAAATCTAAGGCTTTTAAACCCCAAAAGCATTCTAGAGAAGTTCTTACCCACCATCCTAGAATGCGTCTGTCAGGTTTGGAAGTCTGCTGTTTGGGTTGTCAGAACTGTGCTTAAAATAGAACTGCGGTGAAGTTGCCAATACTACGTTTGCCTAATATATCATGCTAGGCTATTTAAAAGACATTCTTTTCTTATGTATGCTATGACCTAGTTAACATCATTTGTATTGATTGCTAGGGATGTGCGAATGCGGTTCGGAGTTAGGACCGAACGGAACTTTCGAACCGAACTCAAATTCGACCAAACTGTTCGGTCGAATCCGAACCAGTTCGGAAGGCAAAAAAACCCGGGTTTGAATGTACAAACTCGGTTTGGAAGTTCGGAATTAGACTGAGCTCGAATAGTTCAGTCGACCGAACCAAACTCGATTTTCGAACCGAATTTCCAAACTCGGTTTTGTTCGCACATCCTTACTGATTGCATTCTCAGACCAGAATTTAGATTTTTCTTATTATTTTTTCCCCCCAGAGCTGTGGCCCGTGTATGTGGAATTAACCAATGGGAAGATATATGGCTGTGACTTCATCGTCAGTGCAACTGGAGTTGTTCCAAATGTCAAGCCATTTCTTGATGGAAATAATGTAAGAATGATTATTATGTATAATCAATTAAAATATGTAGTGATTTGTAGCTGAATTGTAGAAAGATAACATTTTATATGTTGCAAATAAAATTTTAAAATACTGTATACACCATGCAGTTTGCTAGAAATACCTAGAAGATTAATATTAGTGATGTTATGGTAGCTTTATCTTTAAACAGTATTCATAAAAGTGGAGAGACCAAATGCTCCTTGGTGGTTCTGACAAAAATTTAGGTTGAGAATTTCTGTATCTTTGGTGTGTACGGGCACTTATTTTCCTCTCCTGGAAGTACATAATGTTTCACTTTTGGTTACATGTTATCTGGACCTACCATAAGATGTTAGAGGGAAGAGTAATTTATATAGTAATTGATAGTTTATTTGTGTTTAATTGTTGTTAGTCATCATGAGAACATATATAAGCTGTTTATGGTTAATGATTATTTATAAAATCATACAGGGACCAAGTGTGTCGCCACAAGCTCTGAGAAAAGCAAGGCATTATTAATCTGGTTTTTTGAGATGTCTGTGCTTACAAATGCTGATGCATATTGTGGTTTTTATTTTTATATTTAATTGTATATTTTGCATTTTGATTTTATCATATTATTTAACTGTAATTTTAATGAATTTGTAATGGCCTATGGCCAACAATAAAATTGTTACTTACTTACTTACTTACTTATGTTTCACACTCAGTTGGGATTGTATGGTACGTTAAGGCCATGTTACAAAGGCACGCTAGCGTGTCACAGTGGAGAGTGAGCTGGCCAAAGATAACTGAAAGATCAGTTATCATAGCAAGTTTAGAACGGTCTGCGCGCCAAATGCCCATTCCACCGTTGCCATTTGGCAGCCAAAGAAAAACCTGCAAGTTCTCTTTCAGTTGCAACTGTGATCATGCTTTGGAACTGTGTTTTGTTGGTTTATATATATATGGTTCAGCAAGCACACTTGATGTGATTGTAATATAAAACTCAGAAAATTGTTTGTGCTAAATAGGCTCGCCTGTGTAATAGACGGCAAGTCACACCGAATAGAACACCTATTCTGAACTCTGTTTTAAGTTATACTTGGTTATGTTAGAATAAGAGTTAGAGATTGATCATAGTTACTGACCTCCTAGCTTGGAGATCATCTTGCTGGATACATTCAAGAATGTTAATATGGTGATTTAAGATTACAGGCACTTTGGTTGAATGGAATTACTGAAATGTTAGAGATGTGCCACAATGAACAACTTCTGAACGTCATGTTATTTAGGATGGCAGCTTAGCTGGGGTGAAAGTGAATTGTGCAAGACATCCCAGTTCAGTGCCTTTTACCGTTTTGTCTTTCATTAACTTTGATCAGTTTAAATGTTCAGTTTGCTCTAGGTGAAGATGGAGGTATTAAGGTGGACAAGCACATGCAGACTTCGCTGCTAAACATCTATGCAGCAGGAGATATCTGCACTGCATCCTGGGAGCCCAGCCCAGTATGGCAGCAGGTAACCCAAATGCTATTTTGTGTTCTCCAGAGCAGCCCTTTCAAAGGCTAACTGCATATCTGCCTGTAGCTCTAAGACTCATCCAGGCAGTGTACCACAACAGAATGTGGTAATGCTATGCGACACACAGAGCATTTATTTATATATTTAAATTTATATCCTACTGTATTCCAAAGGCTTAGGTAGCAACATTTTCAAAATAGGTATGAATAAAAACTTTAAAATCCCTTTTTAGAAACAAAACAGTAATCCTGTTTGCCAAACGCTTGGCCAAATAAAAAAATCTTACATCGCCTCCAAAGGTGCTCGTACCCAGGCTTTTATGATCCTCCATTGGAAGGGAGTTCCGTGATGGTGGAGCAGCCACTGAGACCGTCTCTCTGTGCGCCCTTTTCCTATGTCTTGAGCAGTGTGACTAAAGGCCAAGTCTGTTTGTGGGAAGGACATTTAATATTGCTGCGCTGTGAGGGAGCAGTGCTGAAAATGTCTCTGCTTGAATTTTGTTTTTTTTATGATCCCGGGTTTCTAAGCTTGGTGCCCATCCTCCACCCATTGATGTGAGTGGCAAAACTCTCATTGATGTTAGACTATTGTTTGCTGACATTTCCCTGAAAAACTGAAGTACTCAGAAACCCAATGAGCGTTTATATTCCTGATTTGCCAGCAGGGGAAGTGTCTAAATATCAAACCCAATTACAGTATATTTTGGATTGATCCTGAAATAGGAGTACCTTGCCAAACCAGCGATCCATCTATTCCAGTCTATTATGTTCACAATGGTGGGTCTTGTGACTTCACAACAGAAGTTAAAAATTCCAAACTAAGAAAATGTGCAAAACAAGTGAGATCTCCAGACCCATTCTGGCTCCCTTATTGGGCTTAAAAGCTTGCAGCAGCGTACACAGGTTCTAAAAGCCAGCCTCAGATTCCCCTGACATCGAAGTTGAAGGATATTGGCTATCAAGCTTTCTTCTGAAGAGTCCATTATTGGCCCTGCCATAGGGAGTTGGTCTGCTGGCTGGAAGCGTGTTTTGAGCAGGCTGTAGCACGGAGCACAGCAAAAATTCAGGGCACTATTGCAGCCTGTTGTACCCAGACTTCCATAGTGTTGGGGCTTTCAGATGTCGTAATTACCCACATGCAGAGTTCAGTAGCAACATTGCCATTTGCCTTTTGTCTACCTCCTTTTTTATGATGCGAACAGATCTACTAAATGATCTCGCCAAGGTGGTAGAGGCCCCCAGATAATTTTATGGTGCCTTTCCAACTGATCCCTGAGTGATATACCGCATGGTAGACCTGTTGAGATGTCATGAAAAATGCCACCACAAAGTAGACCAGAAGCAAACTGGCAGTACTGCTGCTGGAGTCCAGAAGTGGCTACGTGCACAGTACCTGGACCGGGAGGTAGGAGATGGCCCTGGTTCAAGTCTTGCCTCAACCAGAAACTCACTGGGTGACTGTGGGCCAAGTCACGATATTTTCTCAACCTAACCTACCTCACAGGGTTGTTGTATGTAAAACATTTCTAGTACCATGGCGGGGGGTGCGATATAAAAATTAAAATTGTTGTCACATGAAAGCACACTTTTTTTAGGGCTTCATTCGGACATCAAGTTGCCAGATTTACCACTTCAAAAAGTGATCTGAATGAGTATAACCCTTCCACAGAGTCCCACAAACACAGATTTACAATAGAGCCACTTGGTGTGTGGTATGGTTCTGATATACCTGACTACCATGGAACAACCATGTGGTAAGAGAGTTCACACAGACAAATTCGTGGTAAACCCATAGCTACAGCAATTGCCACTTCTAAACAGGATTCTGAAAGCACTTTTGCTTATAGTAGGGACTTGGGAGGTTGCAATGATGGATAAAACCTTCCCAACAGGGCTACAAGTTGTAGGATTTAGAAGAGAACGTTGCTCCTTGTGAGGCATTGAGCCTTTTTATGCAGAACAAACGAGTTAACGCTGAAGTAAGAATATTAATTACTTTATACTAGCTGGGTTGGCTGTTCAGATGTATACTCCATTTTTGTAATCCTATTAAGCTACTTGACTTAATCTCTTGCAGAAGTAAGTTACACAAGTTATGAGAAATACTTTTTTCTATGAGAAAATACTTGTTTAGCTTTGGCCACTGTGAGGTTCCCTACCAGCTATGAACCACAAGCTACTTACTCCAGAGTAGTAGAGGCACTTCAGGCAGCCTATGGGCTTCTGTAGAGCTACTCTGGAATAAGCAGTTCATGGATCATGGCCAAAGTGTCTTCATTATTTTTATTCTACTTGTTTAATTTAAACTGGGTGTGGTCCTCTTAAGTCTTCTAAACTTTAACCTTGTCTCAAATGTTTTTTCCCTGGAGGAAAAACAAAACCTAACTCTGAAAATATGGGGACTTCCAGTGGGCAATATGTACATTACACAGTAGCATCCATCTGCATAACCTTCTGCTTTTCAGATGAGGCTGTGGACTCAAGCGAGGCAGATGGGCTGGTACGCAGCAAAATGCATAGCAGCAGACACCTTGAAACAACCCATTGACATGGACTTCAGCTTTGAGCTTTTTGCTCATGTTACAAAGTTCTTCAATTACAAGGTCAGTAAATCCACTCCAATCCTTTTTTTTTTTTTTAAAGGTGGGCTGCTATCCTGACTGTTTTTTACTTGCAAGTTGTCCCATTTTATTTCAGTAACGCTGCTCCTGAATTGAGAATTGCAGCTCTGGATTGTACATTTGGTCCTTGGTGGTTTGATAACAATCACATCATCAAGCATCCTGACATTGCTGTAAACCAGTATTGCAGCTTATCATGTTATAGATATCATTCATTGTTCTTTATTTATCCAAATGAAGATTAAATACTGAAATGGATTAGACCAAGAGATTTTTGCGGATTATAGGTTGTACAAAAACAAGCCAACGCATAGGAATGCACTTGCCCTCCATCTTTGTGTACATACCCCCAGTTGTAGTCCTAAGGATACGTGCATAATTGTCACATTAAACATGATGGTTGGCTCCTCAAACAGTGTACGTTTGTGGGGCAGTCACCACCAAGCACAGCCCGTAAAATGAATCCTGTTTTAAGAACAGCACTCCTAATGGCACTTCGCTAGGACCTCGGTGTGCCAAAAGGGGGATGGTTGAGTCACGAACAAGCGACTACTAGACCTAGATTACGAAACTCGTTTTGTCTGTGACCTTCACTAGTAATAAATCCAGTTTTCTAGAGGGGAAAAGTCACTGGGACTGGAAGACGGACTAAACCAAAATAATAACTCTCTTCCCTACATTTGTTGAAATCCTTCTCCTTGAATGTGCACGCTGCGATTCTTGCACCAAGTGCTTTATAAAGGTTGGGTATGTATCCGTATTTTGTAGATGATGAAGGTAAGGTACAGGGTGACAAAGTGATTGCAGCAAGCTCGGCTAGTGGAGAATTAGAGCCTGGGGTGCAATCTCCATTTGCCCAGTGTGTAAGGGAGCCACAGTGCAGTAGTGCCATACTGAGTCAGTCCAGTGGTCCATCTAGGCCAGCATTCAATCGCTTTTAACAGCTGTCACTTTGGAGAAATACCCAGCCATTCATAGCATAGGGATCCATTCCCTTCTCTATACTCCCTGCTCCTGAGAGAGGTTACAGCTCTCAACCAGCTTGACTAATAGCCGTTTAGAAGATCCTCTTGCACAGTGAGAGACAGCGGGTATAAAACAAACCAAGAGGATAGACCGCTGCAGTCTGGGCTCGTTCCATGCAGCCCCCACTCACCCATTTAGTGTGTCCAGCCAGATAAACAAGCAGCCCCTTGTTGTGTATTTCATGTGCTTGTGGGCAGCCCCCACTGCAAGAGCAGAGAGAGAGGCAGGAAGCGATCACTCCTCTGAATGCTCTAGGCTCTCGGCCTGCAACTCTATGGCCCTTCTTAAACAGGCCATGACTGCGATGGGGGATGGGTGTGCATGCAGCAGCGTGGGCAGTGCGAGGGGGTGGTGTACACGTGTGCACACTGATTCTGCCATGCATCCCCACTTGCAGAACAATTGCCGTTTTGGCCTATTGCTCCGTGAGTGGACAATAGGCGGTGGTGGGTGGGTAGGCATGTGTGTTTTGCATGAGCACGCATGCCCACCCGCCCGCCATGGGTCACATGGGTCTTGTGTAAAAAGGGCCTAAGATGCTGGGGGACCTGTCCGTACAGAGGTGCTGCACACAACCCAATTGATGAGATTCAGACACGGTGGTGCACATTAGCCCACATGGCAGACTCTTCGTGCTCTGCCGTGAGCGGGGCTGCATGTTCAGTGGGTGGTGGCCACATGGCTGGTGGGGGCGAAGACCTAATCAATGGACACCCACCTTGTGTGGGCTACCGTCTCACTTGTTAACACCCATCGCCAACACTTGCACATGCAGTCTCTCTCCTCGGAGCCCAGCACAGCTCCTCTGCATGCTTGGCACTTCAGTCTGGTCTGACCACTTACCGTTTGTCCTGGGTAGAGGAGTGTGGTCTGTGCTCCCACATTATGGGCAAGAGCCTGCTGAACGTGGGTTTGCTAAACCAGGCTTTAGCACTCTAATAAGCAACGTATGTGTGTGTGTATGTCTGGATGAATGAGGGTCATGCCCCCAGGTCTCCCAGCCCTGTACCTTATTGCTTGCATTGCAGAGAAAGTATTTTAATCCACCGTGTTGCTATTGTAATCCCTTGTTTTAATTTCTGTTTGTTTTGTTCTAGGTGGTGGTATTGGGCAAATATAATGCTCAGGGCTTGGGTTTGGACTGTGAGCTAATGCTGCGCTGCACAAAAGGGCATGAATATGTCAAAGTGGTGATGCAGAATGGACGGATGATGGGAGCTGTATTGATTGGGGAAACGAACTTGGAAGAAACCTTTGAAAACTTAATTTTGAATCAGATGGATCTTTCAGCCTACGGGGAAGATCTTCTGAATCCAGATATCGATATAGAGGATTATTTTGACTGAAAAGATACTATTGCTGCCTTTTGATGTTATTTAGGATTCTGATGCTAACCCTGCTTCCCTCGGCAGGTTTAGAAATGACCCAGCCAGGCATATGCAGTACTTCATACTGTGAGTACTGTTGGAGCACTAACCCTTGGCTAGGTGTAAGGAGATAAATGCTGCAATAAAAGGGAAGAAAGTGCATATAGCTAGTTCTTTTTCAACATAGGATTCCCCCCGCCCCCCCAATTTTAAAGCTTTTGACCTCTGAGGCAGCCAGGATGGAATAGCCTCCAGGTACAATATTTAACAACCGTTTTTTTAATTCCTTTGTTGTTGTTTTTTAAATTAGCAGTTCAGCATAGTGGATGTCAGGAAATAGTTTTGGATCTGTAGACCCCAAAACTTGCTCTTGGGCAAAAGTACCAGTCGTACTGCATTTCTGGTGCTCCCTGCAAGTTAATTTCTATTAACCTAGAGGGGGATTCTGTCTTGATACCAGCTATGTCTTGTTCTTGGGGGCATTTGACAGCTAGCTGTTGATCTGTTCTCAAAGGCAAAGTCTAGATCTAGCTTGTCATGTAGGGTAATAGGCAGGGAATGAGTTAAGCTGTGGCCCCCTCTGTCTAAGCCTGTAGGCAGGTTGAGTCCAGCTGACACTGTTGCCTGTTTGTACACATTTAATAGTGTGGCAAGGTAGGTGTTTGTGGCGGTATTAAAGCCTGTCTTGTGTTTTTGGCAGTGGGACAGTTTGAGTTACAAAACAGGCTTTGACGTCTTCTTCCAGCAGAGTAAATTACTAGTTTGTCAGAATCAAAGATGAGCGTTAAGACTTCGCGCTGGCCTGGCTCGGCCCGACTGGGTCAGCGTGAGGCCTGAACGTTTGTCCTGGACCCGCCGGATGTAGGCCCAGAACAAACCCCGCCCGGGGTGGTGGCTGGGCCAGAAATGTGGGCCTGGAACAAAGCCGGCACAGTCTGCCTGCTCTCATCCAGCTGAGCCCAGAGTGGGAACGTCTGCTCCTGGCCTCGGCTTGTCCCAGCATGGGGGGGTCGCCATGGCTGCCTTGTTGGCAGCCTCGCATGGTGGAGCAGTGGCCACAGTGCAGGGGCGGAGCTGGCTGGCCGCACGGCCCTCCCCACCCCTCCTCCCTGGCCAGGGCAGGTGGCGGGGGTAGCCCTCCCCACCCCCGGGTGGGATGATGGCGGTGCCGTCGTGTCTGTAAGTACCATACCTGATAATGCTGACTCGGATTCCATGCATTACCTATACCTAGCTGTCTACATCAGCCAGCCCTGTACTCTAAGAAAATCACTGCCGAAACCCTCTTGCAGAAGGCTCTTAAACCTTTTCCAGAGATCAAGAGCCTGTAGCTAAGGGACCATGATATGATAGAATACTTTACTTTTGTACTGATATAATATATTAAAGGGGTGGGTGTGTTTTAAGAAAAAATAAAATCTACCAGAACTGTGTTCTTCCCTGATACATCATGACCACTTTTAATGGGAAATCTCCAAGGAAATCTATTTATTATTTGCATATGGTGATGAATGTTGTTTAATCACCAATAAACTCATTTGACTTTGTGAAGAATCTTAAGTGGTTAATCTGTATGAAAGTGACACTGGCAAGTACTAAAAGACGAAACAATAGTAGATTCCACTGCGTTAAAAACAATTAAAATTATGATCTAGCCTCAATGTGGGAATTTCTTAGTCTGACATTCACACACATTTGCTCTTGGTTTTTCCAGAGCACATAGTTTGTCTCCTAATTCTGAATAGTGTCACTTGACGTGAATGAATACGAAGGTACAATCCAATTCAGGACTTAAACATATGTCTGAATGAGCAGTAAGGCGGAGGAGTAGAGAAGCTTATTGTAAAAGCTGAAGATAAATGTAATTTTTAATATTCATTCTGGGGACTAGAACTGTTTTTAAAATGCCAACTAGTGAACATTTTATTTTATTATTTATTTTAAAAATTTGTTACTCCGCCCCTCCTGCCACAGGCAGCTTGGGGTGGCTTAAAGTACCATGTTTTAGCCAGTCTGTCACCGGGGGGGGTCGCTAGCAGGGTCCTCGCTCGTTCACGCCTCACTCGCTCGTTGCCCACGGTCACCCCACACAGGGTTAGGAACACTCGTGGACTAATGCCCGTCAGGATAGAAGTGTGGCCATCACCTCCGATTAAGGAGAACAGGCCTCTATCATCATAGGGCGCCACTGAGTGGGGTTTCCAAGGCCTGCCCCTTTGCATGCAATAACACGCTTGCGTAGGGTAGAGGGTAAGGGGGACGGAAGGTAGGTACAGCCCGTGGGGGGTTAGGTGCGGGGGACCCCACAGGAGAAGGAACACGGGGCGGGCAAGCAAGAGAAAAGGGTCCACAGGGTTGAAATCACGGCGGGGGAAGGGCACGGGTAGGACACACACACACACACACCAATCCACTTCTCACACTCACCACGCTTACCAGGGGCACAAGGAAGGGTTGCTCAGACTCTCGGGGCTCACACGCTCTCCACACTCCAATTCACTCGCTCTGTCTCTCTCCACCAGAATTGTCGGCCAGTTTCCCAATCACCAGCGCCGCTTGTCTGGCAGCGCTGGCTTAAGAACCTAAAGCCCCGCCCCCGTGCGTGCGCGTAGCCGCTCCGAGCGGCGCACCAGGGGCGGGGGCAGCCCTACACGGGGCACGTGGTGAGGGGGTGTGGTTTCGTTCCCTGGGACGCATGCCGAACGTGCGTGCGTCGCCAAGGGCGGGGTTTGGCGTGCCGGGGAGAGCGGGGCCTGGTCTGACGGCCCTGGCGGCGGCGCTTGTCTTGCGGGCACTTTCTTAGGGCGTGACTGCGGCGTCCTCCTCCCACGTGTCCCTCCCGCCTGCCTCTGAGCCCTAACACAGTCAGAGTTGAGCAGTTTTAAAACAGAATTGAGCTACTAGGTAAAGTGTTCAAAACCTTCAGACTTCCTAATCCATCGCTAAAGGTTGAATTCCCCCCCATCCTTAGGCTCAACCTTCCTGTCTTTTAAACATAAGCGATAATTGAAACTAATGGGAACTGTTGTGTGAAATCCTTCCCACTTCCCTCTGCGCTTTAAGCCCTTGCTCTCTACCACCTGATGCAGAGGACAGGCCATTGAAATGGAAGGGAATCGGCAGCTGTGCACATGTATTGCTATAGGACAAGGCAAACCGCGTAAACAAGTGCTGGTGGGTTTGCAAATACTTCTGGCAGCCGCCTTGGTTTACAGGGAGAGGGATTGTGTTATTTCTTCTCTTTATAAATTACTGATCAGCTCTGTAGTAATAATTAACTGATTTCTTTATTATAACATTCATATAGACTTAGATTCATGTCCACCCTTTGATCCTCCTGTCCGCCCAAGGTTCCTCTGACTGTCCACTTAGAATCTTCATCTTAAAGTGACACTAAACCACACACCCCCTCCTTTTATGGTTATGTTTTTCAACCATGCATGAGCATGGTTTGTTAACATGGAAACCCCTGCGCTGTTCCATCTGTGGCTGCGGGGGGTCCACTGTTCCTGCTGCCGCTGCTCCACAACCGCTGCTCCGCTGGACCCTCAGGGAACCTGCGGGGAAAATACAAGACCTTCGTGAGTGCCAGGGGGTGGGAGGAAGCGAAGAAGCCGGTCACAAGGGCCGGCTTGTCCCCTCCCCTCCCTGGAAGTGGCTGGGGCTATTTAGCCCAGCTGCCAGCGGCTCCGGCACTTAGGGGCACTTTGGGGCCGCAGGGGACGTGAGGGTTTTTTTTTTTAGGCAGGTGAGGTTGTTTGTTTAGGGTTAGGGAGTGAGGGTGGGGGAGTGTAGGAGGGGTGGTTAGGGGACAGGGTGGGAGGGAAGAGGGGTGTCCTGGCGTAAAACCCTGGTGGCAGCAGGGGGAGGAGTGGGGCAGTCACGTGGTGGTATGTTCTACGCCGGCCTCTAGTGGCAGCAGGATGGCTGGGTGGATCGGGGTGTGTGTGTGTGTGGCCATTGGGCAAAAAGCCAGGTTTAGAGGGCCAGGATTGGGTGGAGGGGGGGGGAGGAGGCGTGGCTACAGGGGGTGGTTCTTGGGTGTGGACAGTATGGTCCACGGGGTGGATGGCTCGCACCCCTAGGGGACCTAGGTGCCTGCGGGAGGTGCAGCGTGCCATCCCCCCTCGGGTGGAGGGAGGAGCTAGGTCCAAGGTCCACCTGTGGGGGGCTGTTGCTGCTGAACGCGAGGTCCATTGTCAACAAGGCCCCAATTGTCCGGGATTTAATCTTGGACGGGGCTGTGGACCTCGTGTCTATTATGGAGACCTGGCTGGACGAGATGGCTGGAGCAACTTTAGCAGATCTCGTTCCGGCTGGGTATGCCATGCAGCACCAGCCCCGCACAGGCGGCCAGAGAGGTGGTTTAGTGATTATTTTTAAGAGAAGACTGGTTTGTCAAGAGATATCCAGGGCAGGAGATTGCAGGTATTGAGGCCCTCCATGTGGGGTTTGATTTGGCTGGGGGCAAGCTAGGGGTGCTGTTGGTATACCGGGCCCCTTCCTGTCCGGCAGCATCCCTTACCGCTCTAGCAGAGCTAGCCTCGGAGGTGGCGCTGGGTTCCTCCAGGACTTTGGTCCTGGGGGACTTCAACGTCCATGCCGATGGCGGCCTTGTAGGAGCGGAGCAAGAATTCATGGCCACCATGGCAGTCATGGATTTGTCCCAAATGGTCAACTGCCTGACCCAGGGGGGGGGGGGGGCACACCCTCGACCTGATCTTTAGTTCTGGCCTTGAGACAGGTGGTCTGATAGTGGGGGAGGTTAGGGCTATGCCCTTGTCATGGACGAACCATTATCTTCTCCAGGCCAGCCTCTCAGCGCACCACTTCCAGAAGGAGAATGGACCAGTTAGGTTGGTCCGCCCTCGGAGGTTGATGAAACCTCAGGAGGTCCTGAGGGAACTAACCTTAGACCTGGACGGTCACTCTGTTGATGAGCTAGTCCAGCATTGGAACAGCTTGCTGGGGGAGACCATTGACAGTGTGGCTCCGAGACGCCCTCTGTCTCGTCACCGCAGGGCCCCTTGGTTTAGTGAGGGGCTGCGGTGTATGAAGCAAGCAGGCAGGAGGCTAGAGCGACGTTGGCGGCGGACTCGCTCTGACTGACCGACTTCTCCATAGGGCCCATTTGCGGTCCTATGTTGAGGCTGTGAGGGCAGCAAAGAAGGAATTCTTTGCTGCCCTCATAGCGTCTGCGAAGTCACATCCGGTGGAGCTGTTTCGGGTGGTGTCGGGGCTGGTCAGTCCGGCTTCCCTCTGCCTGGACGGGGACTTGTCCCAGGCCCACTGTGAGGAATTTCTCACCTACTTCGTGGACAAGATCGCTCAGATTCAGAGTGACTTCAACACTGGGTTGGGGGCAGTAGGTGGAGAGCGTGAGGTGATGGAGGCCCCGTCTGGTCCAACTTTGTGGTGGGAGTTTCAGGAAGTGACGCCAGCCGATGCGGTGGATGTCCTGGGGTCTGTGAGAGCCACCGGTTGCGAACTTTACCCTTTCCTGTCCTGGTTGGTGAAAGCCTCCAGGGAGACATTGGGGATGGTGCTGGCGAGAGTGGTTAACGCGTCCTTACAGCAGGGGAGGGTGTTGCCCAGCCTCGAGGCTGTGGTGCGCCCTCTGCTGAAGAAACCATCATTGGATGTGGACGCACTCGCCAGCTACTGACCTGTCTCTAACCTTCCCTTTTTAGGGAAGGTTATTGAGCGGGCGGTGGCGATCCAGCTCCAGGTGCATCTGGATAGCATTGGTTTCCTAGACCCTTTTCAATCTGGGTTCCGTCACAGCTATGGCACTGAGACAGCATTGGTGGTCTTGGTCGACGAGCTCCGCTGGGAGATGGATGCAGGACGTTCTACATTCCTTGTCCTGCTAGATCTCTCGGCCGCTTTCGACACCGTAGACCATGGGCTACTGTTGAGATGACTGCGTGACCTGGGGGGTCTGGATGGGACTGTTCTTGAATGGTTCCGCTCATTCCTCTCAGGGAGAAACCAGTGGGTGGTGGTGGGAGTGGAAACATCTTGCCCCCGCACTTTGTCCTGCAGCGTTCCGCAGGGTTCTATTCTCTTCTCCACTATTATTTAATGTGTATATGCAGCCCCTGGGGGAGGTTGTGATTGGGTTCGGGGTGCGATGTCACCAATATGCTGATGATACTCGGCTGTTCCTCTCTTTTTTTTAGCTGACCCAGACCCTGCTGTCTCGTTGCTATCCCAGTGTTTGGAGGCTGTGGTGGAGTGGATGTGGCAGAGCAGACTGAAGCTCAACCCCGATAAGACGGAGGTGATGGTGGTGGGGAGGGCGAGGGAGGTGCTGGCCCCCCTGATTGGGGGGGGTTCGCCCTCCTATAGCTCAGCAGGTTCGGAGTCTGGGGGTGGTGTTGGACTCGGGTCTCCGCCTGGATCGACAGGTGGAGGTGGTGGCGAAGGCCACCTTCCGCCAGTTGTATCTGGTGCGGAGGCTGCGTCCATCCATCTCCAGGCCGGACCTGGCCTCCCTCATCCATGCCTTTGTCACCTCTAGACTGGACCACTGCAACGCGCTCTACGTGGGGCTGCCCTTGTTCCTGGTTCGGAGGCTGCAGCTAGTGCAGAACGTGGCGACCCATCTCCTGATGGGCACAAGTCGTTGGGAGCATATAACACCTGCCTCCGGATTCTGCACTGGTTGCCAATAGCATGCCGAGCCAGGTTCAAGGTATTGGTAATGATTTATAAGGCCCTTCACGGTCTTGGCCCCTCATACCTCACGGACCGCCTCGCCCTTCGCACCCCAGAGTGGCTCCTTTGGTCTGCCAGGGGTGCCTTCCTGGAGGTCCCCCATGTTAAGCGTGGGGCCATGATGGAGAGGTCATTCTCGGTGGCCGGGCTGCGTCTTTGGAATTCCCTCCCAGAGGAAGCTCGCCTGGCCCCAAGCCTCCTAACACTTCGGTGGGCTTGTAAAACCTGGCTGTTCGCCCAGACCTTTGGGGAGGGTGGGGATAGGGTTTTTACTCTCTCTGCCCTTTTAAAAAAAAATAAAAAATGTCCCATCCCTATGATGTTTTAAGTTTTAGATGTTTTTAAAAAAGAAAATTGTTTTTATGGATTTTTTAGTTGTACGTCGCCCTGGGATACCGTAGGCATATGGGGCAGCTCATAAATGAAAATTAAAAAAATAAATCATTGTACACGTGCAAAAGTAACTGACATATGAACTTACAAAAAAATAACTATAATTACATGTAAATAACTACTCAAAGTAACAATCTATATAGAAATATAAGCTTTATCAGCAATTTTCAGTTAATCTATTAGGAGGTCTCCTAGTTCTCTCTGCTCTACTAAGCCCACTCTGTGTCCCCTCATCATCTGTGTGTGTCATAACTGTTTGCCATATTGTTTTCATTGACTTCATCCAGGTTCCATTGGTTTCATTTTGATCAATCAGTTGCAAGTGTCTTCTATTCTGTCTATAAATTTGACCATCCTCCCCTCTTACTCCATATGACCTTGGATATTCCTCTGCTGTCACTACACCTTTCATTTCCCCACTCTTTACCATTATACAAACATACTAGATCATGTGGCTTTAAATCTTTTGAAATTTTTGATCCTGTACCATGTCTTCTGTTTCTGTGTTCAGCATTGTTTTAAAATTATTAAAATGCAATGTCAAAATATGCTTTGCTTTTATGTTTGTTGGCAGTCTATTTCTCACTGGGTAAATAAAATGTAATTGCGCTGGGGAATACCCAGTTTGCAGTGGACTCGTTCTATAATTCAGTAAAGCTAAATACAAATCTGTCTTCATTGGCTTTCAAAAGTAATTTCTTTACTATCTTTACTGCATTTTCTGCTAATCTATTAGATTGTGGATAATATGGACTTGAAATCACATGTATGAAATCATAATTTTTTGCAAATTTTTAAAATTCTTCTAGTGAATTGCAGTCCATTATCTGTTACTAGTTTCTCTGGAATTCCAAATCTGGCAAATTTCATTTCATGAAATATTGGGGTACTACTACCTCTAAATACCCCATCCACTACACTGAGTTCATCTAAAAATTTTTTTAAATGGCATCGGAATATTCTCATATCTTTTTACTTTGGCCTGTATAACATCTTGTAACACTGAATCATGTAAAGTGTTTTTATAAATACCGTCCACGTGTCATCAGACATTGATATTTGCTTCTTAATCACGTTAATGTATGATATCCAGTTCTCCCAGGGGATTCTCCTGGACGTCCAGTCAGGACAGTAGGGTAGATCCTGCCAACTACCAGTAGAAGGTAGACAATCAACTTTTGAGGAGTATGCTTCGAGGGATCTATCCTCCGCTCCCCAGTTGTTTGTCTGCCTCTACTCTGTTAGGAAGCAGGCAAACTGCTTCTAGGGATTAGGCAGCAGTTAAGAAGATCCAAGGAGTTCCGGGTGCCAGGGGAGGAGAAATTCCCCTCCCTCCGATGGAAGGATTGGAGCGTGTGGCGGGCACCCCCTTCCCTATTGACGCAGGGGTCCCTGAAGAGCGAGTGTAGCAAACCCTGTGGGGGGCGCTACAGGACCGGCGTCCTTACCCTGCTAGAACCAGGAGGCAAACCAGGCGGGGGGAGCAGGCAGCGGCATTACAAAGGCAGCCCGGATCACCGGCCCGAAGCACTGTGGCGGCACCCTCCCTTGCCGAGAAAGGGGGATGGCCTGCTAGAGCCGCACAACAAGTGGTGAGCCGCCGAATTCCTTCTGCCAGAGGCCCGGCGTCCAATAACAGGACAGGCCCAGTCCCAACCACGCCCCTCCCCCTCAGGCTGCGCTTCGCGCCGGCGGGATAAAAAGGGGACGCTGCCAGCGCCCCCAGCAACAGGACAGGCCCGGCTCCACCACCGCCCCTCCCCCTCAGGCTGCACTTTGCGCCGGCAGAAAAAAAGGGGAAGATGGCCGCCACCAGGAGCAGAGCCGCAGCGAGCACAGAGGCGGCGGAGGAGACAGCAACCGTGAGTCCCCCCCGCTCAGGACCCTCATATGGAGGTCTTGAGGGAGATCCTATCCGAGTTAAAGAGGAAGAGGTCTCCCTCGCGAGAGCGGATGGCTCGCTCATTTAAAGGCCGGTCCAAGGGTGCAGGGAAAGGGAAACAACCTCTATCAAAGAAGCCCCGCAAGGCACCCTGCAAGCCTTCCTGGCTCCTAGACTCAATAGCAGCCTCGGACTCCGATCTCTGAGGAGGTGGGGTCCATCCAGTCCTCCGAGGAAGACAGGACTAGAAGAGGCAAAAGAAAGGGAAAAAAGAGAACACCCCCCCCAGGGAGGATAGCAAGGAAGAAGGAGAGGTCTCAGAGAGGAATTCCTCTGGGGGCTCTTCCAGAGAGGGGGAATTGGCGGCGGCAGAGAGAGAGGCCTCATCTTACCAAGACAGACAATTCCCAAGCAAATACTGGGATCAAACCTATGACCTGGTTATCGAGGCACTCCACCTGAGGCAAAAGAAGGACAAGGAGGCATCGGAGGAGGAGGAGGAAAGAGAGTACCTCCCCCGAGCAAGGGATAGAGACAGAGGAATGATCCTGGACAAAGCGTACAAAAGGATAATTAAGAGGGAATGGCGGTTTCCCAATAAAGCATCCAGAATGTCCAAGTCCCAACTGTCTCTGTATTCTCTCACCAAGAGCAAGAACTCCCTGCTCGCTGTCCCGAAGGTGGATGTAGCCACAGCCTCTTCTCCACAGAAGGGGAGTGTTTTCCCCATGACCCTACGCACAAGGGGATAGAATGCAACCTGAGAAGAAACTTCAAAGAGGTAGCCGCAATTATAAAGATGGCCACGATCACTTCATATTTTTCGAGAGCGTTGATGACCTGGATCAAGCAGGCCGGCGGCTCACGAGTTTCCACAAAAATGACCAGAGTACTGTCAACCAGGATTCAACTAGCCTACGCCTTCGTAGCGAATTCGGCCACAGACATGCTCCGCTGGGCCTCACTGCAGCAGCTTCCAGTATAGCAGTACGATGACGCCTATGGCTAAGATCTTGGAAGGGTGACAACACGTCCAAGAATGCGCTGGTTGGAGGGCCATTCCAGGGACGCAAACTCTTCGGAGTCTGTCTTGATAAAGTTCTGGCAGACGCCGCAGACAAGTCGAAAAAACAGACGCTCCAAAGCGTGGGACCCCAGAAAAGGTCCTTTCGTCCCTTCAATATAGCTTACTCCTCATCTGGGGGCTCCAGCCGACCCTTCTTCCCCCACAGGGGCAATCAGCAGAGATACAGGACATGGTGGCAAAAGCAGAAGGGTAACGACCACCAAGCAAAGCAGCGACAGGGTGCAGGTTGCTCCAAGGCGGATGCATGACTGGCCGGCCCCCATTCAGGTCGACCAGTCGAGGCTAGGGGGCAGACTACAACTTTTTGTGGACAGATGGCAAATCTCCACCACAGACACCTGGGTCATTCATACCATTCAACGGGGATACGCAATAGAGTTCTCTCGCTCCCCCCAACAGTACTTCTGTGTATTGCCAGTATCCAGCAACCAGGAAAAGCAAGCCACAATGCAGTCAGAAATAAACAGACTTCAGGCCATTGGAGCCATAGAGACCGTACCAATTCACGAAAGAGGCTGAGGCCTCTATTCCACCCTATTTCTAGTGCCGAAGAAATCGGGCAAATGGCAGTCAGTCCTAGACCTAAAGAGACTGAACTGGGTAGTCAAGGTGTGAAGGTTCAAAATGGAGACCCTACAGTCCATATGCTTAGCAATCACACACGGAGCGTGGCTGACATCTCTCGACTTGAAGGAGGCGTATCTCCATGTGTCCGTCCTCCCATCCCATAGAGGATGGCTCAGGTTCAGCTATGCCCGGCACCACTGACAGTACACAGCACTACCGTTCAGCCTCGCGACCTCGCCGAGAACATTCACCAAGGTACTGATTGCCCTCATCACGAACTTGCAGATGGAGGGAATCAAAATACAGCCATACCTCGATGACATTCTAATCTGTTCGCCATCCTTCCTTCCAACAGGCACAAAGGGATGTACACAAAACAATCACGTACCTGCAGGAACATGGTTTTGTAGTCAACCGCAAGAAAAGCCATCTTATTCCTTCGCAGACTCTGGAACACCTGGGAGGTCATCCTAAACACCAGTCAGTGCAAACGCTTTCTGTCCGAACAAAGATGACAAACTCATCCGGTTGCTCCAACAGATCATGAGAGCACGCAGGGCCAGGCTCAAAACTCTAGCAAGCCTTTTGGGAGCCATGATCTCCTGCTTGGGGATCCTTCAGTGGGCCAGATTCCATGCCAGGCCCCTGCAACGGTTCCTGCGATCATGGCAAGACAGCTTAATCCAGGGACAGAACCCATGGATTGCTCTACCAGCTCCACTCAAGAAGTTCTTCGCTTGGTGGAAACACCCAGGCCGGTTCGTTCCCAGCATGCCTCTCTCCAACCTGGTTTGGACAGCGGTGACAACAGACGCGAGTCTAACGGGATGGGGGGGGCGCACACGCAGGACAGAACGGTGCAAGGCAAATGGCTTCTGTGGGAAAAGACCCACCACATCAGTTGGCTGTAACTGAGATCTATCTGGCCCTTCAAGACTTGGCTCCAGACCTACAAGGAAAGGACATTCTTGTATACACAGACAACATGGTGGCAAAGGCATACGTAAACCACCAGGGTGGATCGAGGTCCGAGGCACTCCACCAGATGGCATCCATACTCATCAGATGGGCAGAGAACAATGTGAAATCGATCAGGGCAATACATATCAAGGGTCAAGTGAACAAGCCGACTGGCTCAGTCGGGTGGAGAGAGACCAGGGGGAGTGGTCCCTACATGCATTCCAGGCGATAGCCAGAACGTTCAGCTCTCTTCGATTTGACCTATTTGCATCCCCGGAGAGTGCAAAGACGGAACTCTTCGTGTCTCGTCACCTGAACCACAGGGCAACGGCCTTCGACGCGCTGAACATAGCCTGGCCATCAGGCCTTCTGTATGCTTTCCCTCCATTCCCACTCATACAGAGAACCGTAGCAAAAATAAAAGAACAGGCAACCACCATCCTGGTGGCACCCCACGAACCGAGGAGGCCGTGGTTTTCAGACCTTCAGGAGCCACCCCTTAACCTGCCGACCATACCGGACCTGCTGTCTCAGGGCCTCGTAATTTACCACAACCCAGAGGCGCTGAAACTGACAGTGTGCAAGTTGAAAGGAGGGCGTTAAGAAAACTAGGCTACTCTCGTCAAGTCATGGACGCTATGCTCCAGCCTAGGCAACCCGTGACCAAACGCATCTACCAGAGTACCTGGGCGACCTTCGCTAGGTGGTGCAAGAATAGTGTAGTCAGTCCAGAAAGAGCCTCCGTCAGGGTTATTTTAGACTTCCTGCAGGCAGGTTTGGGTAGGGGTTTGAAACCTAACACCCTCCAAAGACAAGTAGCAGCTCTAAACAGGGTGCTAGGCATGGTCAAGGGGCGCAGGGTATCTAGTCACCCTCACATTACTCATTTTCTTCTAGCAGTGAGGATTCTCTCCTCCAGTAGCTCATCGGTTTCCTACCTGGAACCTCAATCTTCTCCTTAGGGCCCTCACCAAGGTTTCCTTTGAACCGATAGGGGATATCTCGCTATACTATTTGCCTCTAAAGATGGCATTTTTAGTGGGCATTACTTCAGCTAGGAGGGTTGCCGAACTTAGTGCCTTATCCGTGGACCCCTCTGTGTGCTCCATCAAGGAGTCTTCTGTAGTCCTAAGGCTTGATTCCGGCCTTTTAAACCCAAGGTGGACACCCACTTCCATAGGGAGCAGGAGGTGGTCCTTCCTTCATTCTGCCCTAATCCAACTCACCCTTTGGAGCAAGTTTGGCACACCCTAGACGTTAGAGCACAGGACGAAAGCTTTCAGGAACTCTTCGGCCTTGTTTGTCTCATATAGAGGAGGGGTATGAAAGCATCCAAAGCCTTAATTGCGAGATGGATGACACTCTGCATTACGGAGGCCTACAAGGCAGAGGGTAAAATACGTCCACCGGGGGTGTTCGCTCATTCCCTTAGGGGGGCAGTGACTTCCCAAGCTTTTAGAAACGCGGCCTCTTATGGGGAAATTTGCCAAGCGGCGACGTGGTCTTCAGTGCATTCTTTTACAAAGCACTACAAGATTCCACTGCAAGACTCTGCTGAAGCAGCTTTCAGGAGATGGGTCCTAGAGGTGGTTCTCTAGGGGGTAGTCCTGTACCCTTCCGCGTGGTGGCTAGCGCCGGGGACCTCCCTCCATCCTTTCCCTCCCTCAGGCCAGGACAGGGGTACTGCTTTGATAAGTCCCTACTGTCCTGACTGGACGTCCAGGAGGATCCCCTGGGAGAAAGGAAAATTGGGCTCTTACCTCTGAAATTTTCCTTCTGCGGGAGATCCTCCTGGATGGCCAGTCCCACCCAGAGTGAGGTCAACTCTGGGGGGATTGGTTGGCACTGGATTTTTCTTCTGTCTCGAGAAGGGTTTCGAGACTGTTATTTAGTTCCAGTGTTAGGTTAGTTAAGATTTAAGAGGTTAGTCTAGTTAAGTAGGCACAACTACAGCTTGTTACTACTGGGGAGCTGAGGATAGATCCCTCTGAGCATGCTCCTCAAAAGTTGATTGTCTTCCCCCTACTGGTAGTTGACGAGATCTACCCTACTGTCCTGACTGGCCGTCCAGGAGGATCCTTCGCAGAAGGAAAATTCAGAGGTAAGAGACCAATTTTCCTTTCTTCCTTACTGATATTACTGTCCACTATCCTTTACATACATTCTAGTGTATCTGCAATCACCAGTTGATTAACAGAACAATATTGTACGTCTAAATTATATAATTGTAAATTAAAGAATATTCTTTTTAATTGTGGTGGCATCTCACTCAAGGTTTTCTTCCAAATGCATTCCAGAGGCTTATGATCTGTATCAGCAATTACCTTTTGACCATATATAGCGGGTGGGAAACCTTTTTGAGGCCAGGGGTCACATGTCAAAATTAATTTATATCAATTAAAAATCAATGAAAACCAATTCAATAACTTAAAATCTACTAAAATATTCACACACACAGTTCTCCCCTGGTGGCTAGCGAAGCATCTCCACTCCAGAGTTTCAGCAGAAGCAGGCAGCACCGGCTCCTGTTGCTGAGTCCCGCAGCAGTATGGGCAGTCGGGAGGGAGCCGCTGCGGGTGGGGTAGGGATGCTGCCTCTCCACTTCCTTTGCAAGCCAAGCCGTGGCTGGCAATTCCAGCCAGCTGTTCCTCCCTCCAAGTTTCCAGGGCACTGTGGCAGTTTCCGGCAGCTGGGGAGGTTTTGTGCAAAGTCCCACTCGGGCCACAGCGAGCTGGACGATGGGCTGCATACAGTGGAGAGAAGCTTGGAAGTCGGCAAACCACAGGAAAAAAAACCCCGTGGGCCGGAGGTTCCCCACCCCGATATATAAACATGAAACTTCTTGCACGCAAAATACGCCAGTGTTTCCTTGGGAGCATAACAACTACACTCAGTATTAGTCATAGCCCATTATGCATGTGCCACAGGTTTCCACACATTTTTACATTAAAGCAGCTCCTACGCCATTCTTGTATGCATCAGATATTTAAAAAATTTTAATAGAATCAAAATATTTTAAAACTGGAGCTTGTCTTAGTAACAACTTCAATTTTTCAAATTCATTTTGGTGATGTCCTGCCCAATACAAATGAACATATTTCTTCAGTAATTCCTCCAATAATGTCTTGTCTGCTAAATTGAATACACATCTGCAAATGAAATTATTCATACCCCAAAATTTCTGTACTTTATTCTTGGGTGATAGCATTTTTTCAATTGCCTAAATTTGCTTTTTATCAATTTGTATTCCTTTACTTGTTAATACCTCCCCTAAGCATGTAACTACTACTTGTCTGAATATACACTTATCTTTATTGGATTTCAAACTTTGGACACTTTTTAATGCTATCTCAAGTCTTTTATCATGTTTCTCTAATGTGCTCCCCATATCAAAATGGGGGCCAGGCGGGACAGCTGGGGGGGGGTCAACAGGACGGAGACACCCGCAGCCATAGGGGGGGTTATGGGCCAGCGGTATATGGTCTGCAGGGGAGGCCAGTGAGGGCTCTAAGAACTGGCAGGTGCTTAGCACCAGTTCCACTGGTGGGCCCCCATGAAGAGAATGTGGGGGTTGGGGGTCAGAGGAACCCTGGCCTGAGTTTGGCGCTGGTAAATGCGAGGTCAGTCACCAATAAGTCAACAATGGTCTGGGGTTTAATCCTGGATCAGGTGGCTGACCTTGCTTGTATTACGGAGACCTGGCTGGACACGGAGTCGGGGCCTGTTTTGGCTGACCTTCCAGCCGGGTACTCCGTCCAGCTGAGGGACTGTGAGGGGGGGAAGGGGTTGCCGTTATTTTTAAGGCTGAATGGTCTGTGAGGAGATTTCCTGTGCCATCTATCAAAGGAGTCGAGGCCCTTTATCTGGTGTTTGTTCTGGCCAAAAAGACAGAGTGGGATTGCTGCTGGTGTACCGTGCACCTACCTGCCCCGCAGCTTTCCCTGTCCGCTCTGGTAGAGCTGGTGTCAGGAATGGTCTTCAATATCTATGCTGACAGTCTCGGGGTGCTGAACGTTATCTCATGGATGCCATGAGAGCCATGGGCCTGTCTCAGACTCACTGGCCTGGCCCAGGTGGGCGGACATACCAGCGCCGTGATATTTTGCACAGGCCTTGAGGCAGGGAAGTGTTAATAGAACCCCTGTCATGGACAGATCATTATCTCCTCCAGTCCACCATCCTGGCACATATTAGCCCTCGGATAGGTGTGGAGCCAGTTCGGTTGGCCCGCTCCCGGAGGCTTATAGAACCGGATTGCCCTGAGGGCTATATCCTCTGACTGTGACGGCCAGTCGCTCAATGACCTCATGACTTACTGGAATACTCTGTGGACCGTGGCCATTGACAGTGTTATGAAAAGATTGTATTTTACCTGACATTAATTGTAACCCACCTTTGTAGCCCTATGTTTAGTAAAGGTACACGTGTGTACTAATATTAGATCAAATGTAAACTAGTAGTGAAAATATGTATTTGTGCTAGACTGTTTAAGAGGATGTCATTTTATGATGAAAAGCATGATGGGTACAAGCCAGAGAACAAGACTAGTTAGCTTAGGCCATGAGCCTCGGATCACAGTGATGAGAAAACACTGCCTCGTGGAAAAGCTGTTTGGAGGGGTTGGGGTAAACAAGACAATAAAGTTCATAAACATGAAATAACCAGTAACACTCAGCAAACAATAGTTCCCAATGATGCAAAGTAACGGGTATTGGCGAGTTGCCAGCCTTGAAGGCACCAGGGCGTGTAGGAGAAACCCTAATCTCATCCTAAAGCACAGAAAGAAGGTCCAGCCTTGCCCTGAGGGACGGGGCCCGGATGTTCTGGAAAAATAAGGATAGAGATGTTCATAAGAATATACTCAGCAGAAACTCAAGAGATAGTGACATGAGGCCCTGCACCAAGCATATTAGCATAATGCCTTCCCACCCAGGAGGTCACCCAAACCCTGAAACAAGCATCTCAATAACATTCTCCAGCCCAGAGGGTTATAAACAGAAGCTCAAACCATGGCAAAATGTCTCCAATGATACTGGCCACTAGCTTTGCAGTGAGCCACTGGGCTGTTGATCCTTATTGTTGCTCTCAAAAGATCCAGATACAAAGGGCACCTTTCCTGGGTACAGACCCCCGGGCCCTCACCTGTACCAACTTCTGAAAACCAGCGCTCACCACTGTGATCTGCAGGACATGTAAGAGACATGTATTTTATGTGTTAAGTAGGCCAGGCTAGGATCTAACCAAGAACTGTGATACTGTGTCACAGAGGAACATAGGGTCACACACGTGTAACACGGGCCTACATGTAGACTACAAGTCTGGTAAATATGTAATGCAAAAGGTTCCCCATGTATGTAATGTTACAACTGAGAACTGTAAAACTCAAATTAGGGCTGTGACATGACCAAGCTCCAGGAAATGCAAAGAGATCCAAAGAATGTGTATTTGGGAACCCTGGCCCAGACAAGGCAACCAGAGACATTTATATGCTAATGCAGGCAGCCATTGCCTACGTGCAGAGACAGAGGAAGCTAATAACGAGAACAAAGGGAATTCTAGAAGCCTCGAGAAGATATGAGGAGTTTCCTCCTGGGGATATAAGGAGTTGTACCCCAGANTAGACAATGTAAGACCTGACTGTTCTGCCTGGCCTTTGGGGAGGGTGGGTTGGGTTGGGTTGGGTTGTTAGATGGGGTATTATTGCTGCTTTTATGTATTATTGTTTTTAGATGTTTTATGTGTTTTGTTGTTGTACACCAACCCAAGCTGCCTGTGGCAGGAGCAGGCGGCATAAGAGCTGAATAAATAAAATATCATCTGTATAAACAGCTACTCCTTCAGGGTCCCCAAAAATGTGGTGCACTCTTTTATGAAAGATTTGATGCAGATAATAAACCAAACAGAAGTATTTTGAAACAGTACCTACTAAATAGTGTATTAAAGATGCACAGTAATTTTGCTGTCATCTAAAGTGATTTGCCAACATCCTGATGCATCTAAAGTAGAAAAACATCATGTGCGGATTGGAAAATACTCGTTTCACTTTCAGTTTTTGGATCTAAACGAAGCCTTAGACTTCCATTTTTAAAAAGTAGTATTTTCAAACTGTCTCTAATGAGTGAATGAACTCACTCTGTGGGCTTATCCACTTTTTCAATTATATCAAGATATTCTAATCTTGTCAATTCATGTTTTAACTTGCCCTTCAAAATTAGAGGTGCATGTATCACTGGTACATATGGTTTCATTAACTATTTTATAACATGTAGCCAGTTTACCTATCCCCTCAAACACCTCTGAGAAGTTCATTTCTACCTTCTCTGCATTAAGGCTGTACTCCTTCCTTCTACTACTATAAGCTTCACTTGCTCCACACAAACATTTACTATTAGATCCAGTTTGCAACAATCTAGTTGTGGAATTACATTTCCACTATATGGATTTTAAAACAGCATCTTTACATACGTCTAAACAGGTTTTATTAACAAAGACCCTATAATGTCCTTTGATATTACATTTGCTTGTACTTCAGTATCTAATATGTATTTGGTGTATGTTCCATTAGGCTTTAGCATGACACTCCATTCACTATCTTGATCTGAAGCGTGTATAATTCCCAGAAACAATGACTTTCCTGTTCTCCGCTGTTATCTTTTCTTCCATTTTCTTCTGTTGCTCTAAATGAGTCCTCAACCCAGTTTATTGTTTGTATAAAAACAAACAAGTTTATGCAACAGAAAACGAAACAGAGGCAAAATTGTATCCATCCACATCTTTTCTTGTCTACTGTAAAAACTTGTGACCTTTCACCATTTATTTTGTTAGCTCTGCACATGGCAATAACTGTATCCACATTAAGATCTTGTATTTCTAGCAATCTTCCTCTTAGCTTCTTGTCCTTCATTCCAATGATTTGATCCCTTTATAAATGAATCTGACAAGTTTCCAAAATTACCTGACGTGCTCAAACTCTTAACTCATATACATAGTAAGAGACACGTTGTCCTTTTGATGTCTGCTATGAACGATAGGTTTCATTTACCCTTGGCAGAAAATACTCCTGAAGTCTGTTAGTAAGAGTCTGGTAATTTCCTCTTTCACTTTTTGTTAGACTTAGATTTTCAAATAGTGTTTGAGCTTCTGATCCAGCTATGTTTAGCAAAACTCCCACTTTTTGAGCATCTGGCTTTGAACTCGGGTCACTTGCTCTCAAAAATATTTTAAACTTTAAAAAAAAAATCTTTTCCCAGTTCTCGGTTACATTTCCCGTTAGGGATACACTCATGATTGGCTTAAGTAGATCTTTTTATTTTATTTTATTTTTTATTTATTTATTTTATTTTTTATTTATTTAAAATTTATATCCCGCCCTTCCTGCCCACAGGGCAGCCCGGGGCGACAAACAACATTAATTAAAACAGTATAAAATTTAAAAATACAATATGTGGGGGGAAACCCCACCCCTACCCCTCGCCAAAAGCCTGACGGAGCAGCCAGGTCTTACATACACTTCTCCGGGAGCGAATTCCACAGCACAGGGGCGGCCACCGAAAAAGATCTAACATCGTTGGCCACCCACCTCGCCTGGGGAACCTCCGAAAAAGCTCCCACGGACGATCTCAAAGGTCGCACGGGCACATGGGGAGTGAGGCAGTCCCACAGATAAGCAGGGCCCAGGCCGTGAAGGGCTTTAAAGGTTAAAACCAGCACCTTGNTGTAGGGTAAGATGCTTATTTAGGAACTCAACCAGTATAGGTTAGGAATGCGTTATATTTACCTTTGATTTCTAGTACCTGCTCTGTATCAACAATCTTGCTTATATAATCAAACTTACTACTTATCTCTATGAAGAAGTGTTTGTGTCTAATATTGGAACACAAGTGAGCAACAAGAGTTCTCAAGCTCTTGCGAACCCGGAGATTAAAGAGTCTGTAAACGGGACAGTTGGCGCCCAACAAGATGGGTCAAGCTCAGCTTGTGGACCGATGTGTAGAAAGTAGAGGAGGAGAGCCAGGTGACGAATCCTCTGAGGGAAGCAAATCCCATACCTGCAGAGAGTGAAAGCCTCAGGAGTCGGGAACTCAGCTCTGAGAGTGGAATAAGCAGATCCTTGCACAGAGTGTGCTGAGTTTGTTGTTTTAGTTTTAAATTCAGGTGAGGGACAGTAACAAAATAGGGCTCCCAAAGCACTTTCATCATCTGAGAAAGTCAGAGCTGAGCAGGGAAGCCTGAAAGAGGGGTCTCTAAGCAGAAGGGAAAACTAAACAGCAACTGAAGCAGCTGATACACGGATTTGAAATGAGCACGAATGGAACAGATGGGAACGGAGTGGGGGCAGCAAATCCCCCTCCAAACCCCTCTACATCTGATCAGCAACCAGCAGCTGGAGATGCGCTGCCAAACATGCCTCAAAACCCCCTTCCAACTCTCTAGGAGTTGGAACTAGGGGGTCTGTCCCCCTTGGTGGCTCAAGTCTGCAGTCTGGGGGGTGCTCCTGGACCCGCAGCTTTGCCTGGATGCCCAGGTGATGGCTTTGGCAAAAGGAGCATTTTGCCAATTACATCTGGTGCATCGGCTGATGTCTCCGATGCTGATCTTGCCACAATCATCCATGCTTTTATTACCTCGAGACTAGATTACTGCAACATGCTCTACGTGGGGCTACCCTTGTTGACGGCCCAGAGATTGCAGCTAGTGCAGTCTCCTGACTGGGACGAGCTGGCACAAGCACATAACACCTGTGCTCCGTTCTCTGCACTGGTTGCCAGTGATATACCGGGCCCAATTTAAGGTGTTGGTGCTTATCTTTAAAACCCTAAACGGCCTTGGCCTGACATACCTCAGAGACCGCCTCAACCCCCAGGTTCTGTATCGGCCTCTGCGGTCATCAGGGAGTGCCCTCCTGCGGGTCCCCCGAGTGTCTCGGGTGTTGACCATGCAGAGGGCATTCTCAGTGGCTACACCACGGCTGTGGAATGCCCTCCCGTCGGAGGTACGTCTGTCTGCAGACCTCCACTCTTTTCGTAGACAATGTAAGACCTGACTGTTCTGCCTGGCCTTTGGGGAGGGNCCCCCAAGACCACCCCGTGAGTTCTCCCGGCCAGGAACGAATGAAACCAGTCCAAGACCGTTCCGACAATTCCAGCACGGTCCCGCAGGCGAGTCACCAACACCTCGTGATCGACTGTGTCGAGTGCAGCCGAAAGGTCTAGCAGGACCAATAAGGTCTGACGACCCTGGTCCAACACCAGACGGAGATCGTCAACCAAGGCCACCAAGGCCGTCTCCGTACCATACCCAGGCCAAAATCCAGACTGGGAGGGAACAAGGAAACCGGTGAGGTCCAGGTGTTCCTGGAGCTGCCGTGCCACAGCCCGTTCAATAACCTTCCCTAAAAAGGGAAGCTTAGAGACCAGCCGATAACTGGCAGGAGCATCAGCGTCAAGAGATGGCTTCTTGAGCAGGGGTCTAACCACAGCCTCTTTAGGCAGTCAGGCACCCTGCCCTCCTGAAGGGAGGCACTAACCACAATGTTTATTATAACAACATTCATATTAACTTAGACTTACAGATTCATGTAACAACCTCAGTTGCAGGAAATCTCCTTTTGCTTTTGCACGGAACCTGCAACTGAAGTTGTCATTTGTCTCTGACAATGTCCCTCATTGGAAGTTGTTGCAAGATTTTACCCAGGCCTTTGATCCTCCTGTCTCTGTCTCCCCCCCAGGTTACTCCAACTGTCCACTTAGAATCTTTGTCTTAAAATAGGGCAACTGGTTCACTTACATGTGAATTGCCCTTCTGGTGGGGTGTGCAGAACAGGAATTCTTAGGGATGATCCCCACCTATACCAGTAGGAGGCAGAATCTCAGGAATCCAACTGGTCATGTGCAGAAGGGGTCCATCCCTCCCATTTACCAGTTGTCCAACAGCTGTAACTATCTTCTCAACAAAAAATACATAATAAAACAGAAAAACTCTTATTTTTGTCAGTGACATTTCTATATATCACTCCATCCAGAACAGAACCAGAGGAAGGGCCGATTTCCTGTTCTGCACACCCCACCAGAAGGGCAGTTAACAGGTAAGTGAACCAATTGCCCTTTCTCCTAGGGTGTGCAGAACAGGAACTCATAGGGATTTCCCAGAGCAGTGTGCACTAAGATCCCAAAGTGGGAGGGAGAGAACCTGGACCAATACAAGAGTGAGTCATACCCACTACTCTAACACTCCCTGCAGAATCCTATGCCCAAAGGCTGCGTCTGCAGAGTCGAGGATATGAATTTTATAGTGCCTAGTGAAGGAACCTAGGCTGGCACAAGTAGCTGCCCTACAAATTTCAGCATAAGGGGCCCAAGCTCTAAAGGCCCAGGATGCTGCTGTATCTCTTGTAGAATGGGGAACCACACCCTGAGGGGAAACCAAGTCAGAGGCTTTGTAAGCCTCAGCAATACATGTTGAGATCCATCGGCCAATGGAGGTCCTAGAGGCCTTTAATCCTCTCTTTCTCGAGGAAAACTGTACCAAGAGGGCAGAGGAGTTCCTATAAGTAGCCAACCCGTGCAGAAACGTATTAATTTTTTGAATAGTGCTCTTCTCACATCTAGTATATGCCAGCACTTCTCCAGGGGATAAGGATGCAGTCAGAAAGAGGGGAGCACAATCTCCTCTTGCCTGTGAAAAACTGAATTGACTTTAGGCATAAAGGAAGGATCCAATCTAAGTACTACAGTGTCTTTTTAAAAGATACATAAAGATGGATCCATTGAGGATGTTCCCAGCTCCGAGATTCTCCAGCCAGGTAATTGTTATGAGAACAGAGATCTTAATGGTCAACAAAAAAAAAAAAAAAAGAGACCTTTCTAAGGAACTCAAATAGAGGTTCAGTGAGGGCTTTAAGGACCAAATTCAATCTCCAAGTGGGACACCTATGGATAACGGGGGGTGGGATGGGTTTCCATTTTGTGGCGCGGAGGAGACTGAGCTGCGCTACTATGGTGGCCCGCCAGGGGGAGGCTGCCAGCGCTCGAGCGGTCTGAGTCCTGGCTGTGGAGGCAGGTTCCGCTCCGGGTGGTCATGGCGGCCTGGTAAAGTTAGAGGCAGAACAGCCCCAACAGCGATGAGTGATAATGCTGCAGGAACCGCCCAAAGGGACTTCCCCGCACTCGTCCTTCCCAGAGCTTCGCGCTAAGCCGGGCCGGGCCTCTGGAGGCTGCTACAGTCTCGGTCTGATAGCTTTAGCTGCCTTCAAAATCTCTTCACCAGAGGAGGTCTGGATATACTCCTACCACTAATGACAGAGAGAGTGTTGTTAAAGGCCGCTACCTGCCTCACTAAGATACTAGCCCTCAAGCCCTTTTCTAACCCATGTTGTAATAAAAGCAAAATATCTGCTATTTTGCGGTTTTGAGGAGAGATCTGTCTTCTAGAACACCATTCAGCAAGCACCTGCCAGGTGCCTTGGTATATTCGCCTAGTCGAGAGGCGTCTGGATGCATTTAGAGTCCGTAAGACATCATTGGAGTAACCCGTTGACCTCAATGCTGTACGCTCAAGTGCCATGCCGTCAGCCTGAGGAATTTCAAGTTCCTGTATAGCAGGGGGCCTTGCGACAGCAGGTCCAGCTTTGGGGGCAGATGTAGCAGCTCTTGGGTTGCTAGATTTATCACGTCAGCAAACGTAAATTATATATTGATTGCTTTTGTTGTAAGCTGCCCAGAGCTGCTCTGTGAGCAGGAGGGTGTGGGATAGAAGAGAGTCGATAAATAAATAAACCAGGAGCATGTGGGCCAATAGGGTGCTACCAGAATCATCGACCCGCCTTCTTTCTTGAACTTGCTGAGAGTTCTCCCTTTCAGTGAAAACGGAGGAAAGGCATACTTCAGAACCCTGGGCCAAGATTATTGTAGGGCATCCAGTGCTACTGACCGTGGATGTTGAGTTCTTGAGTAGAAAACCTGGCACTTGGTGTTCTCTGATGATGCAAATAAATCTAGGTCGGGAACACCGAACCTCCACTCTATTAGCACGAAGGCTTCTTGGGATAGGGCCCATGCCCCAGGATCGAGAGCCCGGCGGCTGAGCCACTTCGCTGTTTGGTCCTTGATTCCCTTGACGTGAAAGGCTGAGAGATTTGTTCTGCCCACAGGAGCATGTCTCTGGCCTTCCTGTTGAGGGCTGGAGACTTGGAGCCTCCTTGATTCCGCACATATGCCAGTGCCATGGAATTGTCCATGTAACTAAGTACATGGGCCCTGGATATTATTATTATTAGCACCATTTGTGTAGCGTTAGCTGTGTACCTGGCACTTTACAGAACAATAAGAATGATGTGGTCCCTGCCTACAGCTTACAATCTAATAGACATGGAGAGGAGAGACAAGGGATAAATAACATTTAAGCGGATGCGAGGTCTGAGGTGCACGTGCTTGGTTTGGTTGCAGATAGGCAGGAGTCTGTGGGGAGGGCAGACAGTAAAAATTGAAAGGAAAGTTCTAACAGGCATCAGGAAATGCGGCGAGGAAGAGGTGGGTTTTGAGGAGGGATTTGAAGGTGCAGAGGGAGGGGGCAAGGCGGATGTGGGCAGGGAGTTAGTTCCAGGCATGAGGGACAGCAAGGGAGACGGGGAGCTGAGGGAGAGCGAGGGAGGGGACAGAGGAGGAGCGGAGAGTGCATGCAGGAGTGTGTAAGGAGACGAGAGCTGAGGTGTAAGGGGGAGCCAGGTTGTAAAGGCATTTATAAGTGAATACCAGGAGTTTGTGAAGGATGCGTTTGTGAAGGGGGAGCCAGTGAAGAAAGGAGAGGAGATGCTGCACGTGATCAAAGTGACAGGCTGAGTGGATGACCCTAGCAGCAGAATTTTGGATGGAGATCAGGGGGGACAGGTGAGAGCAGGGGAGGCCAGTAAGGAGGTTGCAGTAGTCAAGGCGAGAGATGACCACGGCGTGAACAAGGGTTTTGGCTGAGGAGACAGAGAAAGGGGTAAATCCGAGCAATGTTGTGGAGGGCGAAGCGACAGGACTCGGGCTTCGTCTTCGATACTCACCTTTAAACCTTACATAGACTCTGTTGCCAAGCTACGGGCTTGGGGAACGGGGTTGATGGTGACCCCGTCAATAAGGATGGACAGGGAAGAGGGAGAGGAAGGGTAGGGAGGAAAGATAAGGAGCTCAGTCTTAGCCATGTTGAGCTTGAGCCGACGTTGGGACATCCAGGAGATATCAGAGAGACAGTTGATGAGGCGAGCTTGGACAGAGAGGGGGTGGAGAGAGAGTTGAGTGTCATCAGCATAGAGGTGATATTGGAAACAGTGGGAGGCAATGAGTTTGCCAAGGGACAGGGTGTAGATAGAAGAGAGGGCCCAGGACAGAGCCTTGGGGAACCCTAACCGAGAGGGGGAGGGAGGAAGAGTTGGAGTTGGGAAGACACATTAAAGGAGCGGTCTGAAAGGTAGGAGAACCAGTCAAGGACAGAGCTGTAGAAGCCTAGGGAGCAGAGAGAGTCCAGTAGGAGTGAGTGGTCAACAGTGTCAAAGGAAGCAGAGATCAAGGAGGACAAGAATGGAGTAAAGGCGCTTAGATTTAGCGACAAGTAGTTCATTGGTGATCTTGGCAAGGGTAGTTTCAGTAGAGCGAAGGACGGAAGCCAGATTGGAGAGGATCCAGGGAGGAAATCCAGGCAGCGGGAGTAGACAACACGTTCCAGAAGCTTAGAGGTGAAGGGAAGGAGGGAGACCGGCTGGTAGCTAGAGGGGTCAGTGGGGTCGAGGGTCCATGCTACTGCGTCTGTAGTGGCCATAGTTATAAATGAAGTTGCCATGGTAATATTAGCTGACAACTTTGGGGTTAATTTCTCTCATGCTTCAGGGCTTTTTCCCAACTTGAACCATTTAAGTGTTGCCCTGGCACAATAGGAAGAGGCCAGGGACATTCGAAGCACTGCTGACATCTTCAGAATCCCTTCTTAACCCAGATTCTATGCCCTTATCTGTGGGGTCTTGCAGGTAAACTTCACCCTCAGAGGGGAAGACCAACTTTCTTGCCAGAGAGGCAGCAGCTGCATCAATTTTGGGGTGGCAAAGACTGACGCCTTGGACTGAGAGAAGGCAAACAAAGATTCTCGAGTTTTGTTCAGTCTTAGTGCTTTGGCAGGTTGTTGCCATTCACCCTTAATGATTTTCTCAAAAGCTTTGTCAAGCAGGATGCCCTTTTCTTCATTGGAGGACCTCGGGATATATTCCTAATCACAATCGTCATCTGAGGATTCTAAATAATCCCCTTTTTGTCTCTTTTCCATTACACTAAGGACTCGATGTACTTGCTTAAGCAGCGTAGGCTTGAAAGCAAGTGAGAAATCAGTCCTTTTCTCTAGGCCCGGAGTGGGGACAGCCAGCTCCAGGGCCTCATCCTTAGGGATTTCACCAGACTCCATGGAGTCTCCATCCCCCTCTGATTCCTGGTCAGAGTTATCCTGGTTTATGGCCCCTGGAAGGAGGATGCAGCTGCCTCCAGATTAGCTTCCCCCTCCTCAAGTTCTGTGTCCTCACTGTCGACGGCATCTGGGACAAGGGGGGGGCGGTTCTTCTCATCTGAGAAAGAGCCAGCCTGGTCCCATAGGGTCAGAGTGATAGAGTGGGGCTTTTTTTAAGGCAGGGTGCTTTTCTTTTCCTACTGCCTTAGATTTCCCTTTCCCTCCCTTTAGAGGGGGAGGCAGAGGCTCTTAGGGCCTCAGCCTTCCTCCCTGTCTTGAATTTTATCAAGGGAAGCCACAATTTTATTTAAGGCCTCTAGCTGTAAAAGTTCTACTTGCGAGAGGCCCGGGGTTCTTACCGTCTCTCCAAGATGCTCCGTGGTCTCGTAGCGGTGAAATGGTGCTATTTCCTGGCACTGAGGAGACTGAGCTGTGTTACTATGGCGGCCCGCCAGGGGGAAGCTGCCAGTACTCGGGCCGCCTGAGTCATGGCTGTGGAGGTGGGTTCCGTTCCAGGCGGTAACAAAGCTAGAGACAGAACGGCCCCGACAGCAACTAGTAATGCTGTAGGAAGTGCCCGAAGGACTTCCCCACACTAGTCCTTTCTGGAGCTCTGCGCTAAGCTGTGACGGGCCTCCGGGGGCTGCTACAGTCTTGGCCTTCTGGCTCCTGTTTTTTTTATTTTTGGGGGGGGGGGTTGGGGAGCGAGCCTTGGAGCCGTAGATAAAACTTACGAGGAAAATTCATTCTGGGCAAGGAAAAAGGCACCCAAAATGAAGGAGAACTGCCTAGGTGTGCAGAGCACACAGATTCACCTCCTATCTAATGAGGCAGAATTCCAACTGGTAAATGGGAGAAATGGACCCCTCTGCACATGACCAGTTGGATTCCTAAGATTCTGCCTCCTACTGGTATAGGCAGGGATCATCCCCAACGAGTTCCTGTTCTGCACACGCTAGAAGAAAGCTATTCTTTTTCCTTCTTCCACATTTCAAAAAGTTATTTTCAAAGCCATTTTTGTGTTTATTTTTTGCCCTAAAAGTTCATTCTTTTGTTTCTTATTTTGCACCTTAAAAATAGCTTCTTTTTAAATTCCTAGTTGGGATTTTCTGCTCTTTTGCCCAAGAAAAGGGCAAGTCCTACTTGTTTGTTCCCAATTGGGATTTTCCTTCTTTTGCCCGAGAAAAGGGCAATTCTTACTTTTCTGTGTTCTTGGCCCTAGTTGTAAACTTTTCTTTTCAGGAAGCACTCTATTGGGCCTAGTTGGGACTGCTTCTTTTTTATTTATTTACTCAGCCTGGTGGGCAGAGTTCCCTAAAGTGCTTCTTTGTCTCCCTCCCTTTTTGGAGCATCTATGCTCCTTGCCTGTTATGGTGCCATTCCTCAGCCTCTGGACAACTTGTTTTATATTTTTCTTTCCTATATTTTATTTTTACTTTAATTCTCATTGAGCCTCCAGATTAGCTGCAAGCTGACATCTTATCTTCCCCAGCAGGACCCTACAGACCCTGAACAATTTGGGGGTCTTGTCTATCTGTGTAGCGAGACATTCTTCAAGTGTGTGTGTATGTGTGTAATCAACTTTTTGCAAGCTTCTGTAGTGCTTTTGTTAGTAGTGTGTAAGCCAGTTTCACAGGGCAATAAATTGTAGTATTTAGTCATAACTGCCTATTGTAACCTTCTGGTGAGAAAACCTAAGCTTTCCTGAAGCGATCCCTGACCCCTGGTGGAGCTAATTTCTGGGAGAAACTTGAGTAACAGGGGTGGACATCGTTGCCTTAGCTGGCCTTGTATCAGGAGGATATTTCATGAGGTATTGATGTTCCAACAGAACGTTGGTGTATGCTCCAAACTACCACAGCACAGCTGGGACTGGAGAGATGTGCTGCTTTGAGTTTGGGTCTGGTCAAATCTTTCATCGACTTCTAATGAGGGAGATTGCCAGGGCCAAACAGCCACCTCAGTTGCAGGTTCAGAGAAAAGCAGAAAGGGATATTCTGTGTTGAGCAGGGGGTTGGACTAGATGACCATTCTGATTCTATGGGAGGCCAGCCAGGAGCACAATAATGAGCACAAATGTTCTCTGCATGTGTCGCCATGGCTTCAGTTTCAGCATCTGTGCACTCTGCTGCCCACGTGCCCAATGTTTTGGACGGTTTAGAAGATGGGTTGCTGCCTAGCTAGGATTAGCTGCAGGCTGAACATGAGGAGCTACCTATTGGTCATGTGCCATTACAGACTGGGTGAAACATGTTTTACAAAGCTTCGGCTAGGTGTATATTGCTGCACATGCACAGACAATCCAGGTGCCTATTAAACTGCATAGACATTCCTGTCACAAACACATCAACTATCTGTAATTGAGATGTTAGTGCCATGGAAGATTGGAATTAAGGGGTTGAGGGGAAACCAGTTTTAAGCAGGAGCGGTCAGACTGCCCAACACCAAGTCCCTGCCGTTCGGAGAGAGGGGGGGGGGGGAAATCACACCGGCTGAGCCTGGGTTCATGTGTGGAGCCAGCTTAAAGAACCTTGTTTGAAGTAGCAGCCTTCAGAAGGTTGCTACTTCAACAAGGTTCTTTGAGCTGGCGCAGAACATTTTTACTGGTTTGTGCGCGCGTGCACGCACAAACCAGTGACTCTCTCTCACACCCTGAAGGCTTCCTAAGGAAGCCTTCAGGGTCAAAAGGGAGGCGTTCTCCCTTTATGCGGAATGGGCGG
Organism: Sphenodon punctatus; assembly: GCA_003113815.1. Lineage (NCBI taxonomy): Eukaryota > Metazoa > Chordata > Lepidosauria > Sphenodontia > Sphenodontidae > Sphenodon > Sphenodon punctatus. Next base: position 1,324,560 of record QEPC01009250.1, read on the forward strand.
CTAGAAGCGCCGTCCATTCCGCTTAAAGGGACCCCGCAATGAAATAGTGCCAGCAGGGGGCACTATTTCAATGCAGGGGCCGGGCAGGGGAAAGTCCATATCTGGACGCCTGGGTATTTGGGGGGAAACCTGGGAGCTGCCGTGCATGCAGTACCCAGTCTCCTCTCCCCTCCCCCCCTCCGTCTCCCTGAGTCCCTTGCAATCCAGGCCCAGGCGTGAAGCAGCGTGCGTGCGGGAGCAGCAGGATACTCTGCTCCTGCTACTCCCGCGCGCACGCTGCTTCAAGCCCAGCAGGGACAAGACGATGGCCGACTGGAGGTCAGGAAGGAGGCGGCGACTCAGGCTCGCGGCGAGGACGACCGACGAGGGAGCACTGAGCCGGCCTGCAGTGAGTAAATTGCGGGGGGGGGAGGGGGGAGGGGGGACCTACTGGGGGGGAAGGGTGAGCGAGGGGACCTGCTTGGGGAGAGGGGGGGACCAAGGGGGGCTGGGCCCCACTCCCCTCCTTGCAAACCCAGGAGCCCTGGCTCCCAGCCTGGGAGCCAGGGCTCCTGGGTTCTTGGGGAGGGGAGTGGGGACTAGTGGGTTAGAGCAGGGGGGCTGGGAGCTAGGGCTCCTGGGTTCTTTTCTTCAGGGAGGGGAGTGGGTTAGAGCAGGGGGATGCTCCAGGGAACCCAGGAGTCCTGGCTCCCATGCGGATGGGTGGGTAGGAGGGATCCAGGACTCCTGGGTTCACTGGGAGCGGAGTGGGGGCTAGTGGGTTAGAGCAGGGGAGCTGGGAGCCTCCTGGGTTCTCTGAGAGGGGAGTGGGGGCTCGTGGGTTAGTGCAGGGGGGACTGTGTGTGGTAAAATGGAGGTTTGGAAATCCTGAAAGATGTCACTGCAAGTCCTGTGATTTATTTCAGTTGTGTTCAAAATGCTGGAAATGGGATGGGCGTGGTAAGATTGGACGTGCAGGCTGTGACTGGGGTGCTTTACAAGGATGGGTCCCTGTGTTTTGGGTTTATAAATTATTTTTTTAAAGCTTGATGTGCGCATGTAGACTGTTTTCTTCCATCCGATGTTAACCCTGGGAACTCCTTGCTGCTGGGTTATGCTATGCCACTGGCCTACCGTCCCCCTGGCTCTGCCCCTAGCCCCGCCAGCCCTACTGCCCCAGTGCCCCTCCAACATCAAAACCCACCAGCCGCTCCTGCTTTTAAGAAGCAAGGGGGGGGGGGGTGTCTGCAGGATGGTGAAGGTCACTGTGCTAAGAATGTATGTGGGAGCAGAGCTGGGATGCTATTGCCCTTTGGTTCAAAGTTTCAAAAGGTAAGAAACTAAGTAACCAATGAGCACGTAGGGGGGTCATAATACCATAGAAAGCTATTGCTGTGGGTTGTCTTCCTAGGAAAGCCCATGGGATTTTCTGTTGGTGCTGTGGCCCCCCGGGTTACCTAGAGCAGAGAACTTGGGGGGTTATGGACACCCTGGCTTTTGCTGACGTTTGGCTGGGACCTGGTTTACAGAAACAGGTGGCAGACCAATCCTCTAAGGTAGCCTATGTGCACAGAGGGTGGCACATGCACACAATAGGGTAGCAAGCACACATGAGAGTGTACAGGCATAACCGTGTTGTAGGTCCAAGTTCAGCAGATGAAAGAAGGAGCCCCAGATGAGATGAGAGACTGGGATCCAAACAAGATTGAGAATTTCCTTGATGTTTGTGCACTGCCAGAAGTAAGACAAGCAATAACAGAGTCTGGACCCTCTGTGCTCCTTTTTCTCATCAGCATCTTGATGACAGCAAGAGGATAACTGCAGGGCCACTGGGAGCGCTTTAACTAGATCGCAGAAATGAATCTCTTCAGGGAAGCAAGAGACTAGGGGTACAGGGCATGTGGAGTGACACAAACAGCTTGCTGCCCTCTATTACTTTTGGACACTGCGAAGTACAGCGGAGTGGGTATATTTTCCACCCATAAGGTATGGTAATACAGAAGGGAAGAGAGAGGGGGTAGAAGAGGTGCATGTTTGACTAGATGTTTTATGCAAACCAAGAGGGATTTCTATCATAAAAGGCAAGACCCTAATAAAGCTATGTGCTACTTCCTGCCAGTACTTTACTGTAAGTTGTGGATGCAAGGAACTGGATGACAATATACAAAGTGATTGCTTTTGCTTTCAATTTTCACCAATGCTCAAAGTATGTTGTATGCTTAATGAACTCCGCTTATATGCATAGCAAAATGTTAATTCCATCGCCCAAGGGCTTGAAACCCACTTGGGCAAGGAGAGCAGGGGCTGGACCACCTCCTAGCATCCTAGACCGGAAGAAAAACCGCTGTGGCAGCTTCTTCCTATCGTTTGCTGTGGCTCAAAGTTACCAGAGGGTGGGATACTGAGGGGGAAGTACACCTGCTTGTATATTAGCCTGGTCCCACTAAGTGTGTGAATGGGGGCTGATAGGGATACAAAAACTGCACCCAAGGGGCTGCCTATTTATTAGACTCTGCCCACTGACCCTGTGAATAAGGGCTGCATGGACCAAACCCTAGTTCCCGCAGGTTATGATCCTATTTGTTAGGATCCAGTGATATTTATTTATTTTATTTTATCAATTTATACCCCGCCCCTCCTAAAAACAGCTCAGATACAATCCCCCTATGCTCACAGAGCAGGCAGGACAAAATTCTCCAGTTTATTACAAACCTAGGGCACGGAATTGTACCAAACACACCAGTGGTGGATTTGTGCCAACACAAACCTGACACTAGTCCCATCCCAATGGGTGCCAACCAGACTATGGAGAACTCCATCTTGCTGAGCACTCTAGATCGGGCCAGCAAAGCACTTGAGCCTGGGCTTCACTTGAAAACACAGGAGCAGTGGATTTACCCATTTCTTGTGAAGTGACGGTCATACTTCAATATTTTCAGTGCTCGGCCCCTTTTCAGGATTGAATTCCAAAAGAGAAAGCTTGGTGTTTATAGTTTTCATATTTGAAACATACTTAATATTCTAGTATATTGTATTCCCATACAACTGTACACTTTGGAAAAAATAGGTAGATAAAAACCATATCCGCATTCACTGAAATGACTTGTGCATCAGTCACTATGACACACCAGATGCAGATTTTTAATGTTAAACCTTTGTTTTTCTTTCACTTACCTGTCTGGTGCTTTTTTCCTGCATTTAAGTGCTAAATACCGCTGCTGAACAACTAATACAAGTCCTCTGCATTTAAAATAATGATGTTAATACATTTTTCTTGTGTTTTGCCTGGCAAGACAAAGATGGCAAGATCCTAGAACTTTTCTTCAAAAACCTCAGTCAGGAGTCACTAAATCATCCTCATCTTCCTCCTCCTCAAGCTTCAGTTTCTTGGCTTTGAAGTTACTTTCACAAGCAGATGGTTTATGCTCCCTTGCCTGCTTTCCACCTGAGTTTTTCACAGTACTGGATTTTTTTTCTTGTGTCCTTCCGGAGTTAGAAGGTGGAGGTGATCTGACCTGCTGATCATAAATACAACTGGAGTCAAGAACTGTTAAGATTCTCTTGCTTCCATTTTGGAGTCAACATAATAATGCTCTTGCTGACATGTTATCAAGATCTCATTAATGCTAATCTCACAGCACCGTCCACAGTGGAAAACTAAACAAATCCTCTACACCAGGGGTGGGGAACTTGAGGCCTTGGGGCTAAATGCAGCCCACAGTTTTTATTTGGTGCCTGGATCCAGTTCCTACCCTCAAGCACTGGTAAGGAAGTAGGGATGAGAGCATGCACACGAGGAGAGGGAACAGATTCTATCAGGATACCACTGCTTCCTGAGTGCACCACTTAAGCACCCTGCACCCCAATTTCTATTCTGTCCTCAGAGATTGTACTTATTTTCAAAGTGCTGCTGGGAGAAGAGATTCCCCATCTCTGCTCTACATTTAAGCACGAAGACATAAAAAGGTGTCCTTTAACACACAAAAAACCTGTATAAAGTTTCCTTTCCTCACTGCTCCACTTCCCCCCCCCCCAAATATTTCATCATAACTGAGAAAACAAGATGCAATTCAGAAGGCTCAAAATAAATACTTAACCAGGGAAAGGGAACTACCTGCTTCTTCAATTTGCAAGCCAGCAAACAAGCACAGAACTAAGTACGTGAAAGTTTCATGGAAAAAACAAGAAGGATCATGAAGCAAATATGTGCACATCACAAATACCTGCTCTGTGTTCTTTTTACTCGATATCACTTGCAAGGTGATAACGTGTGCCTCATTTCTCAGCAGATCCACTTTGGGCCCCCTCTTCAAGTAAGATATTGTAGCAAATGCTGTGAAACTGAAGTCTTCCCTGCAATAATTGAGCCACAGTCAGAAAAAGAGACAGGAAACAAAGTAGTAAGTGGGGAGAAATGGAGGGAGAATTGGAAACCCTTGTGGAACGCGTGCCCCACTGAAGCCCTGATATTTATTTCAATTTTTACCCCAGTCTTCCCGTTAATTAAGGCTCAGGGTGACTTGCATCATGTCAAAACATGAAACAGCTAAAATCCCCATACCCTTCACCCAATCCCACTCTGCCAAACAAAAAGGTCTTCCATTGCTTCTGGAAGATGAGCAGGCTTGGGCTTAGACAGATCTCCAAGGGGACAGATCCGATAACTGTAGGGCAGCCACCGAGAATGTCTCTCTGCATGCCCTTGTAAACCTCCCAGGCAGATGGTACGTGGAAGAGGGCACTCTCAGCTGACCTCAAGGGCCGTGATGGAATAAGAGGGAGGAGGCAGTCTCTCAGATACTTGGGGCCCACACCCAAGCTGAACTTTCCATAAGCAAACTATCACCAAGCTCAACAGGAATTGACAGAACTGGCCATGATGACAGTAAGCATGTTAAACTTATTTAATTAATGGTCCGCTGGGTACATGTTATATGCTTTAGCTGGACGAAGGAGTAAGAAAAAGATGGTCTAAATGACACAATCAAACTTCCAGGCTACCTGGGGTGAAAAATGTAGTGCAAGCCTGTCATTTTTTATTCATAATACAAAGCACTTTAGATTTCCATTTGTTCTCAGGGGAAGTTACTAATTGAACTAGCAGGAGTATTCTTCCTTCGTATTGCAAAATGACATCGGTCCTTTGCCACATGGACTCCCCCACTGCCACCCCCTCCCCGGCCAGTACTACAAAGCTCTAGGCAGGGCTTGGCCCATTAACATTAACCTTGCTGCAGGACTTTGTCCTTTAAAAAAAAATTAAATTGCAGGACAAACAATACAATAGCCACCTAGGAGTAAATGTCTGCCTGGCTGTTTAGTAGCTGGACAAGCTCCCCAAACATGTGTTTGTCACTGGGTGCCCGCGCATGGCATCGTGGCTGGAGTTGCGGGGAATGTCATGCAGGCTAAGGCGTGCCTGCATGTTGGCGTGCAATCTATTAGGACCCCAGGATCTGTAACAGGCAGGAGCAAGTGAGTAGGCAGCTGTGGATTAGAGCAGGAACCTGCTCTTGCGCAGCATCACAGATTGGAGGGGGCGGGGCTTTATCATCCTAAAATAGTGCTGGAAGGTACCTCAGAGGTCATCTAGTCCAACCCCCTGCTCAGTGCAGGAAAACCAAGCATCCCTGACATGACCATGCAGCCTGTCTCAAAGCCTCCAGCGAAGGAGAGCCCAACCCCGCCCTAGGCAGTCTGTTCCACTGTGGAATAGCTTACACTGTTAGGAAGTTCTCCTTAATGTTTAGCCAAAATCTGCTCTCTTGTAATCTGAGCCCATTGGTTCTAGTCTTGCCCTCAGGAACAACAGAAAACAAGTCTGCTCCAGCCTCTCTGTGACGGCCCTTCAGATATTTGTAGTCGGTTATCGTGTCTCCCCTTAGGCTTCTCTTCTCCGGGCTAAACATACCCAGCTCCTTCAACCTTTCCTCATAGGACTTGGTTTCCAGACCCCTGATCATCTTTGTCACCCTCCTCTGAACCCGTTCAAATCTGTCAATGTCCTTCTTAAAATGTGGTGCCCAGAACTGGACACAGGACTGCAGATGAGGTCTGACCAGCGCAGAATCTATGACTTCTTGTGACCAGGGCCGGCCCCAAGGTTTGTGAGGCCATGGGCGAAGTCTTGATGGGGGGCCTAATTTGCATAATTAGGCACCACCTAATGATGCAAATTTACATACAATTTACTCCCTCTGGACAGGAAGGATTCCCATTCTCCACCCCTCCGATCAACCATAGACAAGCACGGCCTTCCAATGCTTTCTCCCCCCTACCTCCTCAGCTGAGCATCTACCACCACTCCCCAGGAGTGGTTCCACCGCAGGGGCAGCCAGGCGGGCAGTGAGGCAGGCAGAGAGACTGACTGCGTCCACTGCCTTACTGGGGGCGGGGGGGGTGAGCTTAGCCAGCCTGGCCTCCAGGGCCTGTTGCTTCTTGCTGCCGGTGCCGCCTGTGCCTTGTGCACGCACACGGTGCGACCGGTCCAGAGGCGCTGCTATCAAACACACAAGACACCCAAAATGCAGCTAGTCTATTAAGTGCATTATGCCATGAAAGGAGAGAGAGAGAAAGATATAGATAGATATCCAGTTCAGTTGTGCCACCAAAAATCAGTTCATGCTGCCTCCACCCCATACCCAGTTCATTTGCGCCCCCATATGATCAATTCATGCTGCCCCTCACGCATAACCATTTAATTTGTGCCCCCAGGGCAGCATGAATTAATTATATGGGGGGGGGGAGCGCACAAATGAACTGGTTATGGGGTGCGGGTTTAAAGACAGTATTCCTGTTAGCAATAACTTCATTTAGAAGAGTTAGTGAAATAACAGCCATAATAGTCTCAGAACCATATCTGAAGATTTTTCAAGATAGAATAGGCATTGCTTTACATCCCAAATTCCTACCTAAGGTAATATAATTAAGACCGTTTTAAGAATGTGGCCCTTTTTACATGGGTCTCTCCCACCCATGAACATGCAGATTTCTGTGTGTTCATGAGTGGGGATGCCCCGTGTGAACGCGCCTATGGTGAGCGGGGGTGCGTGCATGCCTGCCTAACACACATCCCCACTCGTCCCCCACGCACGGAGCAACCGGGGGAAACGGCGGTTACTCCATGGGTGTGGATGAGTGAGGGTTGAGTGGGGATGTGTGCATGCCATGCCCCGCATGCCCACCGACTCCCCACCCGGCAGAGCCAAGTAAAAATGGCCTGTGAGGAGCCACTCGAAGAACAGAAGGTTACTACCTTGTAAAGAAGGTTCTTTGAGATGGCTCCAAACATTCTCACAACACCCACCCTTCTAGCCCCGCATGGAATTTTTTTCTTATATATTCCTAGAAAGGGTTGGAAGGAACTGTCATTCTGAGGGGGGAGAGTACTTTTTAATACTAGAGCAGCTCGAGACCATCATGTGGTTTATTATTTGAAAAGGGTGCGCATGCACAACCCAGGTGTGAGAACGTTGGACGCTATCTCAAAGAACCTTCTTAAAAAGTAACAACCTTCTGATCACTCACATGGGGAGTTGTTTGTAAACAAACAGCTTGATCTCCCAGCTCAATCTGCTGCTGCTACAGCACTACTAGGTGGCAGAGGCAGGTGAAGGATGGGCACCATAGCCAGGGAAGGGAGGCAGAAGAACTTATTGGGGGAGAAGCTGGCTGCGGGTCCATGTGCAACCGCACATGTGGCACATGCTTGGGGCCAGCCCTGCTTGGAACCTGGACACTAGGCTTGTATTAATGCAGCCTAAAATTGCATTAGACTTTTTAGCAGCTGCATCACACCGCTGACTCATGCTCAGCTTGTGATCAACTACAACCTCTAGATCGCATGTACTGCTGCCAAGCCAGGAATCACCTATCCTATACTTGTGCATTTGATTTTTCTTGCCTACATGCAGAACTTTACATTTATCTCTGTTGAATTTCATTTTGTTAGTTTTGGCCCAGCTTTCCATCCTGTCAAGAGCATTTTGAATCTTGTTTCGGTCTTCTAAGGTGTTAGCTATCCCTCCCAGCTTTCTGTCATCTGCAAATTTGATAACCATCCCCTCTTACTCCTTCACCCAAGTCATTAATAAAAATGTTGACCAGTACAGAGCTCAGGACCGAGCCCTGAAGCACCCCATTTGATACCTCCCTCCAGATTTATGAGCACGCTGTGGGTACAGTTCTTCAACCAGCTAAATGGCAGTATGATCTAGCCCATATTTTACCAGCTTGTCAAGAAGGATATCATGGGGGACTTCATCAAATGCTTTGCTGAAATCAAGATATGATAAGTCCACAGCATTCCCATGATCTACTAAACTAGTAACTTGATCAAAAAAGGAAATAAAATTAGCCTGACATGACTTGTTCCTGACAAACCCATGCTGGCTCCAAGTAATCACAGTATTATTTTCTAAATGCTTACAGACTGACTGCTTTATAATCGGTTCTAGAATCTTTCCAGGAATTGATGTCAGGCTGACCAGTTTCTCATTTCCCAGATCCTCCTTCTCACCCATTTTGAAGATAGGGACAACATTTGCCCGTCTTGTCTTCCAGCACCTCACCCGTTCTCCAAGAGTTCTCAAAGATTATAGACAGAGGTTCTGAGATTACATCTGCAAGTTCCTTCAGTATCCTATGATGTAATTCATCTGGCTCCAAAGACTTGAACTCATTTAAAGTAGCTAGGTGTTCTCTTACCATCTCTTTACCTATCCTAAGCTGCAATTCTTCCCTTCATCATTAGTTCTGCTCTTGTCCAGTTGGACATAGTTTCCCTTGTGGGAGAAGACGGAGGCAAAATATTTTTTATCAGTGGCTTTACTTTGGCAGTGCCATGCAAGGCAGATCTAAGAGCCAACCTTCTGCTCTTGCCTGTTGCAGCTCCTGCCCTCCCCACTGCACATTAGAGCAGTTTGCTAGGTTCAGTGCTCACAGCATGTGGGCGAGTGCAACACACACACTCAAGTGACACCGTGGTTAACATGTCATTTGAAAGCACCCGAAGGAAAGCTTTTAAAGCAACACGAACATGATGTTCACTGTGGTCCACAAAAAAGTTTTTTATTCTTTTCAGTTTTAAACTCTTCTTCTTAAAAATGCTTCACTATTTTTCTAATTTAGCTCTAGGAAAATAATATCCTGTGCAAACCTTTAAATTACTGAAGTGACTTGTGAAGAAACTGCTAGAGGATCCTTTCCTGTGCCATTATACAGCAATGACAGGGTAAACAAGACCTTTTGGCTGCGTACAGTTTCTTATGTACCTCAGATACTGCTGAAGAATGAAGTGGGCAACAATTCTCTCCAGCTCATCACGACGGAGCTTTGGGGGAACAACATCGGAAACTCTCAACTTTGAAACCCCTTTCCCCAGCCAAGCATCAATCAGCTTCAAAGGAGTGAGCTTCTCGCTCATTTTATCCGCTTGCTCCAATATCTTGGCGAGATCCCTTCAGAATCCTGTAACGTCCATTTTCTCAAACACTACAAGATAAAACAGAAGGAAGAGAGCATGTGTTCAAACTAAACTTTTTTGTAGCAAATGCTGTAACACTGAAATCTTCCCTGCAATCAAGGAGCTAGAGTCAGAAGAAGAGATGAGAAACAAAAGTAGTAAATCGATGCCATCAACAGGCAAATGGAAAGAGGACACTTGAGACGCGACTAGAGTTTAGTAAAGAGAAGCTGCCAACACAATCCATTGGAAGCCTCCAACAGTCTTGTCCAACTGGCAACCCATCAACCCAACAGCTCGTCCAACTCAAGGACTCCTCACCATATCAGTAAAGCCTGACCTCCAGCACAGAGACCCACTGCTGGGTTTTCCCAGGCAGCTAGTTCTCACACCAATGGATTTCCAGTAAGAAGTCATCTACCATACTGGCACCCCCAAATCTGGACAGACACCACATTCCTCTCCCCTCCCACAAAATGAGAAGACAACCAGTACAAGCCTCTCACCTGACAACTCACGGGCAGCCCACGTTAATGTTGGACTAGCATCAGGCCAAGTCACGCTCAAGTCGACGTCTCTTTAGACAACACCCTAGCAGAATACCTGTCCTAGCAACAACAAGTTCTAGTTCCAACAAGACCACCTGGGTTGCTGGTCTGGACACCTGCAAGCCACAGCTGAACAGAGAGCAAGGAATGACCACAATACAAATCAGCCCCATTTCCCAATTTCAATTTAGTGGGGTAGGAAAAATTCCTTTCCAACCCTTCCAATGTGGCAACTAGCCAAAACCCACAGTGGGGTCCTAACAAATCCATCATAGCTCAATCCTGCCTCAATGGAAGGAAAGGAAACTGCTCTATGACACAGCCACTGCCCTGTAGCTTCAGAGCTTTTATCTGTAGCATGCTACCAACCTCCGTGTGGGCGGCAAAAGGCCGCAAAGTTGGGAGCACACTATGGAGACTACTTGGAGACAGCTCCTTTGCCTGGCATTCCCCCACCTGCCTGAGCTTAAAAGAAGCAGGTGCCTTCTCCCCCTCCCCACTTTATGAAAAGGGAGCAGCCTTCACATTTGTGTACAGCTATGGGAACTGCTTGTAGTTTACCCTTGTCCAGGCGCGGCTCCCCTTCAGGGGCGTTGACCCCCCAAGCACCCCGACAGGCACCGCGCCCCTGCTCAAAGTAAAAAAACAAAACTCCCCGCCGCCTGCAGCAGCCTCTGCCTTGCCTTTGCTTAGAGCGGAGCCTGCTGCAGCGCTGTGGTCAATTTCATGTCAGTTTCACACTGAAACTGACCACAGCGCCATTGCAGCCGCCTCCACTCTGATTGCAAAGGCAAGGCAGAGGCTGCTGCGGCTTTCAGAAGGCTCAAAAATCAGCCGCCCAAAGCGTTTTCCTATGGAAAATGCGATTGGGGCGGCTGAGCTCCTCTGTCCACAGCACGTATGGGACGTGCTGTGGAGGGAGGGGCTACAGCCTTCCATTGCGCTCAATGGGCGCAATGGAAGATCTCGCCAGGGTGGTCGGGCTGACAGCCCTGGCGAGATAGCTTGGCGGAGGACAGAGGAAGGGGGAGCAGCGCACATGCGTGCTTCCTCCCTGCCTCATGTCCCCCGAGAGAGA